>SJYF01001326.1:127386-140858 GCA_006410515.1 Procapra przewalskii
GTTGCACTCATCTCACACGCTAGCAAACCAATGCTCAAAATTCTCCAAGTCAGGCTTCAGTAATATGTGAACTGTAAACTTCCAGATGTTCAAGCTGGTTTTAGAAAAGGCAGGGGAACCAGAGGTCAAATTGCCAACATCTACTGGATCATCGAAAAAACAAGGGTTCCAGAAAAACATGTACTTCTGCTTTTTTGAATATGCCAAAGCCTTTGACTGTGCAGATCACAACTGTGGAAAATTCTGAAAGAGGTGGGAATACCAAACCACCTGACCTGCCTTCTAAGAAATCTGTAAGCAGTTCAAGAAGCAACAGCTAAAACTGGACACAGAAAGAGTCTGGTTCCAAATTGGGAAAGGAGTATGTTAAGGCTGTATATTGTCAGTCTACTTATTTAACTTATATGCAGAGTACGTCATGTGAAATCCTTCAGGCTGGATGAAACAAAAGCTGGATCAAGATTGCTGAGATAAATATCAATAACCTGAGATATGCAGATGACACCACCCTTATGGCAGAAAGTGAAGAAGAACTAAAGTGCCTCTTGGTGAAAGTGAAAGAGGAGAGTGAAAAAGTTGGCTTAAAACTCAACATTCAGAAAAATAAGATCATGGCATCCAATCTTATCACTTCATGGGCAAATAGATGGGGAAACAATGGAAACAGTGAAATACATTTTTCTCTTTGTTTGTTTTGGGGCTCCAGAATCACTGCAGATGGTGACTGCAGCCATGGAATTAAAAGATGCTTTCTTCTTGGAAGGAAAGCTATGACCAACCTAGACAGCCTATTAAAAAGCAGAGACATTACTTTGCCAATAAAGGTCCATCTAGTCAAAGCTTTTCTCCAGTAGTCATGTATGGATGTAAGAGTTGGACTATAAAGAAACCTGAGTGCCAAAGAATTGATGCTTTTGAACTGTGATGTTTGAGAAGACTCTTGAGAGTCCCTTGGACTGCAAGGAGATCCAACNNNNTCCATTCTAAAGGAGATCAGCCCTGGGATTTCTTTGGAAGGAATGATGCTAAAGCTGAAACTCTAGTTCTTTGGCCACCTCATGTGAAGAGTTGACTCATTGGAAAAGACTCTGATGCTGGAAGGGATTGGGGGCAGGAGGAGAAGTGGACGACAGAGGATGAGATGGCTGGATGGCATTGCTGATTCGATAGATGTGAGTCTGAGTGAACTTCGGGAGATGGTGATGGACAGGGAGGCCTGGCATGCTGCGATTCATGGGGTCACAAAGAGTCGGACATGACTGAGCGACTGAACTGAACTGAAGGCAGTTCTATTTGCAGTTTTTAAAGAATCTATACACTGTTCTCCATAGTGGCTGTACTCGTTTGCATTCTATTCTTATTTATTTGTTTTATTTTCGGCTGTGTTGAGTCTTTGTTCCTGTGCGGGCTTTTCTCTAGTTATGACTACTGGGGGCTACTTTCTAGGTGAGGTGTGCAGGGTTCTCATTGCTGTGGCTCCTCTTGCTGTGGAGCACAGGCTCTAGGCATGCAAGCTTCAGTAGTTTCAACTCCCAGGCTCTAGAGCACTAGCTCAGTAATTTTGATGAATGGGCTTAGCTGCTCAGCAGCACATAGGATCCTCTGGCATGAGGGATGGAATCTGAGTGTCCTGCATTGGCAGGTGGATTTTTTACCACTGAGCCACCAGGGAGGCCCTCCATCTTCCCTTTTAGATCTGACCTGGACACAGGGTACCCAGGCTAGTTTTTTTAAACTATCACTTTGTGCATATCAGCCCAGTCAGGCATGTGTTCAGCGCCTTACGGGATCTTTCTTTACAAGAATCTCAAATTGTTTGCCCTTTTAATACAAGGCTGCTCCTTCTGACTTCTCTCTTTGTTACCACCCTCTTCCAAGCTATACTCATGTTTCAGAGTCTTAGTGTTTCTGTATTTCAAAATGTGAAGAACAGTTGGGTGACTGTCTATCAAGATGCTTATCAGCCACATTGGCTTCTGCTTCATTTCAGTTCAGTTCAGCCACTCAGTCGTGTCCAACTCTTTGAAACCCCATGAATTGCAGCATGCCAGGCTTCCCTGTCCATCACCAACTCCCGGAGTTCACACAAACTCACATCCATCGAGTCGGTGATGCCACCCAACCATCTCATCCTCTGTCATCCCCTTTTCCTCCTACTCCCAATCCCTCTCAGCATCAGAGTCTTTTCCAATGGGTCAACTCTTCGCATGAGGTGGCCAAAGTACTGGAGTTTCAGCTTTAACGTCATTACTTCCAAAGAACACCCAGGACTGATCTCCTTTAGAATGGACTGGTTGGATCTCCTTGCAGTCCAAGGGACTCTCAAGAGTCTTCTCCAACACCACAGTTCAAAATCATCAATTGTTCGGCCCTCAGCTTTCTTCACAGTCCAACTTTCACATCAATACATGACTCCTGGGCCTCTGGTTGGTTCTAATCAAATCATGGTAAAAATCAGTCACATTGCTCTGATTATATCTCTGTAGCAACATAAGCATAATACTTCTTTTTTTATTTTTGCCTGTTTCAGTTCTACCTTCTTCAATAAGTCTCTTTCTCTGAGGACTCTTCCTCATTACCTCAGTTCTTACAACTGCTCATTATTTGAATTCACAAAACATGTATCTCTATTGTCTATAAATAATCATCCTCTTTTCCCTTTACCCAACCATACACCTCTCTATTCATCAACTCACTTGTCTACTGGAGCAAACATGTTTTTGAAGGCAACATGATATAGTGGAAGGACCATACACATTGATGTTTTGTCCTCTTGGGCTTGAATCCATTTCCCTATCAATGTCATAATAATTGCTTTTATTATTATTATTTATTTGTAGAGATTTTACTTCACTGAAATTTTGCTCTCTAATCTGAGAAGTTTTGGGAAAAAAAGTCATTAGTGCCAAATTAAAGTTCTAATGCATGGTTGGCATATAAGCAGGAAAGTATGACCTTGATTTTGTCCCCTTCAGGTAGATAACAAACCCCTTATAAACATAACTATAACATTAGAACTATTTGTTAATTTTGTGTCTGGCACACAGTAGACATTGAATAACTGGTAGTATATAATTTTGAAGATGTGATAATAGCATTCTACAGAGTGCCTATTTTAATCAACAAGTGTCTTCTGGTGGCTTAAGATAGCAGGCTCTGTGCTCTTCTCTGAAGACACAAAGATGAATAAGCATCTATTCATCTGAGAGAAGCTTAAATTCAAGGGCAAAGACAAGTGAAGCTTGATATATTGAGAATGTTGCCAAAAATGAGCACAATGACAATGCAAGAAGGAAAGATCATACCTGTCATGAAGGAAAGTGGAGACCTGGGTCATATAAGTTGGGTCTTAATAAATGAGAAAAGGGGTTGGCATACAGGTAAGAAGGCAGGGGCAGTTTCAGATGAAGAAATACAATGCACAAAATCAAGAAGGAGCATTATTTGAAGGAATTCTGTTAGTTCAGATATGATTCAATTATGGAAAGTGTGTGTTGATAAAGTTGAAAAGGTAAGAAGAAGGCTTTGTATGCCAGGCTACACACTTGGAATATATCATGTAAAATTAATCTTAGAGTAAAATCACATGGCCAAGTAAGCCTGTGTTAGAATACTCACACTAATGACAGTATGGAAGACAGATTAGAATAGGAAAACTGGCAAAGTGGAAACAAGTAAACTACAACAAAATGTTGTTCTTGAAGAAACTGAGGTGTGAGAATCTTAATCCTGAAGCCCAATTCAAGATGATGAACTAGATAATAGTTGGATTTTTCAAATTTTGAATTTCTAGTCCATAATGTTCACATTGTCACAAGTAGGTGATTGTCAAGAAGAATATAAACAATAGATCAGTGGCTAAAAAGGAACAGAACTATCCTTTTACAGTATTCAGTTCAGTCGCTCAGTCGTGTCTGACTCTTTGCAACTCAATGAATCACAGCACGCCAGGCCTCCCTGTCCATCACCAACACCCGGAGTTCACTCAGACTCACGTCCATCGAGTCAGTGATGCCATCCAGCCATTTCATCCTCTGTCGTCCCCTTCTCCTCCTGCCCCCGATCCCTCCCAGCATCAGAGTCTTTTCCAATAAGTCAACTCTTTACAGTGTTAGAGTAGAGAGGAGCCATGTGAAGAAAAGAAAGAGATTGGAATAAAGCATCTCCAAGGCAAGGAATGGAGGTATCCACCAAATGCTAAGAAGAAGCAAGGAAGAATCCTAGCCTAGATCCTTTGAGAGAACATTTCAAACTTCTAGCCTTCAGAATTTGAGACAATAATTTATGTAGTTTAGAAAAGAATGAAAGGAAGGAAGGGAGAGAGGCAAAGAAGAAAGGAAAAAATAGGCAAGTAAACAGACAACACAGAGGTGAGCACAGGACCCGCAGAAGCGGAAGAGGGCACCTTGGAAAAGCCAGATAAGGTTTCCTGGAAGAGGTAACCGAATGCTTAATGTTGGAGTTTGTGTAGGAATAAATTTAATGGGAAAGGTTGGAATGGAAGACCTATTCTGGGCTGAGATGAACACATGGGACCCTTGTGTTCCATGGGGATATCATGTTTTTTAGAACTAGCTCAATTTCATTTCTAAATCTGAGTCAATCACTTATTTTAAATGATGAAAATTTATTCACCTTCCTGCACCTCTGTTCCTTCACCTGTCATATGGAGGAAGGAACAAAAAAAAAGTTCTAGCTGAAAGGGAGTCATATGGAAAAAACTCAAGAATGATAGAAGCCAAGGGGTAGTAACTGTCCAGAAAGTAGCAAGAATGTTTAACAGAATATGTCTACATCTTTGATTTAAACTAGATCCTTTATCATTGTATTTGAATACATTTTTGAGATTATAGATTTCTCTCCAACACTTTTAAAATGACATTGAAAATACTTGTATAATTCTAAAAATAATGATATGAATTTTGCCTGGAGACCTAAAAAGAGTGAGAGCATATACAGCTAGAATGTTCCAGTATTAATAAGATGCAATGAAACTTTACAGCATACTTGCTGGTGACCAAAAGGTCATTCCATTATACATATGTTTATTCCAGAAGCATATTTGGAGAAGCCCCAACACTCAAATCAGTTTCATTTCCTTTCTATACTTTGAATATCTTATTTCAGCCCATATACACACACACAGCTAAATGCATGCTGTTTATAATGTAGCAATGTCAACATATACTAACAGAAAAAAAAAAATGAGACCACATAAGAGGGGATACATTTCCCTAGATAAATTATAGTGAACACTAGGCTAAGGTGATCTTTTTCTTTCTTTTAATTTTGTATTGGAGTAAAACTGATTAACATTATTGTGATAGTTTCAGGTGAACAGCAAAGGGACTCAGCCATACATACACATGTACCCATTCTACCCCAAACTCCCCTCCCATCCAAATTGCCACATAATATTGAGCAGACCTTGTTGGTTATCCATTTTAAATATAGCAGTGTGTATATGTCCATCCCAAACTGTCTAACTATCCCTTTCCCCTCATCCTTCCTCCTTGAGAATCATAAGTTCTTTCTCTAAATCTGTGAGTCTGTTTTATAAATAAGTTTATTTGTATAATTTCTTTTTAGATTCCATATGCAAAGGAATGTCATAAGTTATTTCTCTTTCTGACTTACTTCACTCAACATGACAATTTCTAGGTCCATCCATGTTGCTGCAAATGGTCTTATTTCATTCTTTTTAGCGGTTGAGTTTCATTATATATATGTACCACATCTTCTTTATCAGCTCCTCTGTTGATGGACATTTAGGTTGCTTCCAAGGACAATCCTTTTTTGGTTTGTTTGTTCATTTATTAGATTCAGAGCATCTTCCCTCAGTCAGTTCCCTGTCTAAGGGACTCTACACTTGCAATGGTTACCATTATGCTAAACATAATGGAAGGAAAGGTATGGATGGGAGATACTGGGAGGAAAATGAAAGCAGACAGATGAAGCATATAAATTAGGTAAAGAGGGCTTAAGAGCAGTGTAATTCTTGGGTCCAGGGCAGTGCCATCCAAGGAGGTGACATTAACCTCATGACACCAGAGTAGCCGAAAGGAGACACATGTCTCTTTGCTCATTGACCAATCAGCTGAACATGATGCTAAGAGGGAGGTGATGAATGAACTTCCAGTCCCAACCATTTCCATCTCACCCCAGTGCCTCCTGTAAGACTGAAAGTCAGCCTTTAATGGTAGAATGCTTGTTTTTGAAACGTCTTGAAATGAGTTTATCCTCCTAGGCATTGTGTGAAGATGAGTTAGCATGAGGTCTCAGGATATCTTCTTAGGGTGCTGTGGGAGGCACTGATTGCATCAAAACCTCCTAAGAAGGTGAGATCAGTAAGTGCATGGCTTTAAGAAATTGTGGAAGTGTTTTAGACCTAAATTGGAGTGTCAGAAAGGCTTCAGAATAAAATACTTTGACAGGGTCCCAGTTGAGATGAGTAACATCTAAGATGGATGGTTCCTAGGCAAGTGTTAGTAAAGATTTATAAAATGGAAATGATTTCTAAAATAGATAGATGTGTGCAGAGTGTGTGTATGAATGACTTACTCAGTGGGTTGGTAAGAATCCCAAATAAAAATAAGGAATGTGTGCTTTACTACCATGCCTGACACAAATATCACATGCTGATTTACTTTATTGGGTTGAATTATATATTATATTATGTATTATGTAAAATTTGTATGTTATATTATTATATATATTTATATACTATACAGAAAATTTATACATTATATATTAGGAACATATTTATATATTATATATTACATTGCATTCAGTTCAGTCACTCAGTTGTGTCTGACTCTTTGCGACCCCATGAATCACAGCACGCAAGGCCTCCCTGTTTATAACCAACTCCTGAAATTCACACAAACTCATGTCCATCGAGTCAGTGATGCTATCCAGCCATCTCAGCCATCTTATCCTCTGTTGTACCCTTCTCCTCCGGCCCCCAATCCCTACCAGCATCAGAGTCTTTTCCAATGGTCAAATCTTCGCATGAGATGGCCAAAGTACTGGAATTTCAGATTCAGCATCATTCCTTCCAAAGAACACCCAGGGCTGATATCCTTTAGGATGGGCTGGTTGAATCTCCTTGCAGTCCAAGGGACTCTCAGGAGTCTTCTCCAACACCACAGTTCAAAAGCATCAATTCTTTGGAGCTCAACTTTCTTCACAGTCCAACTTTCACATCCATACATGATCACGGGAAAACCCATAACCTTAACTAGATGGACCTTAGTCGGCAAAGTAATGTCTCTACTTTTGAATATACTATCTAGGTTGGTCATAACTTTTCTTCCAAGAAGTAAGTGTCTTTTAATTTCATGGCTGCAGTCACCATCTGCAGTGATTTTGGAGCCCTCCAAAATAAAGTCTGACACTATTTCCATTGTTTCCCATCTATTTCCCATGAAGTGATGGGACCGGATGCCATGATCTTCATTTTCTGAATGTTGAACCTTAAGCCAACTTTTTCACTCTCCTCTTTCACATTCATCAAGAGGCTTTTTAGTTCCTCTTCATTTTCTATCATAAGGGTGGTGTCATCTGCATATCAGAAGTTATTGATATTTCTCCCGGCAATCTTGATTTCAACTTGTGCTTCTTCCAACCCAGCATTTCTCATGATGTATTCTGTCTATAATTTAAATAACCAGTGTGACAATATACAGCCTTGATGTACTCCTTTTCCTATTTGAAATCAGTCTGTTGTTCCATGTCCAGTTCTAACTGTTACTTCCTGACCTGCATATAGGTTTCTCAAGAGGCAGGTCAGGTGGCCTGGTATTCCCATCTCTTTCAGAATTTTCCACAGTTTATTGTGATCCACACAGTCAAAGGCTTTGGCATAGTCAATAAAAGAGAAATAATGTTTTTCTGGAACCCTCTTGCTTTTATGATGATCCAGTGGATGTTGGCAATTTGATCTCTGATTCCGCTGCCTTTTATAAATCCAGCTTGAACATCTGGAAGTTCATGCTTCACATATTGCTGAGGCCTGGCTTGGAGAATTTTGAGCATTACTTTACTAGCATGTGAGATGATTGCAATTGTGCCATAGTTTGAGCATTCCTTGGCATTGCTTTTCTTTGGGACTGGAATGAAAATTGACCTTTTCGAGTCCTGTGGCCACTGCTGAGTTTTCCAAATTTGCTGGCATATTGAGTGCAGCACTTTCACAGCACCATCTTTCAGGATTTGAAATAGCTCAACTGGAATTCCATCACCTCCATTAGCTTTGTTCATAGTGATGCTTTCTAAGGCCCACTTGACTTCACATTCCAGGATGTCTGGCTCTAGTGAGTGATCACACCATTGTGATTATCTTGGTCGTGAAGATCATTTTTGTACAGTTCTTATGTGTATTCTTACCACCTCTTCTTAATATCTTCTGCTTCTGTTAGGTCCATACCATCTCTGTCCTTTATTGAGCCCTTCTTTGCATGAAATGTTCCGTTGGTATTTCTAATTTTCTTGAAAAGATCTCTAGTCTTTCCCATTCTGTTATTTTCTTCTATTTCTTTGCATTGATCACTGAGGAACGCTTTCTTATTTCTTCTTGCTGTTCTTTGGAACATTGCATTCAGATGCTTATATCTTTCCTTGTCTCCTTTGATTTTCACTTCTCTTCTTTTCACAGGTATTTGTAAGGCCTTCCCAGACAGCCATTTTGCTTTTCTGCATTTCTTTTCCATGGGGATGGTGTTGATCCCTGTCTCCTGTAGAATGTCACTAACCTCAGTCCATAGTTCATCAGACACTCTATCTATCAGATCTAGTCCCTTAAATAGTAATAAAAACCCAAGTCCTTAGAAAGAGCCTGAAACAGCTTGCTAGGGAACAGCTCACTAGTTTACAAGGGTGGCCCTTTCCCTACCACAGGCCGGCCCCTTTCCCCAGGTGAAGGTGCCTCTCAGCACCAAATATGCTCTTTCTAGGGAACTATTAGGGCTTCCTACATGGTGCCTGGTGGTTCAGAATGTAAAGAATCTGCATGCAATGAAGGAGACGCAGGTTTGATTCCTGGGTTACGAAGATGCCCTGGGGAAGGGAATGGCAACCCACTCCAGTATTCTTTACTTGGGAATTCCTTGCACAGTGGGGCCTGGAGGACTGCAATCCATGGGGTTGCAAAGAGTTGGACATGACAGTGACTCACATTTTCACTTTCATATAGTCACCTCAGTTCTCTTTGGCTTCCCTGGTGGCTCAGATAGTGAAGAATATGCCTACAATGTAGGAGACTTGAGTGTGATCCCTGAGAGGGAATGGCTACCCACTCCAGCATTCTTGCTCAGAGAATCCCATGGACAGAGGAGTACGGCAGGCCACAGTCTATAAGGTCACAAAGAGTCAGACAGGACTGAGCAACTTTCACTCTCAGGGAGCTATTATTAATTTTTAAGTGAGAACATAAACTCCCAAGTTGAAAATATATGGTGATCAGAACAAAGGGAGAGGAGGAATCAGGACTAACTGTAGGGAGCTTCTTCTATTGGCTGACCCTGTTGGGTAATGACCTCACTGCTCCAGATTGCTCTCACCTATTCTGCCTTAGATTAGTTTGCAATTTTGTTTCACATTACATATTCTGAAATTCCATGAAGGCAGTTAGGAAGAAAAGGAGTTCTACGAAGTGGTAGAAACTGAAGAGAGTGTGAACAATCTTATTAAAGTTTTCACAATCAAATTATTTTGGTTTCTGATAGCACACACACACACACACTCACACACACGCACACACTCACACACATGCACACACTCACACACACACATGCATATTTTATTTATACTCAGGAGATTTAATATGGACCCAGATGCTACAGTCATGACATATACAGTAACTTTAAAAAATGTGAATGATGAAAGGGTTATGGCATAGATCACTATAAAACAGCCATGATCAATTAAAAAGCAATCTGATAATTTTTTTACACTATATAGGTCTATTTTTAATTCTAATTTCTAATGTTTTTCTTTCAAGGAAGCTTACAAGTTCGCTCCCAGCTAAACAAGGAAGAAACCCATGTATTCACCATCAATACAGAGAACTTTGCCAACAGAAGACTGCATCACTTGAAGATTAACAGAGAGGGCAGAGGGCTTACCATTCAGGTACCTTATTTCCCTTCTTTTCATTCTGGCAAGTGTACCTTGGGTGCTCAATACAAGTTTTCTGAATTTTCCCCCCAAGCCAAGTGAGCAGCCAAATTCTGGGGATGTATACTAATCTTATTCAGCCCCAGCCTTTGGAAAACTAGAATAGTGGTCCTCAGGGTACACCTTGCTTTCCAGAAGCATCTCTTGAGATCTTGTAAGAAATGCTAATTCTTGGGTCCTATGTCAGATCTACTTAATCTGAAGCCTTTTTTCAAGAGGGGGCAGCAGGTGATGCTGGTGCATGTTCAGTTTTGACAACGTCTTTGGCTTCCCTGGTGGCTCAGATAAAGCCACCAGGCTTTTCCACAGTTCGAAGTTTTGAACTGTGGAATAATGAGGAAGACAAGCAAGGAAGAAACCACAAGTGATCAGCAAGGGCTATGGAAGGAGTGTGCACAGGTGATACAAGAGCATGGAGGAGGGCACCCACCTAATCTGGGCATCAGTTCAGTTCACCCTGAACAAGGAGGGGATGTTAGGATCACTGACCCTCCACTCTGTCAAAAGCGAGTATAATTTATAGATGGACTGCCCTGTCCACAGTTTCCTAACTGACAAACACACACAG
Organism: Procapra przewalskii; assembly: GCA_006410515.1. Taxonomy (NCBI): domain Eukaryota; kingdom Metazoa; phylum Chordata; class Mammalia; order Artiodactyla; family Bovidae; genus Procapra; species Procapra przewalskii. Next base: position 138,131 of record SJYF01001326.1, read on the forward strand.
ATATACGCACACTCACCTATTCCAGTTCCCTCTCAAACTCTACTCAGGCCACTTGGATGCATCCTTGCTCTTTCCAGAGCTCTTGAATACACTAGAGTTTGCTTTGCCTAGAATCCAGTTGTTCATGTATTTGCATCACTACCTGTTACTTGTACTTCCTTTGGAACACCACTCAAAAATGGACTCAGGGATGCCATATCCAGTCACCTTATGTAATATAGAAATCCAGCTCCTTGACTTCAATCCTAAACCACTTAAATGCTTCTAGCAATAAGTACAAATTTTCTATTTATTTAATAGATAAGTCCCTTCTCCCTCCTCTAGAATGTAAGCTCCATGAAGACAGGGATTTTTGTTTGTTTACATTTCCATGGGACCCCCAGTTTGTCAAGCATTGTCTCACATAAAGAAGGCCTTTAATAAATATTTTTGAACTAAGTAAATTAATCCCACATGGCTTGTATGTGCTAAGTTGCTTCAGTCATGTCTGACTCTTTGCAACCCTATGGACCATAACCCGTCAGGCTCCTTTGTCCATGGGATTCTCCAGGCAAGCATACTGGAGAGGGTTGCCATTTTTTTCTCTGCTTGTATGGGAAAGATTAAATTGGACCTATGGAGAGGGGAAGAGAAACCACTGGATTTTAGGCAGGGGAAGTAGCATGGATAGATTTCCGTTTCCAGGGGCTCAATGTGATCTCTCCATGGAAATACACATTTGGGAGTGATGAGATATGGGACAGAGACCAGACTGGAAGCAAAGATAAGGACCTCAACTAGTGTGGTGGGGAAGTCAAGGAGAAAAGGACTTGAGAAAGATCTGGAGGGAACATTGGTAACCTTGGGTGACCCTTTTGATAATGGGTGATGACTCAAGACTCAAGTCAAGACTGACTGTTCATTTTCTTGATTGGGTGGAAGTTCATGAATAATTGGCAAATATAAGACGCAAATCACAGTCCTTGAGTGATTATAATTTAATAACATTGACTGTAGCATTGACTCTAAAAATAAGTGGTAAAAGTCTTTGGATTGAGGTCAGACTAGAAGATAGAGATGAAATGATGATTTCTTATTGGAAGATGTCTTGAATGAGGCTGTGGTGAGACACCTGGGGTGCATGCTGGTAGGCATTTGTATGAATGGCTCTTTCTCTTTTCCTATGTCCTGTCTTCTTTTCCATCAATGAAAACACAAACATGGAAGTGAAAGAACAATGAGAAACAGTGGTTGATAAGCACAACCATTGGAAGATGTAGCTTTTCAAAAGCACACAAGTAGCAGAAATAAATGGGGACAGAGACCTATTTTGTTTTTTAAATTTAAATCAATTTGTTAAAACAGTAACACAACATAGTTGTCTCTGTGACACTCCCACTCCCCTCCCCCCCCCACCATCATCCTATTTCTTCTCCTTGCTCCCCACTTAGAAAAGCCCTAGGGAATTCCCTGGCCTTCCAGTACTTAGGACTCTGGGCTTTCACTGCCAAGGGCATGGGTTCAGTTCCCTCATCAGGGAACTATAATCCCATATGGCTCTGGGTAGCCAAATTAAAACAATAACAAAACCCCCGAATAAACAAAAGCAATGGGGAAAATAAAAGAACAAACTGTTTACTAAAAACAGAAAAGGATAAGCTACTGCCTCATCTCAGGCATTATTCAGAAGCAGTTATAGGAGAGGGTAGATGGTTATCACTATGCTCAGCCAGCCAGAGGCCTCCAGTAGGTAAGAATACATATTCCTACCACCTCAGGACCTTGAGTTGTTGAACCTTCTCCTCTCTGCTCTATGTGACTTTGGAAGGAATCTGTAGGGACTGGGCTACAGCCAGGAGTAAGAAATCCTGGTAATGATTTGAGAATTGTAATTTGACCAGTGGTTTTAAAAGCACATGTCCCCCCATGGTGGTGGAGGTAGGCTTCAGTGCCTCTATTTAAAATATATTAAAGATATTAAACAAATTAAACCAGTTTACCAAAATGTTGGCACAACTACTGGCAGTAAAGATGGAGGGAGCCCAATGTTTTGAAAGCATGGAGTAAATGACTTTCTTTGAGAGTTGAAGATCCTGAGATTAAGAAAGGGATCCTTAGTTTGGGACAGACATGTGTGTGAATCCCTGCTCCATCTCCTTTATTATAAGATCTTAGATTGGCTATTTACCTTTCTGAGGCTCAGTCTGTTTATCCATAAAAAAAGTTTGAATGTTATGAGGGTGGGGTGGGGTACAAATGCAGCTGAGTTCAGTCAGTTCTGGTAACCACTATAGGAAAGCAAGAACATAACTAAAGGACCAAGCATGACGCCTGGTGTCCAGGGCTTACTCGAAAGAAAAGGTTTGTTCAATTTCCTTCCTTTTCCCATCTCTTTTAATCTCATTTAATGACTTGACAAGGCCACTGCTATGCTCAGTTCTAAGATCAACAAAGCTTCTTTACCAGCTGAGCCACCAGGGAAGCTCTTCTCCAGGCAAGATTACCAATTTTAGGCATCCTAAGCTTTAAAAGATTGTGATACTTCACTCTCTCACCACCTCACCAAGAGTAACTAAAAATAAAAACAACACTAAACATAGAATGAACATAAAGAAGTATAACAAAATAATGTATTTCTCACTGAAGACTTCAATGATTGCCTAGCCCCTATCATAAAGTCGATGTCTTAGAAATAAATGTTAATGGTAAATACCCCCCCCCACCCCACCCCCTGCCTTTTGCCTTTGCT
>SJYF01001326.1:154247-169168 GCA_006410515.1 Procapra przewalskii
ACAGCCACTATGGAGAACAGTGTGGAGATTCCTTAAAAAACTGGAAATAGTACTGCCTTATGACCCAGCAATCCCACTGCTGGGCATACACACCGAGGAAACCAGAGTTGAAGGAGACATGTATATCCCAATGTTCATCGCAGCACCGTTTACAATAGCCAGGACATGGAAGCAACCTAGATATCCATCAGCAGATGAATGGATTAGAAAATTTTGATACATATATGCAATGGAGTATCACTCAGCCATTAAAAAGAATACATTTGAATCAGTTCTAATGAGGTGGATGAAACTGGAGCCTATTATACAGAGTAAAGTAAGCCAGAAAGAAAAACACCAATGCAGTATACTAACACATATATATGGAATTTAGAAAGACGGTAATGATAACCCTGTGTGTGAGAAAGCAAAAGAGACACAGATGTATAGAACAGTCTTTGGGACACTGTGGGAGACGGAGAGGGTGGTATGATTTGGGAGAATGACATTGAAACATGTATAATATCATGTATGAAACGCATCGCCAGTCCAGGTTTGATGCATGATACTGGAGGTTTGGGGCTGGTGCAATGGGATGATCCAGAGGGATGGTACAGGGAGGGAGGAGGGAGGGGGGTTCAGGTTTGGAAACACGTGTATACCTGTGGTGGATTCATATTGATGTGTGGCAAAACCAATACAATATTGTAAAGTAATTAACCTCCAATTAAAATAAATTTATATTGAAAAAAGGGAAGAAAAAAATAGTTAAGAGTCCCTCTTTTAAGAAATGCTTGTTATCTTTTTTGGAACAAGTTTGTAGCTTCCAAAGAGACTCCTGGAAAAAATTATTTCATTTTGAAAGCATCAGTTCAGTTCAGTTCAGTCACTCGGTTGTGTCTGACTCTTTGCGACCCCATGAATCGCAGCATGCCAGGCATCCTTGTCCATCACCAACTACCAGAGTTCACACAAACTCAAGTCCATCGAGTCCGTGATGCCATCCAGCCATCTCATCCTCTGTCGTCCCCTTCTCCTCCTGCCCCCAATCCCTCCCAGCATCAGAGTCTTTTCCAATGAGTCAACTCTTCACATGAGGTGGCCTAAGTATTGGAGTTTCAGCTTCAGCATCATTCCTTCCAAAGAAATCCCAGGGATGATTTCCTTTAGAATGGACTGGATGGATCTCCTTGCATTCCAAGGGACTCTCAAGAGTCTTTTCCAACACCACAGTTCAAAAGCATCAATTCTTTGGCTCTCAGCTTTTTTTCACAGTCCATCTCTCACATCCATACATGACCACTGCAAAAACCATAACCTTGACTAGACAGACCTTTGTTGGCAAAATAATGTCCCTGCTTTTCAATACGTTAGCTACGTTGGTCATAACTTTTCTTCCAAGGAGTAAGCATCTTAATTTCATGGCTGTAGTCACCATCTGCAGTGATTTTGGAGCCCAAAAAAATAAAGTCTGACACTGTTTCCACTGTTTCCTCATCATTTCCCATGAAGTGATGGGACCAGATGCCATGATCTTCGTTTTCTGCATGTTGAGCTTTAAGCCAAGTTTTTCACTCTTTTCTTTCCCTTTCATCAAGAGGCTTTAAAGTTCCTCTTCATTTTCTGCCTTAAGGGTGGTTTTATCTGCATATCTGAGGTTATTGATATTTTTCTTGGTATTCTGGATTCCCGCTTGTGCTTCTTTCAGCCCAGCATTTCTCATGACGTACTCTGCATATAAGTTAAATAAGCAGGGTGACAATATACAGCCTTGACGTACTCCATTTCCTATTTGGAATCAGTCTGCTGTTCCATGTTATAACTGTTGCTTCCCTGCCCTGCATATAGGTTTCTCAAGAGGCAGGTCAGGTGGTCTGTTATTGCCATCTCTTTCAGAATTCTCCACAGTTTATTGTGATCCACACAGTCAAAGGCTTTGGCATAGTCTATAAAGCAGAAATAGATGTTTCTCTGGAACTCTCTTGCTTTTTCAATGATCCAGCAGATATTGGCAATTTGATCTCTGATTCCTCTGCTTTTTCTAAAACCAGCTTGAATATCTGGAAGTTCACAGTTCACACATTGTTGAAGCCTGGCTTGAAGAATTTTCGGCATTACTTTACTAGTGTGTGACATGAGTGCAATTTTGTGGTAGTTGAGCGTTCTTTGCCATTTCCTTTCTTTGAGACTGAAATGAAAACTGACCTTTTCCCGTCCTGTGGCCACTGCTGAGTTTTCCAAATTTGCTGCCATATTGAGTGCAGCACTTTCACAGCATCATCTTTCAGGATTTGAAACATCTCCACTGGAAGTCCATCACTTCCATTAGCTTTGTTCGTAGTGATGCTTTCTAAGGCCCACTTGACTTCACATTCCAGGAAGTCTGGCTCTAGGTGAGTGATCACACCATCCTGATTATCTTGGTCATGAAGATCTTTTTTGTACAGTTCTTCTGTGTATTCTTGCCACCTCTTCCTAATATCTTCTGCTTCTGTTAGGTCCATACCATTTCTCTCCTTTTTTGAGCCCATCTTTGCTGGAAATGTTCCCGTGGTATCTCTAATTTTCTTGAAGAGATCTCTAGTCTTCCCCACTCTGTTGTTTTCCTCTATTTCTTTGCACTGATCACTGAGGAAAGCTTTCTTATCTCTTATTGCTATTCTTTGGAACTCTGCATTTGAAAGTATAAGTTTATTAAATAATGTTTCACTTTGTTTTTGGCCATTCCTAGTTTTTTAGCAAATAAAAAGATCTCCAAACCACAGCCCCTCCAAAGCACAGTCCTTCCTGATTCAAATTCTGGTATAGTGTATAATCGTCTCATATTATATCCAAAATTTGGTTAATGATAGTTTCCCCAAGAAAGTAAAAATGTTAGGTTAATCTAATCTGAACATTCTGTGAATGAAGTGTTTTAAAAGATCTAGAAATATCATATTTCAATAATCATTCCAACTTCCTAAATACCCATCTTATCCTTCCTAACTTAAAGATAACCAACACTGAATCACAGCTGGGCTACAATGGATTTGTTTCTGTTTGTTTTAAAAATAATAAACCATTTTTCTTCATGGGATATGAAGAAAATATGGGATATGCAATAGATTATTTAGTTTCAACTCATGGAACAGGAATGTGTGTTACCTCCTGATTGAAAAATATAATTTTATTTTACATTTTAAAGGGACTAGTACATGATGAGAACTCACACCTACTGCATGCTTGTGCTTCTTTGTAAAAGTCAAGTGCATTTTTTTTATAAAAACAAAAACCAAACTTTATTTGTCTTTGAACAAACTTTACATGTCTTCTCTTGACTGTGTTAACAAAGGATATTTTGTTTGGTTTACCAGAAGCCAGTGACATGACTAGTATATAAAAAGTAATAATAATAATAACATTGCCTATTTTTATTTAATAATGTTCTGCTCTGTGCTAGATCTAAACTTTTATGTCTTATTTTTTCCTTATTTTTAATTGAAGTTTGGGCTTCCCTGATTGCTCATCAGGGAAAGAATCTGTCTGCAATGTCTGAAATGCAGGAGACCCAAGTTCAATCCCTAGGGAAGCTTCCCTGGAGAAGAGAATGTCAACCCACTCCAATATTCTTGCCTAGATAGTCCCATGGAAAAGAGGAGCCTGGAAGGCAACAGTCTATGGGATCACAAAGAGCTGGACATGACTGAGTGATTAACACTTTAATTGAAGTATAGTTAATTTCAGCATTGTGATAGTTTCAGGTGTACAGCAAAGTTACTCAGTTATACACACATATGCACATATATATATACACAAACATATATATATATATAATATAATACATATTATTTTTCAGATTCTTTTCTATTAGAGTTTATTACAAGATATTGAATATAGTTCCCTATGTTACACAGTAAGTATTTGTTACTTATTTATTTTGTATATAGAACTCTATATCTATTAATCTCAAATTTGAAATTCATCCTTCCCTGCTGTTTCAGCTTTGGTAACCATATGTTTGTTTTCTATGTTGGTGAGTCTATTTCTGTTTGGTAAAAAGTTCACTCATATCTTTTTTTTTTTTTTTAAGATTCCACATGTAAGTAATATCACATATATTTATTCTTCTCTGACTTACTTCACTTTGTATGATCATCTCAGGTTTCATCCATGTTGCTGCAGATGGCATTATTTCATTCTTTTTTTATGGCTGAATAATATTCTATTATAGGCTTCCCTGGTGGCTCAGTGATAAGGAATCTGACTGCCAATGCAGGAGATGTGGGTTCAGTCCCTGGTTCTGGAAGATCCCTTGGAGAAGGAAATGGCAACCCACTTCAGTATTCTTGCCTGGAGAATCCCATGGACAGAGGATCCTGGTGGGCTACAGTGCATGGGGTTGCAAAGGGTCAGACCTGACTTAGAGACTGTTGCTGCTACTGCTGCTAAGTCGCATTAGTTGTGTCCGACTCTGTGAGGCTCTATAAATGGCAGCCCACCAGGCTCCCCCATCCCTGGAATTCTCCAGCCAAGAACACTGGAGTGGGTTGCCATTTCCTTCTCCAATGCACAAAAGTGAAATGTGAAAGTGAAGTCGCTCAGTTGTGTCCGACTCTTAGCGACCCTATGGACTATAGCCTACCAGGCTCCTCCGTTCATGGGGACTTAGAGACTAAATGATAACAGCAGTAAATATTTCATTGTAAATATATGTACTGCACCTTCTTTATCCATTCATTTGACCATGGACACTTAGATTGCTAAGCTCTTATGTTAACTAATTTTTTTCTCCTCCACAACCCAAGGAAATAAGTACTATTATTATTCATACATTATAGATGAGGAAAATGTGTCACAGAGGTTAAGTAACTTGTCTAGTGTCACAAAAGTAGCCAGGGATGGACTTGGCATGTAAAGTCACACATTGAGTGTCACTCCCAATCAGTCCTCCCCCCTATTTTGGTTTTTAAGTAATAACATGAGACAGTCCAGATTAACAAAACAAAACGAAACACATTCTGTTTTCTGTTGAGGGCTCCTAAATTAAAGCCTTGTGTCCCTAGCCTTAGCCGTGATGGGCTTAAAAGTAGACTCTAGGGCCAGGCTTTAATTGTGGAGTGGGAATAGCATATTTATTGTAGGTCAGGTTTTGGAATTCACCCTCAATTCCAATCAAAGTCTAATACTGACTAATTGACCTGGACAAATAACTTAATTATCTGAGCTTTACTTTTCTCAACTGGAATGTAGGTATTTATTATAATAATGCCTGTTACTATTTGTAAGACTCGGTGGTAATGTGGCTAATATGATGCCTGGCATAATGGAAACTCAGTAAATGTTTGCAGTGACAGTAATAAGTACATAAGAAGTCATTCCCATCTGACCCAAATACTTTTCTCTCAAGAATGACCTTGGATTCTTCCAGACCTAAAAGAGGAATTCTCAGTGGAAAAAAAGAAGATGGCTACTCACTCTTCACATAAAAAGCTTGAATTTCTCTCTTCCTTTTTGCTTGGATGGAATCAATGAATGAAAAGACATTATGTAACCTTGACTCTGATGCTTGGTAAATAGTAAAGGTGCACATATGGCCAATTCTTGGTTTCTAATACCAAAGTCATCTTAAGAGTATTAAACCAGGGAAAACATATCTGACATTATTTGAATATATATTCTCACAATTAAAGCTGTCTCTGATGAATTGGAACCATGTGATACTTGGTGCATCAAATAAGCTTCAAAGTGTGGGATGTAGTCTGAGTTTCTTCATTAAACAAATACATATTGAGTATTTTCTAATTGCACCAAGAAAGGTACCAAGCTAGGCACTATTGATACAGAGAGTAAAGGACAGTCTGCACCCTCAAGGAACTCACAATCTAGTGAGAAAATAGACCAGTAAGCAGAAAAGTAAGCCCAGAGTGACCTGTGTGATATGCTGGAGGGAAAAGGGACATTGAAACTTCCTTGGAGGAAGTGAAATCTAAGTTGAGAATAAACAGAGAAGGGACCCAGGTGACTTCTACCTGGGTGAGCAAAAGAGAAATGAAAGTGGCATCTCTGGACACAGGAGGCTGAAAATCAGAGTGCAAGATGACAAATGATGGGGCCAAGAGAGGTGAGGAGGAACCAGAACATCATGAGTCTCACAAGGCATACTAAGAGTCTAGGTTTTATCCTGAGAATGGTAGGGACTAACTATAGAAAGCTGTAAGTCAGGAAGTGGGGGCTAGTCTGCCTTTTAAGGATGTTGCCAACCCCCTCCTCCCCTCCTCACTCTCAGCATGAGGTAATCATGGAGTTCCAAAGAGGACCTGAATCTTATTTATGATTTTATCCTTCTTGCTACCATATTTACAGGGATATATTAAGTATTCACAATGTTTTTTTAATTATTTTTTAAAAATTTTGTTGAGGTATAAATGACTTACAATATTATATTAATTTTTGCTATAAATAAAAGTGGTTCTGTTATATAAATATATATTATTTTTTCATATTTTTTCCATTATGATTTGTAATAGAATATTGAATATAGTTTTTTGTGATATATAGCAGCAGGGGCCATGTTTATCCATTTTCTTTATAAAAGCTTGCATCTGCTAACCTCAAACTCCCATAATGTTTCCTGAAGGAAAAAAAAAAAAGTATAATATGTAGATGTTACAGCTGAAGGAGCTGAAAGGTCATCATACTACACATTAATGGGCTCCATATTATACAGTCAGCTACAAATAGATCTTGGATGAGGATCTCTAGGTTCCTTAGACACCATGTGTTTTTCTTACAATGGTACCTGGTGCTAATGTAGAAAATGTGTTTGGAATTAGACAGTTGGCAGCTCGAACTCTATACTTGTCATTTACTAGCTATATCACTGTTATGTTCACCTCTCTGAGCTCCAGTTTCCTCATCTGTAAGGCAATAGAAATATTTTTTAATCAATTTGTTATAAAGATAACATATAAGGTGTGTAAAGTGTCTGACACATGGGCCACATGGTGGTATTTGAAAACAGCAACTATTTTTCTTGATATAATATAGCCATGCTGCCTATTGATTTTCTTTGGCTGATATTCCTTTTTCTTGCCAATGGCACTGTATTGATTTGTTTATCCTTTGCCTGGGGAATCTGGGCCAGTGTTAAAAATGTCAGTGTTTACAAGGTAATGAAGTGAAGAGGATCCAAGCTAAGACTAATGAACTCTGCACGAGCCTTTTAGGTCTCTATCCCCAGTTTGGCGGGAAGGATCAGAAGCTGAAAAGGACAAGTGGAGCTGGCATAGGTTAGAATTCTGAATTTTTCTTATGGAGAAAGAGAAAAAGTCAAAGCAGAAAGAGAGTCATTGGTTACTCATTATTCATTTAGTGTCTGTGTGTGTTGTAAGCCACTTTAGTAGTGTCCAACTCTCTTCAACCCTATGCACTGTGGCCTTCCAGGATCCTTTGTCCATAGGTTCTCCAGGCATGAACACTGGAGTGGCTTGTCATGCCTTACTCCAGGGGATCTTCTGACCCAGGGATTGAAACTGCATCTCCTACAACTCCTGCATTACCAGGCAGGTTCTTTACCACTAGTGTCACTAAGCCTCCATTCATTTAGTCTATTGGGATTTAAGTTTTGGAGTATTAAAACAGATTAAAATAGCATGAAGCCCCTTTACACTCAGGTGTGATTATAGGATATCCATTTCTGGAAAATATTTGATCTGAATCTCTGTATTTTTCCATTTCATTTCCACAAGAATTTTCTCAATGATCAGGATCAAGATATGAAACCAGTGGCTAACATACCAATGATCTCTACCATTTCCTTGATAAAAAGGCACATTGATGACTTTCCTGTTGGGAGGATAAATAAGTAAATCAGCATGAACATCGAGAAAATTTCTGGTTTGAGTTCATCCTTTAGCATGAGTTTCTGGTTATTCTAATCTGTCCCCAAACTTGGATATGTGCTCTACCTTTCCTGTATATTTTCTCTATGTATATCTATGGAGTATAAACTTTGCATAAGTGAAAACTTTCTTGAAAGGAAATATCTAAATGTTTGAAATTGGTAAAATGATTCCTTAGCATTATCCCCAGATAACTCATTCAGTGCATATCATTTGAGAAACTATTTGTACAAATCAAGATGTTAAGTGAGACTCAGAATACGTTAAAGAGATATAGCCTAAGGATCATTGTTCCTGAAGTAATAAAACCCATATCTATGGAGACAAGACACATTTAATAATTACAATATGAATAATTTTGATAAGTGTGATGCAGATCGAGGGCAGTTAGAATTCTTATGAGGGAAATATCATTTCTAGCTTAGATGATTCAGAAGAGTTTCATAGAGGAGCTAACTCCTACCCTGGTCTCAAAGCCAGATGTAATCTTAAGAGATGGAGTGTGCTCTAGGAAAGATGGATTGTTATTGTTCAGTCACTAATTCATGTCCAACTCTTTGTGACCCCGTGGACTGCAGCACTCCAGGCTTCCCTCTCATTCACTATCTCCCTGGGTTTGCTCAAACTCATGTCCATCGAGTCAGTAACCCCATCCAACCATCTCATCTTCTTTTGCACCTTCTCCACCTGCCCTCAATCTTTCCAGCATCAAAGTATTTTACAAAGATTTCCTTCTTCACATCAGGTGGCCAAAATACTGGAACTTCAGCATCAGTACTTCCAATGAATATTCAGGGTGATTTCCTTTAGGGTTGACTGGTTGGATCTCCTTGCTTTCCAACGGACTCTCAAGAGTCTTCAGCACCACAATTTGCAAGTATCAAGTCTTTGATGCCCAGCCTTCTTTATGGTCCAACTCTCACATCCATACATGACTACTGAAAAAATCATAGCTTAGATTATAGATGGTATGGACCAAAGAAGACAGCAGGGAGACAAAGATAGTATGCTGGGAACAGTGAAGAGGCTATCTTCAGATGATCTTGTTTAAGCTGTGGAGGAGAGAGGAATGGAAAAGAGGAAAGTTCACTGGGGCCATATTCTCAAGAATCTTCTGGGCTCTCTGCAAAGGAGTCCAGAATTCATTACATAGATGGGAGAAGCCATCTAAGGGAAGTCTCATGGCCAGAGCTGCTGTTGGTTCTTTGGTTCTTTTGTGGGTAACAGGTCAAATGTGGGCAGGATGGAGAGACTGATGTGGAGGTTACGCTAAAACCCATCCTCTGAGTGGGAAAGAACAAAATAAGGGAATAGCAGTGGAATTTAAAACAAGAGTTGGAAGAACTAGGTAATTTACTGGTGGGTGGGTTGAAGTATAAGGTAGATTGGAGAGGTAAGCATGAGAGAATAGAAAAAGTGGTAGCTGTGTAGTATTGCAGAGGGAAATTAAGCCATTCTGATCAAGCCTAGGCCCATGTTTACCCACTCAGGGCATGTTACAATATATTATAAAGCTGATACTTTATACTCCTCCTTTAAGCCGACACCCCAGGTCTGCTCAGCTGCTTTGGGATTTGTGAAATGGTTATCATCCAGTACAGGGAGAAGAGCCACAGAACAGTCCACTACTTTGTAGGATGTCTCTCCCTGCCCTGGGTTTGCTCATAATTCCCAGACTTGTATTTCTTATCTCTGTATATAATTGTTTCCCTGGGGCTAACTGCAGTCTTTGAAGGCAGAGATGTGCTGTTATCCACATTTTTATCACTACCATTTGTAGTACAAGACTTTGTGCTCTGTTTTCTGTGTGTATTTTACAAACACAGCTCTTTGGATTAGTGTATTACAGACAGATTGCCTGTTTTCAGAATGGTTGGCCAAAGACTCAGTCATTTCCAGGGACATGGGATTATCAGTGCTAAAAATGAAACCGTCTTGGAAATCACTGGTCACTCAGTCTCCCTAAACCACACTTAGTTTAGGAGTTTTGAGTGGAGTAATGGAACTGGACCCATTGGTTGGCAAATACCAGATGAGCAACTGAAGCTCATGTTTTTCACAGTCACAACTGAGCTCAGCTGCCACTATCCTAGAAAGTGTGCCATAGATCAATCCAAGTGAGACTGGAGGAGGTGTGAGAATTAACCCATCAGTCTATCAGCTGACACTTGCCAAGCCTCTGCCAGGATGCATATTCCAGTAGCTAGATGTGCTAAGATGACTGGAGAAGGGCATGTGGTTGTTTCTGGCCTGAAAAAAATCCAGGGGACTAGGTAGGGACATAAAGTTGCACACAAGCAGAAATAATAAAACAATGGAACTCTAACTCATGGAAATTAGATTCTAAGAATATTAAGAAGCCAGAGAGAAGAGAAATCAAATATATGACCATCTACATGCACCCCAATGTACACAGCAGCATTATTTACAATAGCTAAGACATGGAAGCAACCTAAATGTCCATCAATAGAGAAATGGACAGATAAGTTGTACATTTAGATAGTAGAATATTATTCAACTGTAAAAAAGGAATGACATAGTGCCATTTGAAGAAACATGGATGGACCTAGAGATTATCATACAAAGTGAAGTAAGTCAAAAAGGAAAGACAAATATCATATGATATGCTTATCTGTGGAGTCTAAAATATGACACAGAGGAATTTATTTATGAAACAGAAACAGACTCAGGCATAGAAAACAAACTTATGGTCATCAAAGGGAGATAAGGGGAGGAAAGTGTTCCCTTGTGGCTCAGCTGGTAAAGAATCTGCCTGCAATGCAGGGGACCTGGATTATATCCCTGGGTTGGGAAGATGCTGTGGAGAAAGGGAAAGACTACCCACCTCAATATTCTGGCCTGGAGAATTCCATGGACTGTACAGTCCATGGGGTCGCAAAGAGTTGGACACGACTGAGCATCTTTCACTTTCACTTTCAGTGGGAGGAAGGATCAGTTAGGAGTTTGGGATTAATATATTCAAAAGTAAAACCACCTTTAGCCAGAATACTGTTCCCCTACTGATCTTGAGTGTAAGATCAGGCCCTTCCTAGTTTTTGAACAAATCATTTCTAGCTATGTCGAGCAAGAGTGTTTTTCCCCTAGAAAGTGTCTCAAATGCACATTGCATCAGTTTCTCCAGATCTCTAAACACCAAGTCTCACTTATATCTTCCAGTCCAGCAGAAGTTCACATTATCTCAGGTCCTGCAGTGGTTACTTTGCTGTGTTGTGGGAGGTGGGAGCCTTTGGCTACACGTGTTAGTAGGATGATTCTTGAAAGGTATGAATAAAACTGTTATACGTGGCAACCAGCTTAGCTCTTGGATGTAAACATGAGGTTTCAAGGTTGAATTATCTTCTTATACCACTTTTAGTATATTTAACAACCTGTGCACGTATATCTACCTTTCTTTTGCTTATTTCTGCATAGTTGTTTTCCCTTAGTTGCTTTTTCTGTTATGTCAGTTGGTCTTTCTCACTCCTATTGGAAGATTTCATCACATTTTTGATGACCCTGAGCTATCTGCTTGTATTTAAGAATGGAGTGGCAATAATGCACTGATTGAGGGCTGCACAAAAGGCTGCACTGAGTCTTTAATCGAAAAATCTCCAACTTTATCTTTGAGGCATTCTTCTTGGAATAAGCATATTTCCTAAGAAAGACTTTTCCAGTCTCCCTCTCGGAGGGCGGATGGTTCTGAAAGTCAGTCTGGGAAGGAAGATGGATGGGTTTAATGCTCTGCTGGGGAAATGTTGTTTCAAGTCTTATTTATTTATTTATTTGGTTTGTTTTCCAGTGATCATCCTTGGCCCCAACTGTAGGCATTTCCTTGTCTACCTGTCATAATCCCACTGCATCATAACACTTATTTATTTCTCCAGTGCCTACAGATGATTGAAGTTCTAGAGTACATTGATTGGAAATATCTCCTCTTTCTCTAGGATTTCTATCTTTATGACTGAATTGTTGCAAAACTGGTTAAGAGAAAGCAAAGGCCTTTGAATGACAAATCTTCAAATTTAGAATCTGCTTGTATCAGTTGCATTCCACCTGTGAAGCCTACTTGTGAGACATAATATATTGAGACTCATTGCAAATAACTGGTTTTGATGATTATGGAGGTCTGACACAAGGTGGGCCATCAGAAAGTACGGCTGGAACTGTCAGACATGGGCTAACCACAAGAGTAATTTTTTTCTAATTAATATTTATTGTAGTATAGTTGATTTTCAATGCTGTGTTAGTTTCTGCTGTACAGCAAAGTGAATTAATTATTCATATACATACATTCACTCTTTTTTTTAGGTTTTTTAGGTTCAATTCCCATCTCAGACTATTGAATAGAGTTCCCTGTACTATACAGTAGGTCCTTATTGTTACCTGTTTTATATATAAAAGTTTATAATGTCAATCCCAGTCTCCCAGTTTATCCCTCCCTCCTTTCTCTCTTGGTAATCATAAGTTTGTTTTCTACATCTGTGACCCTATTTTGTAATAAGTTCACTTATACTATTTTTTAAGATTCCACATATAAGCAATATCATATTTGTTTTTCCCTGTCTGATTTAGGAATCCTTTATTTTCTTTGTTTCCCCTCATGTTTTAAAAATGAAGTACAAATACAGTGTGTTAATTTCAAGTGTACAGAAAAGTGCTTATATATATGTGTATATATGTGGGTCTTCCCTGGTGACTCAGATGGTAAAGAATCTGCCTGCAATGTTGGAGACCCAGGGTCAATCCCTGGGTCAGGAAGATCCCCTGGAGAAGTAAATGTGTGTGTGTGTGTGTGTGTGTGTAATTTTCAAATTCTTTTCCATTATAGGTTATTATATGATAGTGTGTATAGTTCCCTGTGAGGGTGGAGTGGGGAGAGTAAATTAGGAGTTTTGGATTAACATATACACACTGGGTGGGTGAAAATTGCCCAGTTGTGTCTAACTCTTTGCAACCCCATGGACTATACACTCCATGGAATTCTTGAGGCGAGAATACTGGACTGTGTAGCCTTTCCCTTCTCCAGGGGATCTTCCCAGCCCAGGGATCGAACCCATGTCTTCTGCATTGCAGGTGAATTCTTTACCAGCTGAGTCACAAGAGAAGCCCATGTACATACTACTACACATAAAATAGACAAACAACAAGGAATACTTCAGAGAGCCTGAAGAGCCCCTCTATCCATAAAGCCTTGTACCTGATTACATCAGACCAATCCAGATTATCTAGGACAATCAGTCAACTGATTGTGATTTTATTCACATCGACAACATACCTTCACATCAACACCTGAATTAGTGTTTTATTGAACAACACTAGTATTGTGGTCTAGCCAAGTTGAATCATCAATAGATCATCTTCTCACCTTTTATCTATATTTTTTTATTGAAGTAAAATTCACATAACATAAAGTTAATTATTTTAAAGTCTACAGAAGTATTTAATATATTTACAATATTGCACAACTATTAACTCTGGCTAGTTTGAAAACATTACCCAGAAAGTTGGCCTTGAACTGACAATCAATTACTCCCTATACGCCCTTCCTCCCTACCCTTTGCAATTAACCGTCTGCTTTCCATCTATATTGACTCACCTATTCAGGATATTTCCAATAAATGGCATCACATCATTTTGTGACCTTTTATGTCTGACTTTTTCCACTTAGCCTAGTTTTTGAGGCTCAGAAACATTGTAGCATGTGTTAATGCCTCACTCCTTTTTATGATTGAATAATATTCCACTGTATGGTCTTACCACTTTGTGTTTATCTATTGATCTACTGAGTTATTTCCATCTTTCGGTTGTTGTAAATAGTGCTACTATGAACATGTATGTACATGCCTCTATTTGAATAGCTGGTTTAGATTTTCTTAGGTACATGTCTAGAAGGGAAACTGCTGCCTTTGAAAAGCAGGAAAAATTCAGGAAATCTTGCAATGTGAGCTGTGTTTCTTGCACTCTCACCACACTCCTTATTAACACAAAGACATTTTTTAAAGAGGATTCCTAGTTGTATTTATTCTTTTGAAGACCATACCTCTGTGTATCTCTGAGCATGAAAACATGCTGCTGCACCTTACCTTGCTAAGCCTCAAATATAGATTATTTAAAATAAAAAAAAAATCACTGATGACATTCCAAAGTTTTTTTGTAATATGTACTATGCAGAGATTATATTAGCAACCAGAGTAGGAGCAGGGAGCAGACTTGAAGGCAGAGGAGTGTCTGAAATCACAAGAGTTGAGTTATACAGCAGCTGCTTAAAATCTCTTGGCTGCAAATTCATCCTCTTTGAAATGTCAGGGTCTACCAGATGCTCTCTGAAGTTTATTCTAATGTTGAACATTATAGGATTTTGTGATATATGGAAATTTTATAAACTTTGTCTTTCAAAAATCCTAATGCCATAGTCATTTTTCACACTATTAAAACAAAACAAACAAAATCAAAGGCAACTGAAAGTCAATTTTTCTGACCTAAATTGACGAGCTCCTAGACTGTTAGTAAAAATGCTTTTCAATATCTGAAGAAAATAAAAAGGACATTGAGCTTTATGCAATTCTGAGTAAAAATACTGGCATGAATTCAATCATTATATTTAAGCAGAAATTTGTATATTTATATGATCTTTAACACTTGTAATGTTAAACTTTCCCTCTCTACCTCAATAGGTGGCACAGTTCCTTTGCACTTTGCACCTGTTTGTGGACCATGCCTACATCCTCGATTTCCTATAACTGTGTTCTGTTCACTGACTCTTCCCACTGCAGACAAGTGCTCAGCCACTGGACTGTCAGAGAATTACCATTTTGTTTTGAAATATAATGTTACTTCTGTATGTGGGCATCCTGGCTACTCTTCAGCTTTTTCTTTTTCTTAATCTGTGTGATTTGGAGTCACATGGCACCCACTTTGGGCTTCCCAGGTGGCTCAGTGGTAAAGAATCCTTCTGCCATTGCAGGAGCCACTGGAGACATGGGTTCAATCTCTGAGCCAGGAAGATCCTTTGCAGGAGGAAATGGCAGCCCAGTCCAGTGTTCTTGCCTGGGAAATACCATG
>SJYF01001326.1:170148-184006 GCA_006410515.1 Procapra przewalskii
CTTCATTATATATATATATATATATATATATATATATATATGTTTTCTGGAGAACTGTGACTAATATAGTGAGGGATTGAGTTCTGAAACTGCCCTAAGCCATTTAGGCTGCCCCTAGGAAGTCAATCAGAAAAATCTTCTTCCTCATATAAATGTGTTATGAAACTTTTTATGTTTCCTTGGGCTCTGCTCCTGGAAGCTGTAAAATTCTATGAGTAACATCTACATTATTAGCAATTGCAGTTTGCATTTCAGCATGTCAGTAACACTGAAAAGCACCAAATTCAAATTCTCCACTGCTGTCCTTTGGTTCATGGATAACTATCTTCAGGGATCAAAAGCAATGTAAGAATGCCATCTAGAGCTTCCTCAAACAAGGAAAAGTGAGTTTAACTTACTTTTATATCTTAGTTAGTGGTCCCACCTCCTTAAATGTCTATAGTCTACATATGTCATTTGGGAGAGAGCTACTTATTTATTAAGCATCATTTAGAGACTCATCTGAATAATTGAATGCAGGTTAACTTGCATAGATTATAAGAACAGGAGAATGCAATGGCCCTGGGGAGAAGATTGAGTCTGAAGCTTGCCTCAACAATGGTCAGTTAATATCTTAATAACTTCCTCATTTTATCTAGGTCTCACTTTTTTTCTTTAATGTAAAACAGAAATTGGTATTGTTTTTCAGTTGCTAAGTTGTGTCTGATTCTTTGTGACCCCCTAAACTGCAGCACTGGAGAAGGCGATGTCACCCCACTCCAGTACTCTTGCCTGGAAAATCCCATGGACGGAGGAGCCTGGTAGGCTGCAGTCCATGGGGTCGCTACAAGTCGGACACAACTGAGCTACTTCACTTTCATGCATTGGAGAAGGAAATGGCAACTCACTCCAGTGTTCTTGCCTGAAGAATCCCAGGGACAGGGGAGCCTGGCAGGCTGCCGTCTATGGGGTCACACAGAGTCGGACACGACTGAAGCGACTTAGCAGCAGCAAACTGCAGCATGTCAGGCTTTCCTGTCATTCACCATCTCCCTGAATTTGCTCAAACTCATGTCTATTAAATCAGTGATGCCATCCAACCATATCATTTTCTGTCACCCCTTTCTCCTCCTGCCTTCTATCTTTCCCAGAATCAGAGTCTTTTCCAATGAGTCAGTTTAAAAGCATCAATTCTTGGGTGCTCAGCCTTCGGTATGGTCCAATTCTCACATCTATATATGACTACTGGAAAAACCATAGATTTGACTATACAGACCTTTGTCAGCAAAGTGATATCTCTGCTTTTTAATACTCTATTTAAGTTTGTCATAGCTTTTCTTCCAAAGAGCAAGCGTCTTTTAATTTCACAGCAGCAGTCACCATCCACATTGATTTTGGATTCCAAGAAAATGAAATCTGACACTGTTTCCACATTTGTCACGTCTATTTGCCATGAAATAATAGGACCTGATTCCATGATCTTAGTTTTCTGAATGTTGAGCTGTAAGCCAGATTTTTCACTCTCTTCTTTCACCTTCATCAAGAGACTATTTACTTCCTATTCACGTTCTGCCATTAGAGTGGTATCATATGCATATCTGAGTTTATTCATGTTTCTGCCAGCAATCTTAATTCCAGCTTGTGCTTCATCCAGCCCCATATTTCACATTATGTACTCTGCATTGAAATTAAATGAGCATGGTGACAATATACAGTCTTGACATACTCCTTTTCCCATTTGGAACCAGTCTGTTGTTTAATATTCAGTTCTAACTGTTGCTTCTTGTCCTGCATACAGGTTTCTCAGAAAACAGGTAAAGTGGTCTGGTATTCTCTTATCATTAAGAATATTCCACAGTTTCTTGTGATCCACCCAGTCAAAGGCTTTAGCAGTCAATGACACAGAAGTAGATGTTTTCTTTTTTTTTTTTTTTTGGCGGGGGGGAAGGGGGAATTCCCTTGCTTTCTATGATCCAGTGTATGTTGGCAATTTTATCTCTGGTTCCTCTGCCTTTTCTAAATCCAGCTTGCACATCTGGAAGTTCTTGGTTCATGTACTGTTGAAGCATAGCTTGAAGGATTTTGAGCATTACTTTGCTAGCATGTGAAATGAGAGCAACTATATGGTAATATGAACATTCTTTGGCAATGCCTTTCTTTGGGATTGGAATGAAAACTGGCCTTTTCCTGTTCTGTGGTCGCTGCTGTTTTCCAAATTTGCTAGAATAATGAGTGAAGCTCCTTAACAGCATTATCTTTTAGGATTTTAGGATCTGAAATAGATCAACTGGAATTCTGTCACCTTCACTGGCTTTGTTTGTAGTGATCCTTCCTAAGGTCCACTTGATTTCACACTCCAGAATATCTAGCTCTGGGTGAGTCATCACATCATCATGGTCATATTGCTCATGAAAAGCTTTTTGTTCTTGCCACCTTTTCTTACTCTCTTCTGTTTCTGTTATGTCCTTGCTATTTTTGTTCTTTATTGTGCTATCTTTACGTGAAATGTTCCCTTTGTATTTCCAATTTTCTTAAAGAGACCTCTAGTTTTTCCTATTATATTGTTTTCCTCTATTTCTTTGCATTGTTCACTTAGGAAGCCTTTCTTATCTCTTTTTTTTTATTCTTTGAAACTCTGCATTAAGTTGGGTATATCTTTCCCTTTCTCCTTTGCTTTTCACCTCTCTTCTTTTCTCTGCTATTTGTAAGGTTCTTCAAACCATTATTTTGCCTTTTTGCATTTCTTTTTCTTGGTGATGGTTTTATTAACCACCTCCTGTACAATGTTACCAACCTCTGTCCATAGTTCTTCAGGCACTCTGTCTATCAAATCTAGTCCCTTGAATCTATTTGTCTCTTCCACTGTATAATCATAAGGGATTTGATTTAGGTCACACATGAATGGCTTAGTGGTTTCCCTACTTTCTTCAATTTGAGACTGAAATTTGCAATAGCTAGTTAATTATCTGAGCCACAGTCAGCTCCAGATCTTGTTTTACCTGACTATATAGAGATTCTCTATCTCTGACTGTAAAGGATGAAATCAATCTGATTTCAGTATTGACCATCTGGTGATGTCCATGTGTAAAGTCATCTCTTGTGCTATTGGAAAGGAGTGTTTTCTATGACCAGTGCATTTTCTTGGCAAAACTCTGTTAGCCTTTGCCCTGCTTCATTTTGTACTCCAAGGGCAAAGTTGACTGTTACAAGTGTCTCTTGACTTCCTACTTTTGCATTCCAGACCCTATGATGAAAAAGGACATCTTTGTGTGTGTGTGTGTGTGTGTGTGTGTATGTGTATTAGTTCTAAGCGGTCTTGTAGGTTTTCAGAGAATCATTCAACTTCAGCTACTTTGGCATTAGTGGTTAAGGCATAGACTTGGATTACTGTGTTGTTGAATGGTTTGCTTGGAAATGAACAGAGACCATTCTGTCATTTTTTAATATAAATTTATTTATTTTAATTGGAAGCTAATTACTTTACAATATTGTTGAGACTGCAACCAAATACTGCATTTTGGAATCTTTAGTTGGCTGTGCAATTTATCTCATTCCTTCCAAGGGAATCTTGCCCATCGTAGTAGATATAATGTTCATCTGAATTAAATGTGCCCATTCCCATCCATTTTAGTTCACTGATTCCTAAAATACTGATGCTCAGTCTGGCCATCTCCTGTCATATTCCAGGTTCCTATGCAATACTGTGTGTTGTAAAACAGAAATAATAACTGCTACTTATCATGATTGCCTACATAGCTAAATAATATTGTGTGTGCAGTGTTTGTATAAGCATATATATGTATAAAATATTTGCATGTACATTGCTTAGGGCACAGTGACTGCCCAATATTTAAATGCTATATTGAGACACAGTTATGGAAGGGGAATCTGAAAATGGAAATGATAAAAGGAATTCCCTTGGAATTCAGACCAGAAAGAAAACTTGGCAGATGAGAAACAGAAAGAAGAATAAAATTATTAAATACAGCTTTCTTTGTCTTCTCTAGTTAGAGAGCTCTTTTCCAAGCTGTGGTATCATATTTTTGATCATACTGTGTAATATTTTTGTAGTCATATACTCAAGTGCTTTTATATAACATAGCTAGTTTTTAATCAATTAAATTAAAATGTAAATTCTCTTATCTGTTACTGCAAATGCCAACACTTGTTAGAATAACATGATAGTTGGGTGCTTTTCTTTTCATGTAAGGCATTTCCTGTTAATATTTTGCTTTTATTACATTATTTGGGTTATTTAAACTAAGATAATATTATCCCCACTATTATCTCTGTTGTTTCTAGGATGAAGGGAATGTATATTTAAAGAGAATTATGTACTCTTATCTTTAATAGAATGACTGAGTTTCAGTCAATTCTTATCTATTGACCCTAACTACCTACCCAACTTTATTCTATATCTGAATTCCATAAGGGAAGGACTTTGGAATTATTAAAAATAATGTATATAGAATTCAGTACAATTGCTTTGCTTTTTGGATTAGTTCTTTTTATCCTAATTTAAGAGAAGAAGAAATTAAAATTTAGTAGCTTTTTAAAACCTTGTACTGTTCTCTTTATTACTTCAGACAGTAAGCAAAGGTTTATTCTAGAATGATGACTTACAATATGAGGAGGTCTTTGCTTTTTTTGAATATGCCCTTGTACAATTTTATTTTTCACTTAACAAAGGTGCACATTCTTCAGTTAAATTTCAGTAACTTGCCCACAGTTATTCCAGAAGACTCTATTGGTGCTTTGTCCTATTCTCTTCCCTTTACCACTTCAGTGCAGGTCATTTATAACTTCCAGAACCTGGAATTATTTTGCTGAGGGCTTTCTCTGGCCACTGAAACATGCTTTGCCTATTCATGTCACAAACTCAAAGTATCAAAGACTTAATGTCTGCGAGCTAGTGTATAAATATTCTGGTTTCTTACCATTCATGGGGATAAATCCTGTTTAGGTATGTATTCCCCAGTGACCCTTAGAATTTTCCTGGCAGGACTAACTTCTAGTTGCCCTCAGTGCTGGTGGTTTCATTAAAAGAAAACACTTTACTATTTTCTCTCCCCTCCTTATCTTTGCCATCACCCTTTATTTAAAAAATGAGGTTGCTAGCCAGTTAACTTAAAAAGAGGAAGAGAATTTGACTCAAACTTTGCTAAAGTACACTTTAGCACACTTTGCTGAAGTAGCTTAATAATTTCAGGAAAAAATTTACAGAGGTTACAAAAAACACATGCAGAATGGAATTTCAAGGTTCAATCACTGAACACATTTTTTTTTCAAAAGCAATTATTTAAATTATAGAATAATTAATTTACAATGTTGTATTAGTTAAAAATGTACAGCAAAAATATGTACATATATATTCTTTTCCAAATTCTTTTCCACTGTAAGCTATTGTAAGACTTTGAATGCAGTTCTCTGTGCTATACAATAGGCCCTTGTATTTATCTATTTTATATATAGTAGTGTGTATATATTAATTCCAAACTTCCATATCTCCTCCCCACCCACCTATCCCTTTTGGTAACCTTATGTTTGTTTTCTATGTCTGAGTATATTTTTGTTTCATAAATAAGTTCCTTTATAATATATTTTTAGATTCCACATATAAATAATATTGTATGGTATTTGTCAAACACTGAAGTTATTCAAGAAAATATCTCGTGTCACTACCTTTGCCACACATATCCTTTTTGTCTGATATCAGGCTTTAAGATTTATTGTGAGACCTTGGACAAGTTACTTAACATCTCCAAACCTTAATTTCACTCACCTGTGGCATGAGAATTACATTGTCCTTATTTTATAAAGTTGTTGTGATAACACACATATCACAACACCACCATTTACCTGACTTGAGCAGAGCAAAGACAGGCAGATAAATGATGTCTTAGGAGTGTTGACAGTTACACGAGCAGATGTAGTGCCCTGCAGTCTGAGAATGAGTTTACTTAGGCTGGGTTCAAATCCTAGCTCCATCACTTATTGGCTGTTCCTTTGTATTGTTTAACCTCATTTGTCTCCATTTTCTCACCTTTGAAATGGGCATAATAACACAGAAAATGGTTAAGTATTATCACTTAAAGCAGCATTTGGCACTTAATAAGCAATCCTTTCATATATGAGTATTATAGAAGTTGTCCTTCCTTTATACAATATGGCAGAGCTGAAAAAGTGACCACACAAACTGAAAGTGGGAAAAAAGTCTTAATGTCATGAGAACATTAATACACTGTAATCTAAAATATCAGAAACACTGAGAATTAGGGTATATCATAGGCTTGCCAAAGAAAACCTCAAGAAGCATATGAGAAGTGTTTGCCTTCTAGCTGTGTGACTGAATATGGAGCATCTTCTCTGTGCATTGGTGAGCTGTCATACTGCTTTTAAAGTTTGGGTCAGCTTCTGACATTTCATCCTTTGTGTTTTCAATGTCATGAGATGTCTTCGATAGTTCCTTTAATGTGAAGTTTTTTGCTAGCATCTCTTCCTTTGGGACACTGTCATTCTGTTTGTCATGAGCCACCTCATTTATATCGATTCCCATCACCTTCGCTAATTTCCTGTGGCTGCAGATCTACAGTCTTTCAAACACTGTCACTGTCAGCATTTCCACAGTCAGCTCTTCTATAAATCCATTTACATTTAAATTTCACTTACAGTCTTCTCATTTTCTGTTTCTTTGCCATAAAATCATCTTGTTGACTAATTCCCTCTTTTGGTTATTATTATTTTTTTTTGTAAAATGTCACATGGATTTATTACTGAGATACAAAAAAGCAACACAATTATGAATTTTGCTGTCTGTGTATTATTTAAATAAGCAATGGCACAGTGGCCAAGTCACCTGCAGACTCTGAAAGAAATAATGTGATTGGTTACTAATCTTGATGTGCATATGTTATTTATAGGTTAATTTGTGGGCTGAAGATCTAGCAGCAGAGTTTGAGCTTTATGCAATTACTCATGCTTAAATTATAGTCACTGAAGCCTAAATCATGTTGTTGGAGGATTGCTGTTATTTAAATCATGGTAACTGAAATTCACGCATTTTGGGCCTGGACAAAGTGGAGACTGTTTACAATGGCTAATGTTATTAAGTAGAAATATTTAAATAAGAAAATTATTATTGCCTTATAGCCACTAAAATATTAATAGCTGAACACATTTTGAATGTAGAGTGTAGAACCATTTTAGCATTCTCAGAGTGTTCTTATGTTTATTTTTTTCCTATTGGTGCATTAACAAACTATTACAAAATTGGTGGCTTAAAAACAATGTAAATTTATCTTATAATCTTGAGGTTGGAAGTCTTAAGTGAGATTTATGAAGCTACAATTCAGGTGTCAGCTAAGGAGGCTGTTCTTTTTGAAGGCATCAGGGAGAAGCTGTTTCCTTTCTGTTTCCTGCTTACAGTGGTTACTTGCACTCTTTGGCTTGTAGCCCCTTCCTCAAACTGCTAGAATCTCTTACTTCTGTCATCATATCTCCTACTTCTGGCTGGCTTTCTTGCCTGTATTTTAATATGGATCCTTGTGATCATATTGAATATAATGTAACTCATGCAACTCATATTAGCAAAATCTTCTTTGCCAAGTAAAGTAAAATATTTACAGGTTCTGGAAATTAGGATGTGGATATGTTTGGAGAGAGAAAGCTCATTCTCTGCCACACCATGTGTCTTGTAAGCCAAATCTTGGGGCATACACAATGATCAATTTTACTTACAGGAAATCTGAGGCTTAGAGAGATGAAGGGGTTGCTTTATGATCATCATGTTAGAAGTATTTGAATAATTCTTTTCATTTAATATAAAAGTTACCAATTATATATTGGATAATAATCTATACACACAAAGACAAATATGCCTTCTCTCCTTCCCCAGGCCTGGGAGCAGAACAGAAAGGTTAGTTTCCAAGAAAGATCAGCTGCCAGGCAAGGACCAGTCATTGCTATACACACAGAACTGCTAGGACTTGGAGTTCAAGACTGTCCCTGCCTCTGAACCTAATGTGCTGCTTTCCTCACTCCAAATCCACACCTTATCCCATGAGATTTGAGAACGGCCCCTCCTCAAAGAAGTTTTCTGTAGCCAGCATATTCTGATTTATCTGCATTAGTTGGCTGTGTAAAATGACAAGATGAACCATTCTGTAAAGATAGACAAGTTGGGGGCTTGAGTGTTAAGCTCTGCTCTGTGATTCAAAGGTAAGTATGCACATAAAGAAAAATACATAATAGAAGCACTAGGAATTTCCACTACAGTGACTTTGAATTTCTCTGATATTATTTTCCTTATGTGCATAGTGGGTATAATGCCACACTGCTGTCTTTTCCAAGTCTCAAAGCTAGTGTGTGCCCTCTGCCTGATACTTCACCATTTAATCTATGATGCTCAGTAATCAATATCTCCTATTATTTTTATGGTACAGTACTTCAAAAGTCTTTCTGAGTGATATATAATGCTGTCAAGTAGTATGAAGCCTGTGATAGAGCTAAGTACAGGAACAGATGATAATTGGCACCACACACACACAGAGTAGCACTAAATATAATTATCAACAGCAGGGAAAGTTTTGCCTATGGCTGATATCCATTCAATTCCTAGAGAATAGTGCATTTTCTCCTCATACAGGGCAGCCAAATTTTGGTCATTAAACCTAGACATGGGGATTTTTGCAGAGGTCAATATATGACTCATCAAAAGTAACTTTTTAAAACTGAATGTGTGTATGGAGGGAGGTGGATACACACAGTTTAAAAGATAGTTATTTTTGAATATCTCTTTTCCTTTCTTTCTTTCCTTGCCTTTCTTTCTTCCTCCTTTGCTCCCTCCTCTCTTCTCTCCCTTCCTTTCTTTATTCCTTCTTTCCTTCCAGAGTTTGGCTTGTATGTATGCAGCTGACAGTGTTGATTGCTTACTGAACATCTGTTTTGGCTGATTTTTTCCTTTTATAACTCAATTTCAATTTTATTTAAACATTTATGCTCCTTGAAGAATTCATGTGCTCCTGGAAATGGTGTCATAATCTGCAATCCGTGAAGATTCCTCCTTACTGGTCTGAGCCAGTGGTTCTCAAAGTTTGGTCACTGGGAAAGTGGAATCCTGAGACATTTTCAGGAAATCCACAAGGTCAAAGTTATCTTCATTTTGATAATAGATATTAATTAACTTTTGCCATTCTTGTCTCTTACACATACAGAATGAGTTTTTCAGAGGCTCCAAGATATGTAATGATATCACCACTTGGTCAACTAATGGCATATGGTGCTATGGCTTCTTTTAAAATGTTTTCAGTTTTTAATTTTTAACACAATGGATATTGATATATACAAAACAAATGTAAATATCTAAAATCTCTTCAAGGTTTTGAATACAGAAAATCTAGAAACTGAAAACAGGTCTTGAAAACCACTGATCTAAGCAAATGCTTATGGTCCCTCTCTTTTGCCAGTGATTGGAGTAGCACAAACCTGGAACACAATATGGCCAGCTAGAAGTCTGCAGGATTGCTGTGTGTATGTAGTTCTGAGAAAGGATTCTCTATTTTTAAAAAAGAATAACAGCACAAAATTGAAGCAGCTTTTGTTTATGTATCTATATACTGCTTCTGGACATCATTGCATCTAGATGTGATACCTGGAACTGCACAACCCCTGGTTCCAGCATGGATATGAGATAGCCACGCAGAAGAAGCCCTGAAACTCCATGCTCAGAATTATCCTTGTCTCTAAACTTCTTATTATTTGAGACAGCTTCCCTGAAATGTTTAAGTCTTTGCAAACTGGATTTTCTGTGACTTCCAGCAGAAAACCTCCTCACAAAATATACATTATGCCTACCTCTGTAAACAAACAAACAAGCAAAAAGAAATAACATCAGATTTCTGGAGGTGCTCAGTGTGGCTTTTACTCTTTTGGTACTTTTGACTTCACAGCTAGCAGTTCCATAACAGAGCAGAATATATTTCTATAAGTTGTTTTTGTACACTGTTAAAAGACTCTTTTGGGACATGTAGTGTTCTAGTTTTGCTCATTTCCTTTAACAGAGTAAACAACAGAGATATGAATCAAGACATGTGAGTTGTCTGGTTCTGGGGTGACATCAAATAAATAATTAACATACAAGAATTTTTTTTTTAATTTTCCAGTTCCAAAGGAATTAGTTTTTACATCAACTTGAGCATTCCAGTATTAATCACAGAAAAGTGATTTTTCTGTAGAAAATAAGCAGAATTGGCATTGGGAGTATGCTATCTATAAGTTTAAATTTTGGATATATTGCTAAAGTCTTATTTATCCAGGACTCACTGCCGTATATCCACAGAGCTGCCTTTATATAATGCATGCAACTAAGGAACCCAATTAAAAAGTGAAAATATAATTTAGCTTGTGAGATGTTCACTGGAGATAATGAATTCTCAAAGGGCATAACTTTTGTTGACTGAATCACTTTGGTTATTTCTGTTTCTTATATTAGCATCTATCATCTATTCATCTGTTTCTCTATAGGTATATATTTTTACTTAAAGAAAAGCAGTGCAACGCCTATCATATACCAGGTCCTATACAGTTCAGACTTAATTAATCATCCAAAAGACATTTGTTTAGCAACCTCAATGGCACCCCACTCCAGTTCTCTTGCCTGGAAAATTCCATGGATGGAGGAGCCTGGAGGGCTGCAGTCCATGGGATCTCACAGAGTTAGGCACGACTGAAGTGACTTGGCAGTAGCAGCAGCAGCATGACCAAAATAATATGTTAGTATATAGCATCTCTGACTCAATAGACGTAAGTCTGAGCAAACTCTGGGAAATACTGAAGGTCAGGAAGGACTGGTATGCTACAGTCCATGGGGTCACAAAGAGTCAGACATGATTTGGTGACTGAACAGCAACAACATGTAGTTAGCAGTAAACCAATAAGGACATTTTCATCATAAAATAGATGGTATGAGGTGGTACCTAAAAGGTAAAGCAATGTTATACACACACAGACAAAATTGCAAAGTCTGATGCAATTAATTAGAAAGGAAATCAGCTGGTTTCAAACATGCTGGAAATTGAGAATTGCGGAAGAAGTATGTGCTCCTTAGTTGGGTGTTTAAGTATGTCTTTGCTGAGGAAGGGGCTTTCAGTATGGGTCCCAAAGGTAAGGAGTCTCTCATGCAACATTTGGAGGTATCTCCTTGGCAGTGGGGTCATGAAGAAAATAGACAATGGGATGTGTAGCAATCCAATTTACATGGTCACTCAGGTTCCCTAAAAGCAGTTTATTTAATTTTAGATAACAAAATGCTGAGAATAATGAAGAGAAATATTTGATGAGTACCCTTGGAAGAGCTGCAAGATGTATTAATGAAATTCTTATCAGGATTGGGCCTCATCAAAGAGAATTCCGCATAATGTGTTGTGAGTGTGATTATAAATGTAAATAAACTAAATGCTTATCAGTGGCCAGAATAAAGAAGTTTGAAATATATCTAAATATCACTGATCAAGTTGCATTGTTGTTGATATTTGGAAACATTTGTTTCTTAATTATTCATTCCATTTTCAATTTACGAAACACTGTATTTTAGGTGTGGTGTCCTGATTGGGTGAAGAGAAAAGCAAGAAAAACTTCTTACCTGAAAGCAAGAAGTTACCAGTATAGTTGGAAGACAGATTGTAAACATAATGATGTAATAAAACAAGTGTGATAGAAGTAACAAATGCTTTGGGAACGTGGAGAAGGACTTGCTTAAGTCTACTTGGTCCCTCCTTGTTTTTTCAGCATCGTCGTTTGTCTTATTTTAAGGCAGAGTTAACTTAATGTTTTAATACTTGAAATGTGATAGTCTTTCTCACTGTAGACTTTGTACAGGCTTTGCTTGTATCTGGAACACTCTGCCCACATTTTCATGTATGCTTATTGACCTAATATATTTATTCTAAGCCATCTTTTCTAAAGTACTGTTTCTCAAAATGTGGTTTGTGAGCCATCTGTATCGTAATTGTCTAGAAATGTACTTTAAAAATGCAAATTCTTTTGTACCTCCACGCCAGACTTACTCAAGGAGTAGAGATCTAAAAATAGACATTTTCATACATATCCCTGGAACTTTATTTTACAAACTAAATTTGATCCCTGCTGCCCCAGATTGTGTCAGGGGTTTCGTCTGTACTCCCAGAGCCATAAGCATCTATCCCTCCATAAGATTTTTCCTGAAATCATTGCTAGTATGTTCAATTAACCCTCCAAAGTGACTGAAAGCTTATAGAGATAAGGAAAACGTCCTCTAGCTGACAACTGTCTCACAAGGAGCATGGTTCTGATAGGTGGCTAATAAATAGATGTAGGTCTTACAAAGAAGGAGTGGATATTACCCAGGTAGTTAAGGGACAAAAGAGCCTTATAGGCAGGGAGAGTGTGTGCTACTATTCAGGAAAGAAGATGTTCAGTTCTATGTAGCACAGATGGGGCTGGATGGATGCATGGGATTTCACTGTTTCTAAGTTATGCTTTGGAGCTGAGGTTTCTTTTCACTTTATCAACAATCAATAAAACCTAGAAATCCCACTCCTGGGCATATATCCAGAGAAAGCCATAATTCAAAAAGACACATGTACCCCAATGTTCATTGCAATGTCATTCACAATGGCCAGGATATGGAAGAAACATAAATGTCTAACAATAGAAGAATGGATAAAGGTGTGGTACATTTATACAATGGAATATTACACAGTCATAAAAAGGAATAAAATTGTGCCAATTGTAGAGACATAGATGAACCTAGAGACTGTCATAGAGATTGAAGCCATAATAGAAAAAAAAATCAATTGTAATGCATATATGTGGAATCTATAAAAATGGTATAAATTAACTTATTTTTAAAGCAGAAATAGAGGCACAGGCATAGACAAAAAAATGTGTGGGTACTAAGGAGGAAAGGGGATGGGATGAATTTGGAGTTAGGGATTGACATATATACACTAGATATGAAATAGATAACTAATGAGAACCTACTGTATAGCACAGGAAACTCTACTCAATGCTCTGTGGTAATCTAAATGAGAAGTAGATCCAAAACAAGTGGTATATGTATACATATTGCTGATTAACTTTGCTTTACAGCAGAAATTAATGCAACATTCTGAAGCAATTTATATTATACTGAAAGTTAATTTTAAAATGGCTACATAAAAGTATTAAATATGGCATGATAGAAAGAAATAAGGACAGAATATAAAAGACCTAGATATCAGGCCTGAATTGGCCATGGACTAGGTAACTTGCTTTAAACAATTGCTTGACCGTGTGTCTTAACTTTCCTAACTGGTAATTGGGTATAATTATCTTACATTTTTTTATTACAAAAGGATGAATATTTATTAATACACAGATATTATGAATGTACATTCCATGAAAAGCAAAAAAAAGTCATTATGTAAATGCCAACTATTTTTAAATACAATTTGACATTCCTCTTTCAGGATTAAAAGCTTTATCTGAGGGACATGGTTTTTAGACTCTGGATAATCTCCGATATCCAGCTAAATTATCAGACTGTTTTTCTCTTACCTAAAAGCCTAAAAGCCACTCTTTGGTACTTTTGAGGGAAAAACTCTTTACTTGTATATACTACTTATATTTTTCATTAACATCAGTTTCTTTTTTTATGTTTTATGAAGGTACAAGATTTTAGTTTCATAAGTCCAGAATGTGTGCGTCTACATGACCTATATTTTGACACTTCATGATTCAAATGTCTTCTGTGGATTTTGACATATAGCAAATGTCATGGTACATCCTACGGCAGTGTCTGTTTTTAGCAAATTGCTGATCTTTTTTTTCTTAATACCCAGTCGGGTCGGGGGGGGGGGGGGTT
>SJYF01001326.1:199695-218667 GCA_006410515.1 Procapra przewalskii
TTTTGAATATACTGTCTAGGTTGGTCATAACTTTTCTTCCAAGGAGTAAGTGTCTTTTAATTTCATGTCTGCAGTCACCATCTGCAGTGATTTTAGAGCCCCCCAAAATAAAGCCTGACACTGTTTTCACTGTTTCCCCATCTATTTCCCATGAAGTGATGGGACCAGATGCCATGATCTTCATTTTCTGAATGTTGAGCTTTAAGCCAACTGTTTCACTCTCCTCTTTCACTTTCATCAAGAGGATTTTGAGTTCCTCTTCACTTTCTGCCATAAGGATGGTGTCATCTGCATATCTGAGGTTATTGATATTTCTCCCGGCAATCTTGATTCAGCTTGTGTTTCTTCCAGTCCAGCCTTTCTCATGATGTACTCTGCATATAAGTTAAATAAGCAGGGTGACAATATACAGCCTTGACATACTGCTTTTCCTATTTTGAACCAGTAAGTTGTTTCATGTTCAGTTCGAACTCTTGTTTCCTTACCTGCATATGTGAAGTCAAGTGGGCCTTAGAAAGCACCACTATGAATAAAGCTACTGGAGGTGGTGGAATTCCAGTGGAGCTATTTAAAATTCTGAAAGATGATGCTGTGAAAGTGCTACAGTCAATATGCCAGCAAATTTGGAAAACTTAGCCGTGCCTACAGTACTGGAAAAGGTCAATTTTCATTCCAATCCCAAAGAAAGGCAGTGCAAAAGAATGCTCAGACTACTGCACAATTGCATTCATCTCACATGCTAGTAAAGTAATGCTCAAAATTATCCAAGCCAGGCTTCAACAATACATGAATTGTGAACTTCAGATGTTCAAGATGGTTTTAGAAAAGGCAGAGGAACCAGAGATCAAATTGCCTACATCCACTGGATCATCAAAAAAGTAAGAGAGTTCCAGAAAAACATCTATTTCTGCTTTATTGACTATGCCAAAGCCTTTGACTGTGTGGATCACAATAAACTGTGGAAAATTCTGAAACAGATGGGAATACTAGACCACCAATACAGTATATTAATGCACATATATGGAATTTAGAAATATGGTAATGATGACCCTATTTGTGAGACAGCAAAAGAGACACAGATGTAAAGAACAGAATTTTGGATTATGTGGAAGAAGGCAAGGGTGGGATGATTTGAGAGATTAGCATTGAAACATGTGTATTACCATATATGAACTAGATTGTCAGTCTAGTTTCGATGCATGAGACAGGGCGCTCAGGGCTGGTGCACTGGGACAACCCTGAGGGATGGGATGGGGAAGGAGGTAGAAGGGTGGTTCAGGATAGGGGACACATGAACACCTGTGGCTGATTCATGTCACTGTGTGGCAAAGACCACTGCAAAATTGTCAAGTAATTAGCCTCCAATTAAAATAAATAAATAAATATAAAGAAAGAAAACAAAAGAAAAGACAGAAATGGATTATCCCCTGGAGCCTCTAGCAAAAAATGCAAATTGACAGCATCTTGATTTTAGCTCAGTGGGAACCTGTATCAGACTTCTGCAGAGTTGTAAGACAAAGCATGTGTTGTTTTATGCTAAGTTGTTTAAGTTTATGCTAATTTGTTATAATTTCTCTGCTCTTCTCCTGTAGCATATTGGGCACCTACTGACCTGGGGAGTTTGTCTTTCAGTGTTGTATCTTTATGCATTGTCACACTGTTCATGGGGTTCTCAAGGCAAGAATGTTGAAGTGGTTTACTGTTCCCTTCTTCGGTGGACCACATTTACAGAACTCTCCACCATGACCCATCCATCTTAAGTGGCCCTATATGATATGGATCATGGTTTCACTGAGTCACACACAGCTTGTGATCCATCTGATCAAATACTTCAAGATGGTGGAGTAGAAGGACATGCAATCATCTTCTCCTGTGAGTGCCAGAGAGTCTCCAGTGGCAAGAGACTAGTTCCATTTTGGAAAAGGAGTACATCAAGGCTGTTTATTGTCACCCTGTTCATTTACCGTCTGTGCAGAGTACATTATGAGAAATACCAGGCTGGATAAAGTACAAGCTGGAATCAATATTGTGGGGAGAAATATCTGTAAACTCAGATAGTCAGATGACACCATCTTTACGGCAGAAAGTGAAGAGGAACTAAAGAGCCTTTTGATGAAGGTGAAAGGGGAGAGTGAAAAAGTTGGGTTAAAGCTCAGCATTCAAAAAACAAAGATCATGGCATCTAGTCCCATCACCTCATGGCAAATAGATAGGGAACCAATGGAAACAGTGACAGACTTTATTTTCTTAGGCTCCAAAATCACTGCAGATGATGACTGCAGCCATGAAATTAAAAGATACTTGCTCCTTGGAAGAAAAGCTATCACCATCCTAGACAGCATACTAAAAATAAGAGACGTTACTTTGCCAGCAAAGCTCTGTCTAGTCAAAACTATGGTTTTCCAGTAGTCATGTATGGATGTGAAAATTGGACCATAAAGAAGGCTGATTGCTGAAGAATTGATGCTTTTGAACTGTGATATTGAAGACTCTTGAGAGTCCCTTGGACTGCAAGGAGATCAAACCAGTCCATCCTAGAGGAAATCAGTCCTGAATGTTTATTAGAAGGACTGATGCTGAAGCTGAAACTCCAGTACTTTGGTCACCTCATGCGAAAAGTTGACTCACTGGAAAAGACTTTGATTCTGGGAGGGATTGGGGGCAGGAGGAGAAGGGGATGACGGAGGATGAGATGGCTGGATGGCATCAATGACTCAATGGACGTGAGTTTGAGTGAACTCCAGGAGACAGTGATGGACAGGGAGTCCTGGCATGCTGCGATTCATGGGGTTGCAAAGAGTCAGACAGGACTGAGCGACTGAACTGAACTGAACTGAACATGGGTGTTGCTCAGGAAGGAATAATAAGGTCAAAAGTAAACATAGCATTGTTGAGGGATATTAGTTTCTCATTTTCCTTTATATGACTTCCCTAACTATATAACTTCCCTAAATGTGGCCAACAAAATGCTTGCATGGTGATCCCTGGAGGCACTCTTTGATAATTTAATGGAAGTAAATTATAACTAATCTGATTGAGAGGAAAGTCCTTGTCTTCTTCCATAAAATATGCATTTCATCATAATAAAATAACTATTTGAACCATCTAGGTCTATTGAAGCTGTTATGCTTTAAAAGAGGGGAATAAGTCCATCCTGCATTGTCATCTTATGCAATTGCATCACAGAAATTTGTTCAAATGATCCTTATTAAAATAAAGAAATGGCATACTGAGTAATATCATCACAAATCTTGAAGCAAATGAGACATTTGATCTTGCCATGATTCATAAATGATTGCCTCATTATCTTTTATAAAAACTCAAAGACACTTTGGGAGATTGAGTGCTGTCATAGAAAATCCATGCTCATCAGTCTGTAATATGGACAGAATTAAGCGTATGAAAATCTTGAATATATGGTCAAGCTATTAATGTATGAAAACATATTAGTATATAGTGTATACAAGGTGCTGAAAACATCAAACATGATAAACTTCTGAAAGGATCACTTTGAACTTCCTATCTCTCTGCCTCATTTCACTTTTTTTCTTACTATCATTTTGAGTGAAGTATTGTAATGAGCATTGTAGTATGCTTGAATTAATCACCAGCATCCATAAATAAACTGTGATGGAGATAATGATCTAAATTCTGTAATATAAAACATCTAGAGTGTAGAGGAGATTTATTAAGTATTCGTTACAGTTCATAAAATACATGAATGAAAATTTAGAAGTTTGAAACATTATCTCAAAGCAAAATAGCCCAAGCAATTTTCTGCGATATATGATTGATGTATTGACACTTATATTTAGGGTAGACTTTCAAGAAAGTAGATGCAGAGAGAGAAAGGGCAATTTCCTTTATTCAATGAATAAAAAGGCACTTTCTGTAATTTCAAACATTACTTAACATGGAGACGGAGCAGTTTTATACTTTTATTTGTTTTTTTAACTAATTGTTTTTCACATTGCAGAGAATCTTGGATTGGATGCTGAAGTTGCCAAAGCCAATGCTCTGGGTTTTGTTGGATGTCTGGCCTCAGTCCAATACAACCATATTACACCACTGAAGGCAGCCCTGCGCCATTCTACCACTGCACCTGTAACCATCCAAGGGGCCTTGACAGAATCCAGCTGTGCCTCTCTGATGGATTCGGATGTGAATGCAGTGACTACGGTGCATTCCTCATCAGGTGTGCAAGAAAATACTCCATGAAAATTCTTTCACCAGTACTACTTTGATGTCTTCAAGAAGCTGTCAGGCTAAAAGCTAAAGTGAATCAATTCCTTGCCTTGTATGATTACAGGCAGTTAAGAATTATGACTGGTTTCTTAGATTGATATTTAATATATTTAAATAACCCCATTTCTAATATAGAGCTTCCCAGGTGGCTCAGTGGCAAATAATTTGCCTGACAAGCAGAAGACTCAGGTTCAATCTCTGGGTCAGAAAGGTCCCCTGGAGAAGGAAATGGCTACCCACTCTAGTATTCTTGCCTGGGAAATCCCGTGGACAGAGGATCTTAGCAGGGTACAGTACACAGGGTTACAAAAAGAGTTGGACAGGACTTAGCTACCAAACAACAACTTCTAATACAATGAGTAGTTAGAAATGGATACATACATGTGTGTGAGTGAGTGAGTAAAAGTCACTTAGTCATGTCTGACTCTTTGTGACTCCATGGACTATAAAGTCCATGGAATTCTCCAGGCCAGAATACTGGAGAGGATAGCCTTTACTTTCTCCAGGGGATCTTCCCAACCCAGGGATTGAACCCAGGTATCCCACATTGCAGGCAAATTCTTTACCGGTTGAGCCATAAAGGAAGTCCAAGAATACTGGAGTGGGTAACCTTTCCCTTCTCCAGAAGGAAGGAACCAGAGGAACTGAACCAGAGTCTCCTTCATTGCAGGTGGATTATTTACCAACTGAGCTATCAGGGAAGCCCATATATGTATGTAGGTATATATTTTTTTCACTACTCTTTAAAGTGGTTATTGCTCTGAGGATTGAAGAGTTTTGAGGACAGGAAGGTAAGCTGGCCTTCGAACTAATAAAATTCATGTGATTAAAACCAACCTTCCTTAATAATAGGAAAGCCCCATGGTACTATCATCCACATATCTTCTCTTATTTTACCACTCCTTGAAATACCTTTTATAGCTTTTTAGTCACCATCATCCTAGGTGTTTAGGAGTATTCTTAGCATTTAATTTAGTCAGGTATGTTCATCAGTTGCCAAATAAGTTATGAATTATGAGCAAAGAAAGGGCATAGAGTTTTTCTGCTGCCTGCTTATCACTGATCTTGGTGTTTCCTTGGCAGCAGTCAGGTATGTATCCTAGAAAAGTACATGAATGTGACTCTTGGCTAGGCTTGATTTGTGTTCTGAATCTTCCAATACTAGACTATGGAACTTTGGGCAGGTTACTTAATGGCTTTGGTATCTGTGAAAATGGGAAAAATAATAATCATGTTGGAGTCATTTCCAGAGAATTAAATGACACAGCAGAACTAAGGATAGGTGCTGTAAGCCCTGAAAATTTTATGTGCACTATATGGATATCTCTAGGATCATTAACCCTTTTTAATACCTTTGTAGGTTGTTGTTTTAAAATGTACGTAGTTCAGTGTCACCAGACTGATGTCAGAGCAAAGATTAGAAAGCAGGTCTAGGTGTCTTCAAACTTGTTGCTCTTTATATATATATATATATATAAATGTACATCTAGTAAAACACTCTAGTGAGAGTTTCCTGGGTGTGTTAATGCACCAACACTTTTGTTCTTTCCTGCCAATGAACTCAGAAATCTCTTGTAATTAAAGAAACCTCTAAAGCAGAGGCAAGTGTGATTGAGGGAAGAAGGTGTTGTCATGTATAGAAACTGTCCAGCAAAGCAGAAAAGGACATCAAAAGTAAGCTGAGAGGTAAGCAGTAGATTAAAGCAGACATAATGCCACCATCATTTTGTATAATCCCTTATTTTATAGCTTATATAGATTCTAACAGAATCATGCAAGTATGGGGTATAAGCAGAGTACCTCAAATACTCTCTCTCTCTTTTTTTTTTTTCCCTGTATATGCTTGTTTGGGTTCCTTCCAAAATGCCAACTCCTAACTCTCTGATATCATCTAGTCTAACCCACAGGTGTGTCTTCTCAAATGCATATTATAGAGCTCCTGCTAGGACTTTTAGTGTCTTTTACTCCTTTCAGATCTTTTTGGGAAGACAGATGAGCGGGAACCACTCACCAATGCAGTACGAAGTGACTCGGCCATCATTGGAGGTAAACCATGCTTTGTGGCTGAAAGCAGAACAGACATAAGTGATTCTGTGGTCTGGAGGAATTATCTGAATTCTTCCTCAATTGTGGCCATCCAGCACCCAGAGCCCTGCATGATCTGCAAGAATGTGAGCCTTTTCATGAATAGTCATAATGCTTTGATGATCAAAGACATCCTCCCCGCAGGCCAGGTACCAGCAGCTCCATGGAGTCTTCTTTCCCCTCAGCCACCAGGCAGCTGAGCACAGAGTCAACAGCTGGATAATTTACTTCGAGACAGGCAGCATGCATCCTGTTGGTCTCATCCAGTTGTCATTTTTCCTAAAGCACAAACAAAGCAAAGCAATAAAACTACATATGGAAAGAAGCCATGTTGGCACAAACAGATGGGCAAAACCATCATCCTGTCGGGTTTTCTCCACCGAGTGGATCAAATGAGCAGGGTGAAACTCACAGAACTGTAGTTTCCAATCCAGCAGCACATATGGTTACAGAGGCAGATCTTGTCTGCTCTGCTGTGAACCCCTCCTTCCCTTCTCCTCCCTTACTTCTCCATTTTCTCCCTGCCTCTTGGTCTCTCCACTCTGTATTCTTCCTCAGCTTGGCTGCTACCTCCAGGTGCTTGATTTGTCCATCTGGGCCTTGCAACACAGAATGACTCCCAAACTTTGTTTAATGGAAGATACCTGTGAGAGACTGACTCAATTCATTTCCATCTAAGAACCAGGGTCTTCACAGCATCCCTGTCTCTGCCTTCTGGCAGGCTAGATGAGCTGTTCTACACTAGATGGAGTTTGCTCTTAAAAATCAACAGTAACCATTTATTTAACATCTATGTCATGAGCCCCATTACAGGTCAGGACCAGCACTAAGTATAGAAGTAGGATGAGGAAAAACATGGATGCTGCCCTGTTAAGAACTCACAGCTTGGCTGGGGTTGGTTGGAATGGGGAGCGTAAACAGGTAACAACAGAACCAGTGAGTGGTTTTAAGGAAGGCAGCACAACTGGCAAGGGGAGCACAGAGGTGCATAATTACAATAAGATTGTGAGGAAAACACACACATACACATACACATACACATACACATACACATACACATACACATACACATACACTCGTTTCCTTAACAAAGTTCTTCAAATGTCTGGCCTGAATTTCTGCTTCAGGAATAAAGTTCAAGTTGATTTTTGTTTTGCGAAAAGAAATATAAGAAACCATTTGATGCCTGTTTCTCTTCATATAATTTTTCATTTGACAAGTAGTAAAAGACTTTAGTGACTGCTGATTTTTCCCACTAGTGTACAGGCTTCCTTGCGTCTAAGAACAGGATATTCATCCCAAACCCTGAAGAAAATTCCTGGGGGGTTCACAGCCTCCCACTATAAATATTCCATGTCCTGAATGAGTGAAAACCAGTTCTGTATTTCATCTCTTAAAGCTGCAGCCCATTCCTGGGTATCACTCACTATACCCAGTTTATTTCTAGGTTTATTAATTTACCTGGTTTTTCAAAGATCTTTTTTCAAAGATTTTAATGTTTAGAAACATTCTTTCTCCTATAGATTGTTTTTCTCTTTAGAAATTTGACAGTATCCACATTTTTACCACCCTTTGCTGACTTTGCTATTCACTTCTCAAGAGAATTCCTGGCAAAGGTAGGGAGAAAACTTAGGATCAGTGAGGATGACTTGCCAAGTAGGTCCAGTAAAATCAGAATCAATCCAAAGTAGGCGAGAATCTGACACAATAGGGCAGACATTTGCTATTGTAGTTGACTCTGGAGGACAGAAGGGTACCATCTTCAGACTACCCTGCATCTTACAGAGTGTGCAGCAGGGTAAAATGCCCTGAATGTTTAGTAAGCATTTCATTATTAATAAGACATTTTTAGTAAAGCAAACATATATTGTAAACAAATTTACATCCATAGTGTATGTACTGGGAAGTGAGATACTTAAATATTCTTTTCTAAGATGCTGAAATAGTTCAAAGATACTTACTTATTTGCAAGGTGACAAAGAAGTGTGCTAATTAAAAGTGATTCAGGCATATTCTTGAAAGAAAGTCTTGGAGGAATTTATTAAGAGATCATTTGCTAGTCTGATTCCATGTTTATTTGATGACATTCTTAGTCTGTTAAATATAACCTTCCCTTCTCTGATATAAACTGGCTTGCCCCGTCACTAGTCTGAAAGAGGGGGTTTTTTGGTAACTGAAGCCTGAAAAAATTTTAGCCTGTGTTTATTTCTGGACATGTGGCAGAGTTTGTTGCTTGTTTGTTTGTTTTTGTTTGGGTCTTTGTCCTAAGTGACCTTGTTGTCTTCTTTAAATTCTTTCTCCTGATCAGCTGATCTGTGATAATTGCCCTCTCTTTTGTCTCTCTTTCTCAACAGGAGTAATAGCAGTGGTGATATTCATCATCTTCTCGATCATTGGCATCATGAGCCGCTTCCTTTACCAGCATAAGCAGTCACATCGCACCAACCAAATGAAGGAGAAGGAATATCCAGAAAATTTGGACAGTTCCTTTAGAAATGACATTGATTTGCAAAACACAGTGAGCGAGTGTAAGCGGGAATATTTCATCTGAAAAACTGCAGGGTCATCTCATATTCTTTCTTTGTTCATTTTTGGTTTCTGTTTATCCAGTTACTCCTATACTTTAATTTTGGTCATTCTCTTTCTCTGTTTCCCTTTTCCCTTTTATTTTGGGGACGTACCCGCATTCACCACAGCATCTATCCCCTCAAACTAGCCCAGAATACTAGGCAGCTATGGCCACTGCCTTCCTCTTTAACAAACTTATCATGGTGAAAATGATTACTCAAGAGATTGATTTGACTACTTTCGACAAGGAAGAGACACATGGGTGTGCACACGTCCATAGTCTGTTCTGTATTTCTGACTTCTAAGATGTAGCCTTCAGTTCTGCATCTATTCAGTCTTGCGGGCTTACCTTGAACCTGAGCTCTGTGACTTCAGCATGTAACCATCATCCTAGACATCCTCTCCCATTTCAAGTTCACTCTGACCAGAGAACTCAGGGTACCAAAAAGGAAGATGCTAGGGCCTGGTTTGTGTCAGTGGCACTTTAAAAGGAAACAGAGAGGTTTGTTGTGTATTAATTTTCCTTACTATAGGAAGCCCATTGCCCTAACTCATCATCATTGTTCACTCTCTTATCCCCTGAGTATTTTAAAAAAATAGGACTCCTGATAGTCATAAGCTATTACTGTGTTCCTTTCTTACCACTCTCTCCTGGGGCTGACACTTTAGAACAGCACACAATAGCATAAACCTAGGGGAAGCATGGAAAATAGTCGCTTGAAACTAGGAGGTAAAAAGACAGCTGCTAGGAAGTAGATGTCCTATAACTTCGAAAATGCCTCTTCTAATTTTGTAAGAAATATTAGCTAGGTTATTCCTGAGATCATTATACTGATATATATATCAGTTGCATCAAAAAGCAACTCAAAGTCTAAAATAGTATTTGGTTCCATGAAAGAGCTTAAACCATCTCAACTCAGCTTTAAAGAAAAATAAAAACAAGACAAAAACAAAAAGCAAAGCAAACAAACAACAAACAAAAGATGCATGAAAGCAAAGAAATGCCAAACATAATTTTTTTTTTCCTTCCATCCCCTCACTAAAGATCTGGTGAAAAGCATAAACAAAAGTTCACATTTTAGAACAGAGATAATAACCCACGTCTGCCACTGAGCCATTTTTTTCTAGGAGGTTTAGGATGAACTGACATATGAGACATTCTGACTAGCTCCAGGAAGCTACCACTGCTTTTCATAATTTTAGAAGGACCCTTGGGTTCTACAGTGCATCATATTTTCCAGTCTGCTGCATCCTATGTATGTAAAGGTCCCCACATGCTTCTTTCTATAGGCATAAACTCCCAGGTGAGGCAGTGACATGTTTCAGGGTATGCATCATTTTGGTACCAAAACAGCCGAGAAACATCATTCCTTCATGAAGCTATCTTGGGCTCATCCTCGAAGTGGTGGTAAGAATCCTGGTGGCTTTGCCATAGGAATATTCCTCACTCTTTTCCTCTGGGCCATCTTCAGGAAAAAGATAAGGGGAAAACTATATAAATGTTCTAATATGCTGGGAATGCAAACAGAATGAGCCACAGATGTGGAAAGTACTTGCTGATTCTCTTTACAAGACAGACTCAATTTGAATCCCTTCTTTTCATTTTTGTGTCTGTCACCTCTGACTGTTTTAACACTTTCCTGCATGATGAGGCTCTCAGTGAGGAGCTCCTCAGCTTCACCCCATTTCAGGTCTATTTCAGGTTTTCAGTGTCAGGGAACATGGGGACAGGATTTTGTTTGCAATCATATTTCTCAAATCGAAGGTGTTCTAAAGACACATTCTCTTTTTAAAAATTTACGTGGATTCTTAATCATTTCCATTATATCCTTTTGCTAGCAAATTTATTTTAAAGTAATTCTAACAAGGTTTATTTTTTCCCCTTCTAACTTTAATAAGATGAATGATCCATTCATAAGAGGAAAGATCTTAAAATATTGTTTCCTCCTGCCCTGTTCTCTCCTACTTCCAATGTTCACTTTTGAATTTTCTATTTCTATAAAAAGACTTTATAAATCAGCCTTTTGCTTGGTGATATCGTCCTCTGTCCCCTGAAATAAAAGTTACCATGTAGTGCAGTGGGTTTAGCCTGAAGCATCTCCAGTAATGAAATGGAAAGGAAAAGAAGGTTGAGTAATAAAACTGGAACTGCACATTATTCAAGTCTCTGAGAAGTAAGGACTATATTTTGCTGACATAGTACAGATATAAGAAATGGAGGACTAACAGAGGCTGACTTGGAGTATTCGTTTTTCTCATCTACTTATGCTTGTGGGTAGTTCTGTAGGGTGAAAACTTTGGGAAACTCCATCCTTGCCACATCTCCACTACAGACTCTACCAGCAAACCTCCCCATATCTGTAGACTTATCTATCCATCCATACTACGTATCACAGACTTAATGACGAATGCCAAGACAGTGCAATCAGCACATCACTCTTATAAGCAGAGTCTCAGGGCTAAATAAAACTTATTTTTACAGAGTCGGAATATTTCATAACCCCAGAGAACACTAACTTTCACTAGATGTATATGGAAAGCAAGCATGCTGCTCCTTCCAAAGGAAAACACACTTTTCAGTGACAAAGAAGTGTGAACTCTGCCTATCTTTCCTCATTGGTACCAAAATCCATGGAGTTTTGTGCAACTGTTGATTTGTGTGTTTCAATCCTTGAATAATTTTAATCTAAAGCAAAAGTGTTTGAAAGCATTTGGATGCCTCCTTAACCACAGTTTTCTGCTTTGAGTTTCCTGACTGCACATGTTGGCCAGTTGGATCGCCATAATCCTACACTTTAACTCTCTTTGGTAATTGCTGTTTACCAAAGTATTTTATAGAATGTGCTTTATAGGAAAACCAAAAACACCTGTGAAATTTCACATTTAAAGGGGGCCATTTCAGTGATATCATTCCCACCAAACAAATCTATTTATGTAAGCAGCAGTGTGTTTGCTTACCGTAAACATGTATTTAATGCTACGTCATTCCTTATGTGTATAGGTTTGAATGCTATGGTTTATAGGAGAATTTGTCTAGAGAGTTAGACATTTGTCACTTCTCTAGATATATTTTTAAGAAAAACTTCACTTATTCTCTACTCTGAACTGCAAGGGTAATATTTATTTTAAGGATCCTAGGGCTGTTATTTTTTTCAAAACGGTTTTTATACCCTTGAGTAATAACAGAGATGGTACTAACCTGACTTCCATCTTTTGTTAGACTATTGCCCACCACAGGGTCACAGGAGCAGGATCAGAACAAAAGAAGAAAACTGGTCTATACTTCATTCATGGAGTAATTATTACCCAATACTCTAAGGGCTGTGTTAGATACTTAGTATATTAACATATACTGCACCTTGTTCTTGACCTTGGAAAGCCCAAAGCCTGACAGGGGAAGCATATACTGTTGTCATAGACTTACTGGAGACTGAAAGAAACAGATACTTTCTGGAAAATATTTCTATATATTTCTTCTTATTTATTACTTCTGCCTTCATTAAGCTGCTTTGTGTTCCTTTCTTAAAGCAAGTATCAATCTCTGTGGGTATATTTCTCTGGAGGGAGATGGATTGACTCTGTAGGGACAAGGATAAGTGATCTCCATCTCTAAAGTACTTCTGGGGAAGTATATTCTCTCCATTCTTGTTTTAACTCTGGGTAGGGGATTCTGAAAGCCCTCCTTCTAAGGGTCAGACCCAACAATCTGCATTTTTCCCTTTTTCATTTCCCAGTTCTGTTGTGAAATTTATTCATGACCTATTGCAGGCCCTTGTTCTTCCAGATTTTCCTTAAGGCATTTTTGTCATACTCTAACTTCTCCTAAAACCCTATTGCATCCTGATGAACCATATTGACTCAATTTAGGAAGATCATGGAGAACTGGATGAAGTACTGCTTTGAGTAACTCATTGATTCAAAGGTGTCATCCATCTAAATTAAGTCTCATATCTGTTCTCTGGGGGGATTTTTCCAAATCTGAAAAAAAAAAAATCACACATTTGTCATCTCTGCAAGAAGCTCATTCAGTTACAAGAGCTACCCGGAGAGATTCCAAGACCCCTTACGGAGATAGGAATCAAGCCCTTGAGTTCTTTCTTATAAAAATTTTGGACAGCTTGTCCACCAGTACCTGGCATCTTTTGAATTTCTACATGGCTACAATCCATCAAAACCATATTGTAGCATGAGCTTGCCAAAGGCAATCTGAAACACAGTGTATAGCTCTGATACTCTTCCTTAACCTGAAGGCTGAGGCATACTTAATCCTCCTTTGTCCTAGAAGTCTCGAGTAGACCAATCAATAAAGAGGCTTCCTTGTTCCTGACAATGCAGAGATGGTTAAAGGAAGAAGGTGTCATCCAACTCAAAATTTTCAGAATACTTGGAAGACAACTGAGTGCTA
The DNA here is from genome assembly GCA_006410515.1 of Procapra przewalskii. Taxonomy (NCBI): domain Eukaryota; kingdom Metazoa; phylum Chordata; class Mammalia; order Artiodactyla; family Bovidae; genus Procapra; species Procapra przewalskii. The sequence continues at coordinate 212,999 of SJYF01001326.1, forward strand.
TTTCATGTCTCTCATGCAGTTTGAAAGTGTTTTCTTAAACACACACACACACAAAGTGTGACTGAATTATTTCTATTCTGTTCTTGAGTCTTTCTTACCCTCCCTCCATTTCCTCACCCACACTCTTTCTTGTTAAGTTATCTATTTTTCAGATTTTGCTTGTCTTTTGTTTTTATCTCTGCTTCACAAATTCCAAATATTTGAACCTCTTAAAGGAAAAAAAAATCACAAACAAATACCTACACAATCTCTTTGTCAAAATAGGGCTGTTATACAGGCTTCCTCTATGACATCCTCCATACATCTCTGTTTGATAAGAAGAAACACATTTTCTTTTGAGTCGACAGTTATTTGAAATTTTCAGAGGAGGTTTGAATATTTAACTCTTTTTTTCTGCTTTTGAGTAACTTTTGTCTTACTTTGCACTAAGGTACTCTGAGGGAGAACAGAAAAGCACATTTTTTTTAGTGAACTACTGTACTTTGTAAGTGAGTTGTCTGTCTTTTGTAACATTTATAGTCTACAAAGCGGTAGAACAGACATGAGCAAAGATTAAAGCAAAAGTGGTTTGAGTGTTTTGACCACACTTGGTGGGAACAGAATGAAGAGAAAGAGAACAGCTGGTGTAAACTTGGTAACAACTGATGACTTTCCCACAGAAAGTTTGCTGCTTCCAGAGAGACTCACTGGTGGCAGCTCTTCCCACTTTCCTGGCTCTTAATTCGGGAATCTCTTTAGTGCATTTGGATCTTCACTTTACCCGTTAGGAAAAGAGGCAATATCATGGGGTTTGCATGAGGAATTCTTTACTTAACTTGGCACAATATTTTTGTCTCTTCCCAGTACATCAACCACATTTTTTTTCTTTCTAGATTTGTATTTCATTAGGATTTTTCTAGGATGCTTTAGAGCTATTACCATAATGATCTAATCTGCCCAGACTGAACACTTAGAGGAACTATGAGGAAGCTCCGTAGGTCCACTACCCTGAATCAGCATTCTCCATGGGCAGAAGCCCTGAGGTCCTGAAATCAGCCTAAGGATCTTTCTCTCCCCCTTATTGGTCCAGCCATGCGTGGACATGCCAGAATGATGATGAGATGTGCTACTCCCCGTACCTGACAGTGAATACTTTCAGGGACCTATCACCCAATACTATCTGGGAACACTGCTTTCTTCAATCATCCCCAGTTATACAGGGGGACTTTTGCAAAAACAGCAGGACAAATTAAAAGGGCTGTCTTAGGTCACAATAAAAGGTGAAGCTAATTGTTTTAGTGATTAAATCCTGGTCTTAATTTTCCTCAACATCATATTCTTCCATGCCTCCAATGCCAGAAGTAGCCTCAGGGGACACGAAAACTGGATGAAACAGACTGATGTATTGCCCTGCAGATTCTTTGGAAAGCCTCCCCATAGATAGAATTTTCAGTAAACCTTAAGGAATAGTATTAATGAGCTTCTGCCTAGTCAGATATCCTAATTATAGCCAACACCAGTCTTCACAGGAATTATAGTCTCTTCTCTTTGAATGGCAGTGTCAACCTGTGTAACCTTGCCCTGCCTTAAATACTAATGCAAAAATACCAAACCTTGCTTACAACAGTGTGCTTATATGGCAAGAGGGACTTTGTATTTAGTGAGGTCCAACATCAAGAATGCTTTCTTTCCGAATCTGGTAGTTGACGGGTCTCTTGATATGCTGTGCCGCTTTGGGCTGTCACTCCCTTCAATCTGCTGGAGGAGGCACAGAAGGTGCAGAGGTGTCACTGGGAATTGGAATGCAGGCTGAGGGGGAACCACAGATAAGTCTCCAGGATATGCTAGGTAAGGAACTAGCAAACGTTTACTGCATAGGGCCAGATAATCAGTACTTTAGCCTTTATAGGATAGCCAGTCTCCATTGCGGTTGCTCATCTTTCCTTTTGTAGTGGGAAGTGGGCCAAACATGGACAAAGAGTCATGGCTATGTTCCAGTAAAACTTTGTTTTCAAGAATAGGCAACATATCAAATTTGGTTCATGGGCTATAGTTTGCTGATCCTTGTTATGCAATATTACAATGTCCACTTCAGATGGAAAATCAGCTTCACTCTGGCATAGAGTGGTCCTCTTTCTTGAAGAATGGGAAAGAGCAGGGAAATTATTTTTAACAAGGAAATAATAAAATACAAAATAACCTCTTCAAAAATATATATATCAGATACTTATTATGGCAAAAGCACAAAACAGGTCACCTCTCTTCGTAGATCTTCTGGAGTCTAGCTTTTCCTTTTGACCTTCTCATATTTGTTCCTGAAACAGAATCCCAAGTGATGTTGCCTCATTCCAAGTCAGTTTTGTAGACCATGTAACATGTCTTAATACACTGTATGGGGAAAAAATAAATAAAATTTAGCCTTAGATTTCTTTTTTTTCTATGGTTCCTGTTGTACAGAAGAAAGACTTACACTGTAAATAATGTATATTTAATAAAGAGAGAATTTTGTATGATTTTGTGTGGAAGACAAATGTGGCTCACTGTGTTTTCTTGGCTTAATGAAGAGTCAAACAATTAATCCCTTAACACCCATTCTCATTCCTTAGACCATTAACTCCCAGACAACATGACCTGTGGGGTTGTTGCAGAAACATGAACCTCACAGCCCCTGGGTTTATTGATTTTACCAAGCCTAAAAGTGTTGCTATGGGCTCTCTGAGAGCTCAGTGGTTTATAATGGCTCAGATGTATGCAAGACCAAGCTCACTGACTTCATTAGAAGTCAAGTTCAAGGCTCAGGAGTCACTCTGATTTCAGGGATGCACATGAAATCTGGGATGGGTGCTCTCCAAAAACTTCCTCAGCACCCAGTCATTCACAGAAGCCATCCCCCATACCTCTCCTTGGCTATCCCTTTTTATCAGAGACAGTCTTAATTCCATATGTTTGAGATACTAAGTATGCATTGTCATGAAATGGAATTCACTTCATTGAGTGTTTATTAAGATTTCTATGTATAAAAACTGACATGGTTTTTCAACAGGACAGAACCATGACATCATCAGATTTAACTTCCTTTTTTAATTTATTTATTTTATTGAAGTAGAGTTAATTTACAATGCCCTGTTCATTTCTGCTATACAGCAAAGCAATTCAGTTTTGCAAAATATACACCTTCTTTTTCATATTCTTTTTCATGATGCTTTATTATAGGATATTGAATATAGCTCCATGTGCTCTACAGTAGGACGCTGTATGTTATCCCTTATATATGGAATCCAAAATATGGCACAAATGAACTTGTCAATGAAGCAGACTCACACTTAGCTTTTAAAAACTCTTCTAACTGCATAGTGGAGAGTGGACCTTGAAAACAAAAGAAATGGCAGAAAATAGGTGGGATGCACTTCAGAAGTCTGCGAGAGGGTATGGTGTCTGGAACCAGGGCTGTCATAGCTGGAAGTTGTGATAAAGCTGTGTCTAGACACAACCAATAGGGCTTGCTGACAGATTAAAGAGAAAGCATGAGGGAAACAAAGAATCTAGAAAGACAAGAATTTGGGGCTTAAGTGGCTGAATCAGTTCATTTCAGTTCAGTTCAGTTGCTCAGTCGTGTCTGACTCCTTGTGACCCCGTGAGTCGCAGCACGCCAGGCCTCCCTGTCCATCACCATCTCCCGGAGTTCACTCAGACTTGTGTCCATTGAGTCAGTGATGCCATCCAGCCATCTCATCTTCTGTCATCCCCTTCTTCTGCCCTCAATCCCTCCCAGCATCAGTCTTTTCCAGTGAGTCAGCTCTTCACATGAGGTGGCCAAAGTACTGGAGTTTCAGCTTTAGCATCATTCCTTCCAAAGATATCCCAGGGCTGATCTCCTTCAGAATGGACTGGTTGGATCTGGGAGCAAATAGTTATGTTTTAGAGGAGTGTGGGCTGTAAAGCAGAAAAAGTGGGTAAAAAATCCAGCCTGGGAGTTTGTGAAGTTTGAGATTCCAACTAGGTAATAGGTGTGGATTCAGAGCAGGTTGCTGGGTATATATGGCTGCAGCTCAGGAGTGAGGTCTGGTCCAGAGAGACACGTGGAAGATATATGTATACATATATGCATGTATTGTTGTTTAGTGGCTAAGTTCTGTTCGACTCTTTTGTGACCCCATGGACCTTTTGTGACCCCACCAGGCTCCTCTGACCATAGGATTTCACAGGCAAGAATCTAGAAAAGTTTATCATTTCCTACTCCAGGGAATCTGCCCCACCCAGGAACTGATCCCTTGTCTCCTGCATTGGCAGGAGGATTCTTGACCACCAAGCTACCAGGGAAGCATATACATGTGTAGGTATAGACATATACGTGTGTGTGTGTGTGTGTGTGTGTGTGTGTGTGTGTGTGCGCGCGCGCGCAAGCGCAAGAGAGAGACTCATTAAGATTGTCTAGACTGTGAGTATAACTAGAACATTTTAGACAGTGGAACAGTGACTTGTCAGAGAACGAAGGGCCAGACATGGAGGGAAGAAGAAAAACAGATGAGTAAGCTGGGCTCCAGAAAACAAAGTGCTTAATCAAGGAGAAATGGACAGTCCTTCAACTCTATTGAGAAACTAAGTGTGATGAGAATATAAACATATTTAGCAAGAAAAGGTATCCAAGACCCTTTTTAGAGCCACTTGAGAAAGATGTGGAAACGAAATTCTGCTTGGAGTCATCTGACACCATGGAGAAGGTAGGGGATGGCAAGGACAAAGGCTTAAAGGAATCCAATAGTATGGACATACATGAACTTGGACTAGGCACATGCATGTGTGCATGCTAAGTAGCTTCAGTCATGTCTGACTCTTTGTGACTGTATGGACTATGGTCTGCCAGACTTCTCTGTCCATGAGATTCTTCAGGCAAGAATACTGGAGTAGGCTGCCATGCCCTGCTCCAGGGGATCTTCCCAACCCAGGAATAGAACCTATGTCTCTTATGTTTCCTGTATTGGCAGGGAGGTTCTTTTCCACTAGTGCCACCTAAGAAGCCCTGGACCAGGCACTGGGGTTCAAATCACACAATATCCATTCTCTAGTTTTGTGTCTTAAATGAACCACCATAATCCTTATTTTTTTTCATATTTAAATTGGAAAATAAAACAAAAAAGCTTTAAAGATCTTTAGGGGTAAATGAAACAATATATGCAAACCAAGTAGCCAGGTCCATTGTCTTCATAACCCTCCATAAAATTTCCCTATCATTATCACCCTACCACCTCCTAATGTGTAGAAAAAAATAGCATGTGTCACCTAGAATTTAACACAAGGAGGCACAGACAAGGCAGTGTTGCTTTGCTTCTTAAGAGGGCTTAGATGTTGTTTGTAAGTGGACAAGACAAGACCAGGAAGAGGTCTTGAATTCTAGTTGTAGCTCCACCATCAAAAGAGTCCACAATGCTAAATACTGAAATGAGTCAGGTATCTTAAACTTTGACAATTCTTTGAGAGTCAGAGGAACTGATTAGAGAATTTGGCCAATCATGCCTTCAAATATCAACTCTTCTAATTAGTAGCTGACAGTAAATAAATAAGCTTTTTCTCATTTTTGAGGTTCAGAGCCTCATCACTCAATAGATTTTTAAAGTAATGTGTTTGTACTTAAAATATGTATCAGTTTTCCAGATATATTTTTCGGATTCTGCTTTCTCCTCACGTCACAT
>SJYF01001326.1:224934-255268 GCA_006410515.1 Procapra przewalskii
ATCAATAACTCAATCCCAACTAGGGCCATATATATAATGTAACAATAATTAGCCCTAGAATGTGTTATATTCTACAACTTATGATAACTCATTTTTAAAAGTTGGAAATATCCTTATCAAATGTACAGATAAAACTCACTGGGCAGAACTATTATTATTAATATAAAAAGAGTAAATATATGTCAAGATGATATTATAAGCTTGCCAAGTTAACTACTGAAAAAAAGTGATAAAGTTTGATGAACATGAGCGAAGACAGCATAAACACTTGTTCAGAAAGGTGAAGGGAGAATTCCCTAATGGTTCAGTAATTGAGACTCTGTGCTTCCAATGCAGAGGGCATTGGTTTGATTCCTGGTTAAGACTAAGGAAAGTAAAATCTCACAAGCCACATGGTGCCGGCAAAGAAACATTTGTATCAGTTCAGTTAAGTCACTCAGTCCTGTCTGACTCTGCGATGACTCTTTGTGACCCCATGAATCGCAGCATGCCAGGCCTCCCTGTTCATCACCATCCCCTGGAGCTCACTCAGACTTACGTCCATCGAGTCACTGATGCCATCCAGCCATCTCATCCCCTGTTGTCCCCTTCTCCTCCTGCCCCCAATCCCTCCCAGCATCAGAGTCTTTTTCAATGAGTCAACTCTTCGCATGAGGTGGCCAAAGTACTGGCGTTTCAGCTTTAGCATCATTCCTTCCAAAGAAATCCCAGGGTTGATCTCCTTCAGAATGGACTGGTTGGATCTCCTTGCAGTCCAAGGGACTCCCAAAAGTCTTCTCCAACACCACAGTTCAAAAGCATCAATTCTTTGGTGCTCAGCCTTCTTCACAGTCCAACCCTCACAACCATACATGACCACAGGAAAAACCATAGCCTTGACTAGACGGACCTCAGTTGGCAAAGTAATGTCTCTTCTTTTGAATATACTATCTAGGTTGGTCATACCTTTCCTCCCAAGGAGTAAGCGTCTTTTAATTTCATGACTGTAGTCACCATCTGCAGTGATTTTGGAGCCCCGCAAAATAAAGTCTGACACTGATTCCACTGTTTCCCATCTATTTCCCATGAAGTGATGGGACCAGATGCCATGATCTTCGTTTTCTGAATGTTGAGCTTTAAGCCAATTTTCTTGCTCTCCTCCTTCACTTTCATCACTAGGCTTTTTAGTTCCTCTGCCATAAGGGTGGTGTCATCTGCATATCTGAGGTTATTGATATTTCTCCCAGCAATCTTGATTCCACCTTGTGTTTCTTCCAGCCCAGTGTTTCTCATGATGTACTCTGCATATAAGTTAAACAAGCAGGGTGACAATATACAGCCTTGATGTAGTCCTTTTTCTATAGAGGAACATAAATTTAAATTTTTGTCAAAGAAGATCAAATTTTAATATAAACAGTGGTGAAAATGAAGGGCTCTCTTTATTGTGGGTTATATGACAAATCTGTCTGCCCCTCAGATTTTCTGGCATTGAACTATCTGCATGCCTCTGTTTACATCTTTACCTGTCAGTCTCTGAGATTCTTGAAGGCATTAACCAAACCTTAGTATACCCTTCCGTACACATTCCTGAAACCATAGAAGGCTTTAAGATCTCTTCATTTGTATTATTGAATAGCTCAATAGTTTGTAGACAGCAATACCAACAATAACATGAATGGTCAATTTGAGGCAGAGAGGCCTGTGATGAATGTTCAGAAAATAATATAAAATATTTGAAAATAGCCCCCAGGAAATTTTCAAATTTCATGAAGATATAAATTAAGTCCAGGACAAATCCCTGAAAACCTTGAAATAAAGTGAAGAATTTGTTTTTCCCAGAAAATTCAGCTGTTATTACTAGTTTAATACTGTCAAGCAGTTATTGAATTTCTGTACACTGAGTTTAAAATTGCCTTTTAAAGATTAACCTTATGTTAAGGAAAGTATTTTTAAAAGTTTAGTTGATTAGATCTAACTGATCGAGATAAGACTTCCAGTTCATTTCTTAAAATGTATCCCAATAGCAGCATGGTAGGCTATCACATAAATAGGACTTTTCATTTAGGTGGAGTCATTGGGCTAACTGCTCATCAGCATTGCTTTTATTATAATAAACATAATAACATTCAAACCTCACATAGTATAGATCTTCAGTGGTCTCAGAGATACGGGATGACTAATGCTTGTCCTTAAAGACATTGAGAATAGGCTTAGTTAAGGTCATGAACAACAGGCAGCACCATTTAAACTTTGGTCATCATAAAAGATATAACAGCTGTACATATGTGTTCTATAGAAAATTAAAATAATATAAAAATATAAATGAACCTCACATTGGTCAGAATGGCCATCATTGAAAATTCAACAAATAATAAAAGCTGGAGAGGTTGTGGAGAAAAGGGAACCCTTTACTCTTGAGGCTGCCAGTATGGAAAACTGTGGTGGTTCCTTAAAATACTGAAAATAGAGTTGCCATATGATCATGTAGGACTTCCCCGGTGGCTCAGATGGTAAAGTGTCTGTCTACAATGTGGGAGACCTGGGTTTGATCCGCGGGTCGGGAAGATCCCCTGGAGAAGGGAATGGCAATCCACTCCAGTACTATTGCCTGGAGAATCTCATGGACAGAGGAGCCTGGTAGGCTACAGTCTATGGGATTGCAGAGTCAGACACGACTGAGCAACTTCATTTTCACTTTCACTTTCACTTTCTATGATCATGCAATCCCACTCTTGGGCATATATTGGAGAAAAGCTCTAATTTGAAAAAAATATATGTACCCCAATATTTATTGCAACGCTATTGATAATAGCCAAGATGTAGAAATAACCATTGACAGATAAATGGATAAAGAATATATAAATGCAAATACATATATTATAAATTATAATGGAATACTACTTGGCCATAAAAACAAAATAATGCTGCTTGCAGCAACATGAATGGGCCTGGGGATTATGACACTAAGTGAGGTCAGACAAGACAAATATCATATATTATTTCTAGGTGGAATCTAAAAAAAAATTGATACCAATGAACATACTGATAAAATAGAAACTGATTCAAGGATGCAGAAAACAAACATGATTATCAAAGAGGAAAATGGAGGAAAAGATAAAAAATTGGAATTAGCAGATACAAACTACCATATATGAAACAGATGACCAATAAGACCTATGGAATAATATTCAATAATATTTAATACCTTATAGTAACATATAAAGGAAAAGAATCTTAAAAATAAGATATGCATGTGTGTGTGTGTGTGTGTGTGTGTAACAGTCACATTGCTTTATACATGAAGCATTGTAAATCAACTATACTTTAATAAAACTTTTATTATGTAATTAATTTAAAAATATTACCTGAGCAAATATATTTAAATATGTTCAAATCTGGTATTTTAACATGTGTATAAAAGTTGAAAGAATACTTAAACTCATGTCCATTCACTCTGTGATGCCATCCAACCATCTCATCCTCTGTTGACACTTTCTCCTCCTGCCCTCAATCTTTCCCAGCATCAGGTCTTTTCAAATGAGTCAGCTTTTTGCATCAGGTGGCCAAAATATTGGAGCTTCAGCTTCAGCATCAGTCCTTCCAATGAGTATTCAGGACTGATTTCCTTTAGGGTAGACTGGTTGGATCTCCTTGAAGTTCAACAGACTCTCAAGAGTCTTCTCCAACACCACAGTTCAAAAGCATTAACTATTTGGTGTGCAGCTTTCTTTACAATCCATCTTTCACATCCATACATGACTACTGGAAAAAAACCATAGCTTTGACTCTACGGATCTTTGTTGGCAAAGCAATTTTTCTGCTTTTTAATGTGCTCTCTAGGTTGGTCATAACTTTTCTTCCAAGGAGCAAACATTTTTTACTTTCATGGCTGCAGTCACCATCTACAGTAATTTTAGAGCCCAGAAAAATAAAATCAGCTACTGTTTCCCCAACTATATGCCATGAAATGATGGGACCGGATGCCATGATCTTAGTTTTCTGAATGTTGATTTTTAAGCCAACTTTTTCACTCTCCTCTTTCACTTTCATCAAGAGGCTCTTTAGTTCTTCTTCGCTTTCTGCCATAAGAATGATGTCATCTGCATATCTGAGGTTACTGATATTTCAGCAGCAGGGGCAGCACAGTGCTGGACAGGTGGCTGCATGGCGCTGGAGTGGACATGAGGACATAACTCATGTCCAAGGTCAGAGAAGCCCCAGCAAGATGGTAGGCACTGGAGCAGTGGCTGCGCATTGCTGGATTGACTCTTTAGAGATACCCCATGCACCAGATTAGATTAGTCCAGCAAGATGGTGGCACTAGAGTGATTTTGAGGAGTTAACCCACATCCAAGGGCAAAGGAGTAGCCCCAGCAAAAGGCTAGGAGGGGCGAATTCAGGTTTAGAATCAAACGTTTAGAATCCCATCCTGGCTAGAGATGGTCAGAGGGCTCAAACAAACCTTGTGTGCACCAGGACCTAGAGAACCCACAGAGCTGAGACAGAACTGTGTTTGAGCATCTCTTGTGGAGGCATAGGACAGCAGTGGACTAGTATCTCCAAAGAGTTGCTCCAGAACTGCACAGACACCACTCCAGCACCTACCATTTTGCTAGGCCTTCTTTGACCTTGGACATGAGGTATCTCCTCAAGGCCTGTAGGCGCAGGAGCTCTGGATGCAGCAGACTTGGGTATGGCATAAGCCATCTTGGAGGAGGTCACTATTTACCCCACTAGAGAGCTGCCAGAACCTACATAGGACTGGGAAATAGACTCTTGGAGGGCACAGCAGAAAGTTGTGCACCAGGACCCAGGAAAAAAGAACAGTGACCCCACAAGCAACTTGCCTGTAGGTGTCCTGGAGCCTCTGGCTGAGGCGTGGTTTGGTGGTAATCTGCTGAGGGTTGAGGGCACTGACTGTAGCAGTAAATACCTGGAATCTTTTGAGGGAGGTCACCATTATCTACATTACCTCCACCATAGTTTGACCCCAAGGTGAATAGCAGAGAGGGAACACAGATCCATTCTTCAATAGAAAACTGGATTAAAGATTACTGAGCATGGTCCCACCCATCAGAACAAGACCCAGTATCCCCCTCAGTCAGTCTCTTCCATTAGAAAGCCTCTTATTCTTCTTAATCAGAGGGCAGACAGACTAAAAAACACCATCACAGAAAACTAATTAATCTAATTACATGGAGCACAGCCTTGTCTAATTCAATCCAACTAGGAGCCATTTTGTGCAGGGCCACCCAAGACTGACAGGTCATGGTGGAGAGTTCTAACAAAATATGGTCCACTGGAGAAGGGAATGGCAAACCACTTCAGTATTCCTGCCTTCAGAACTCCATGAACAGTATGAAAAGCCAGAAAGATAGGACACTGAAAGATCAACTCCACAGGCTGGTAGGTATCCAATATGCTACTGGAGAAATAACTCCAGAAAGAATGAAGAGATGGAGCCAAAGCAAAAACAACATCCAGCTGTGGATGATACTGGTGATAGAAGCAAAGTCTGATGCTATGAAGAGCAATATTGCCTAGGAATCTGGAATGTTAAGTCCATGAATCAAGGAAAATTTGAAGTAGTCAAATAGGAGATGGCAAGAGTGAACACTGACATTTTAGGAATCAGCAAACTAAAATGGACTGGAATGGGTGAATTTAACTCAGATGACCATTATATCTCCTACTGTGGGCAGGAATTCCTTAGAGGAAAAGGAATAGCCATTATAGTCAACAAAAGTGTCTGAAATGTGGTACTTCAAGGCAGTCTCAAAAAAGACAGGGTGATCTCTGTTTGTCTCCAAGCCAAATCATTCGATATCATGGTAATCCAAGTCTATGTCCCAACCAGTAATGCTGAAGAAGGTGAAGTTGAACGATTCTTTGAATGCCTACAAGACCTTATAGAATTAACATCCCAAAAAGATGTCCTTTTCTTTATAGGGGACTGGAAGGCAAAAGTAGGAAGTCAAGAAACACCTGAAATAACAGGCAAATTTGGCCTTGGAATACAGAATGAAGTAGGGCAAAGGCTAATACAGTTTTGCCAAGAAAATGCACTGGTCATAACAAACACCCTTTTCCAACAACACAAGAGAAGACTGTACACATGGACATCACCAGATGGTCAACACTGAAATCAGATTGATTATATTCTTTGCAGCCAAAGATGGAGAAGCTCTACAAAGCCAGCAAAAATAAGACCAGAAGCTGACTATGGCTCAGATCATGAATTCCTTAATGCCAAATTCAGACTTAAATTGAAGAAAGTGGAGAAAACCACTAGATTGGTATGACCTAAATCAAATCCCTTATGGCTATACAGGAGAAGTGAGAAATAGATTAAAGGGATTAGATCTGATAGAGTGCCTGATAAACTATGGATAGAGGTTCATGACATTGTACAGAGGACAGAGAACAAGAGCATCCCCAAAAATAATAAATGCAAAAAAACAAAATAGTTGTCTGAGTAGGCCATACAAATTGCTGTGGAAAGAAGAGAAGCCAAAAGCAAAGGAGAAAAGGAACGATATATCCATTTGAATGCAGAGTTCCAAAGAATAGCAAGAAGAGATAAGAAAGCTTCCCCAGTGATCAGTGCATAGAACTAGAGGGAAATAATAGAATAGGAAATCCTAGAGATCTCTTCAAGAAAATTAGAGATACTATTTCATGCAAAGATGGGCATGATAAAGGACAGAAATGGTATGGACCTAACTGAGGCAGAAGATATTAAGAAGAGATGCAAGAATACACAGAAGAACTGTACAAAAAAGATCTTCACGACCCAGATAATCACGATGGTATGGTCACTCACCTAGAGCCAGACATCCTGGAATGTGAAGTCAAGTGGGCCTTAGGAAGCATTACTATGAACAAAGCTAGTGGAAGTGATGGAATTAAAGCTGAGCTATTTCAAATCCTAAAAGATGATGCTGTGAAATGTTACAATCAATATGCCAGCAAATTTGGAAAACTCAACTGTGGCCACAAGACTGGAAAAGGTCAATTTTCATTCCAATCCCAAAGAAAGGCAATGCCAAAGAATGCTCCAACTACTGCACAGTTGCACTCATCTCACATGCTAGCAAGCAATGCTCAAAATTCTCCAAGTCAGGCTTCAATAGTATGTGAACCATGAACTTCCAGATGTTCAAGCTGGTTTTAGAAAAGGCAGAGTAACCAGAGATCAAATTGCCAACATCTGCTGGATCATCAAAAAAGCAAAAGAGTTCAGGAAAAACATCTATTTCTGCTTTATTGACTATGCCAAAGCCTTTGACTGTGTGGATCATGATAAACTGTGGAAAATTCTGAAAGACAGGGGAATACCAGACCACCTAACCTGCCTCTTGACAAACCTGTATGCAGGTCAAGAAGCAACAGTTAGAACTGGACAGGGAAAAACAGACTGGTTCCAAATAGGAACAAAAGTACATCAAGGCTGTATATTGTCACCCTGATTATTTAACTTATATGTAGAGTACATCATGAGAAATGCTGGAAGGAAGGAAGCAAAAGCTGGAATCAAGGTTGCCAGGAGAAATATCAATAATTAGATATGCAGATGACACTACCCTTATGGCAGAAAGTAAAGAGGAACTAAAAGCCTCTTGATGAAAGTGAAAGAGGAGCGTGAAAAAGTTGGCTTAACACTCAACATTCAGAAAGCTAAGATCATGGCATCTAGTCCCATCACTTCATAGCAAATAGATGGATAAACATTGGAAACAATGGCAGACTTTATTTTGGGGGCCTCCAAAATCACTATAGATCGTGACTGCAGCCATGAAATAAAAAGATGCTTACTCCTTGGAAAAGTTATGACCATCCTAGACAGCATATTAAAATGCAGAGACATTACTTTGTCAACAAAGGTTTGTCTAGTCAAGGCTATGGTTTTTCCAGTGATCATGTATGGATATGAGAGTTGGGTTATAAAGAGAGCTGTAGTGTAAAGAGTTGGAATATAAAGCGCACCAAAGAATTGATGCTTTTTTTAAAATTTAAATTTATTTATTTTAATTGGAGGCTAATTACTTTACAATACTGTATTGGTTTCGCCATACATCAAAATGAATGCATCAGGGGTGTACATGTGTTCCCAATCTGAACCCCATTCCCAGTTCCCTCTCCATACCATCCCTCCGGGTCATCCCAGTGCACCAGCCCCAAGCATCCTGCACCCTGCGCCGAACCTAGACTGGCGATTCTTATATGATATTATATATCATATAATTGTTTCTTGTTTCTTATATGATATTATACATGTTTCAGTGCCATTCTCCCAAATCATCCCACCCTCTCCCTCTCCCAGAGTCCAAAAGACTGTTCTATACATCTGTGTCTCTTTTGCTGTCTTGCATACAGGGTTATTGTTACCATCTTTCTAAATTCCATATATATGTGTTCAGTTCAGTTCAGTTCAGTCACTCAGTAGTGTTCGCCTCTCTGCAGCCCCATGAATCACAGCACTGCAGGCCTCCCTGTCCATCACCAACTCCTGGAGTTCACTCAGACTCACATCCATCGAGTCACTGATACCATCCAGCCATCTCATCCCCTGTTGTCCCCTTCTCCTCCTGCCCCCAATCCCTCCCAGCATCAGAGTCTTTTCCAATGAGTCAACTCTTCACATGAGGTACTGGAGTTTCAGCTGTAGCATCATTCCTTCCAAAGTAATCCACGGGCTGAACTCCTTCGGAATGGACTGGTTGGATCTCCTTGCAGTCCAAGTATACTGTTGGTGTTTTTCTTTCTGGCTTACTTCACTCTGTATAATCGGCTCCAGTTTCATCCACCTCATTAGAACTGATTCAATCAGCCATTTTTAATGCTGATGGACATCTAGGTTGCTTCCATGTCCTGGCTATTATAAACAGTGCTGCGATGAACATTGGGGTACATGTGTCTCTTTCAATTCTGGTTTCCTTGGGGTGTATGCCCAGCAGTGGGATTGCTGGGTCATAAGGCAGTTCTATTTCCAGATTTTTAAGGAATCTCCACACTGTTCTCCATAGTGGCTGTACTAGTTTGCATTCCCACCAGCAACGTAAGAGGGTTCCCTTTTCTCCACACCCTCTCCAGCACTTATTGCCTGTGGACTTTTGGATTACAGCCATGCTGACTGGCATGAAATGGTACCTCATTGTGGTTTTGATTTGCATTTCTCTGATAATGAGTGATGTTGAGCATCTTTTCATGTTTGTTAGCCATCTGTATGTCTTCTTTGGAGAAATGTCTATTTAGTTCTTTGGCCCATTTTTTGATTGTGTCTTTTATTTTTTTGGAATTGAGCTGCAGGAGTTGCTTGCATATTTTTTGAGATTAGTTGTTTGTCAGTTGCTTCATTTGCTGTTGTTTTCTCCCATTCAGAAGGCTGTCTTTTCACCTTGCTTATAGTTTCCTTTGTTGTGCAGAAGCTTTTAATTAGGTTCCATTTGTTTATTTTTACTCTTATTTCCAGTATTCTGGGAGGTGGGTCATAGAGGATCCTATTGTGATTTATGTCGGAGAGTGTTTTGCCTATGTTCTCCTCTAGGAGTTTTATATTTTCTGGTCTTACATTTAGATCTTTAATCCATTTCAAGTTTATTTTCGTGTATGGTGTTAGAAAGTGTTCTAGTCTCATTCTTTTACAACTGGTTAACCAGTTTTCCTAGCACCACTTGTTAAAGAGATTGTCTTTAATCCATTGTATATTCTTGCCTCCTTTGTCAAAGATAAGGTGTCCATAGGTGTATGGATTTATCTCTGGGCTTTCTATTTTGTTCCATTGATCTATATTTCTGTCTTTGTGCCAGTACCATACTGTCTTGATGACTGTGGCTTTGTAGTAGAGCCTGAAGTGGGGAAGGTTGATTCGTCCAGTTCCATTCTTCTTTCTCAAAATTGCTTTGGCTATTCGAGGTTTTTTGTTTTTCCATACAAACTGTGAAATTATTTGTTCTAGCTCTGTGGAAAATATCGCTGGTAGCTTGATAAGGGCAATCCCTATCAAGAATTGCTGCTTTTGAACTGTTGTATTGGAGAAGATTCTTAAGAGTCCCTTGAACTGCAAGGAGATCCTGTCAGTCCATCCTAAAGGAAATCAGTCCTGTATGTTCATTGGAAATATTGATGTTGAAGCTGAAACTCCAATACCTTGGCCACCTGATGGGAAGAGCTGACTCATTTTAAAAGACCCTGATGCTGGGAAACATTGACGACAGGAGGAGAAGGGGCAACAGAAGATGAGATGATTGGATGGCATCACTGACTCAATGGACATGAGTTTGAGTAAACTCCGAGATTTGGTGATGGATAGGGAGGCCTGGAGTGCTACAGTCTATTGGGTTGCAAGGAGTCATACACAACTGGGTGACTGAACTGCAATGAACTGAGTATGGCCCTGCCCATCAGAATAAGACCCACTTTCCCCGACAGTCAGTCTCTTTCATCTGGAAACTTTCAGAAGCCTCTTACCCTTCTCCATCAGAGGGCTGACAGAATGAAAACAACAATCACCAGAAAACTACCAATCTGATCATGGACCAAATTCTTGTCTTACTCAGTGAAACTATCAGCCATGCCATGTGGGGCAACCCATGACAGACAGGTCATAGAGGAGAGTTCTGACAAAATGTGGTTCACTGGATAGGGGAATGCAAACCACTTCAGTATTCTTGCCTTGAAAACCCTGTGAACAGTATGAATAGGCAAAAAGATAGGGCACTGAAGGATGAACTCCCCAGATCAGTAAATGTCAAATATGCTACTGGAGATCAGTGGGGAAAGAACTCCAGAAACAATGAAGAGATGGAGCCAAAGAAAAAACAACACCCAGTTGTCGATGTGACTGGTGATAGAAGTGAAGTTCGATGCTGTAAAGAGCAATATTGCATAGGAACCTGGAATGTTAAGTCCATGAATCAAAACAAATCTGAAGTGATCAAACAGGAAATGGCAAGAGGAAAGGTTGACATTTTAGAATCAGTGAACTAAAATGGACTGGAATGGGTGACTTTAACTCAGATGACCATTATATCTACTACTGTGGGAAAGAATCCCTTAGAAGAAATGAAGTAGCCATCATATTCGACCAAAGAGTCTGAAATGCAGTACTTGGATGCAATCTTAAAAATGACAGAATGATCTCTGCTCAAAATATTAAGTTTCCAAAGAAACTGAACACAGGTGAATCTGAAGGATGAACAATGAAACAGGAGAACAATTGATTGGAGAGAATGCAAGATTCAGACACACCAAAGTACAGTATCAGAACATTTTGGCAGAAGACACTCAGAAGTACTTTGTGTAAGAAGATTTAGTTAACCAGCATGACATCATCCACAAAGCGAAATTCACCCACTCTAATCCCCATTTACCACCATATTAGTATTAATGATCTGCCCAGAATATACTCTCTGTTGATAGTTTATCCTTCTTCAGCAGTATAGTAACTTAGTTGTAGAGTTTGTCTGAATAGCTAATGGCATAGATTAGAGTTCCAGAGCCAGGAAACTATGTTTGCTTTAATAAATGAATAGCCTGAAGAATTAAGAAAACATAATTTTCCCCAAGATTTGAGGGCAAACACTGCCTGTTTTCTTTAACTCCCCATCAACAGCAGAATCATCTTTTCTACCATATGTTGAGTGACAATTTAAGATTTTTACAAAATGAATTCTAAACATTCATATTTCCAGTTTCCACGTACAGCAACTGAAAAGCTAAATAAAGTCAAAGTATAAGGCCAAGTGTTTAAGGGTTATAATTTGAACCCAGGTAGGACTGAATGGGTTAAGCAAGGAAACAGGAGATGAAATAAAGCTCCAGTGCATCACTAAGTCTTCTTCAAGCTTTCCTTCCTTTCTCACTCCTTGAGGCAAGAAGTTCTAGTTATAAATGTCTGTAGGAGTCATGGAATATATTACCTCTCTTCTCCTGATTATTTTGATCTCTTTTCATCCTCTTAAATGTATGTTAAAGATACCTCATTGTCTTAGCCTTAGTCCTTATATTCTTTTGTCAGGAGGAGATTTCCCACTGGGTGCATTCAAATAAATGCCCTTATATCTTGGGACCCTCCTCCCTCTAGGAAGGAGAAAAGAGAGAAGGCAGAGGAAATAATGGATCATCAAAGTAGATCCCAAAATAGGAAAAATTTGGAGAATCAGAATTAATGCATGCGAAAGTTGAGAAAAAACTTAGGGAATGTAGTGCTGTATCTTTTATATTTCAAGAATTTGAATACGATAGTGTCAGTCTGGTGAGAGATAGACTATTAGTTTTAGGAAACATGTTTCTGAGTAGTTCTGTGGCCACTGGTACAGGCTACCAGATATGATCACTATTCTTAAGGATTGGTTTTAAATAGGTTATCAATATTTACTGGAAAGATGAGAGTGCATTTCTGCACAGAAAAGAGAGCCCAGATGCTGTGCTAATCAGAGAGCAAGCAAAGGGAAAAGAGGATGACAATATTGTGATTTAATTGTCAGAGTTTACAAAAATGTTAAAAAAGATTTTTAAAAATGAAGCTGTAACTCATATTGGAACTTGATCCCACAGTCTTTTAACTAAGATCATAAACCTGGTTTTAGTGAATCTCAGGTTGTTGATGTCTCATTAGAGAAAGAACTCAGTGATAGAGAAAGTCATAGGTAAGGAACAGATTTATTTAGAGAAAAACAAACTCCATAGAAAGAGTATGGATCATCTCAGAAGGTGAGAGTAATCTTGAATATGGTGTGGTTATTTTTTATTATCTGGATAATCACATAAAGCTAATAAATGGGAGTATTATTCCAACTATTTGGAGGGAAAGGCATAGATTTCCAGGTATTAGGCCAATGCCCACTTTTTGGTCTTGGATGATTAGCCTTAGAATTGGAATAGTGCTGGTGGATGTGTCACTTTGTTTAGGCAAATGTATTACAATAAGCCTATGATGAGGTTTACAGTGAACTAGATAAATATTCCTCCATCTTGGACCTAATTGATTCTAACCAGTTTTCATCTATCATGTGGCTATGTCATTCTTTTAAAGACTGTGCCCTGCTGTCTTCCTTCATATTGAAAAAAAAAAAAGAATATGACATTCAACTAAAGGAAAAAAAGATGATGAACACTCCATTAAATGTGTGAAACCCCTCTGATTAAGCAGAATTCTTCTTTTAATGAACTGTGTGGGTCCATGAGTCTTTTGCCATTCTGGGCTTCATTTTCCCTTAAAATGAAGGAATTAGGTAAGATGTATTATGAGGATCTTCCTAACTCAATTTATGATTTGAATATTTTATTTTTTATTTATCAATTTTTGAGTTAAGGGATTGTTGTTCTAAAATGTTTATATATCAGTTCAGTTCAGGTCAGTTCAATTGCTCAGTCATGTCTGACTCTTTACGACTTACGGCCTATAGCATGCCAGGCTTCCAGGTCCATCACCAACTTCCAGAGCTTACTCAAACTCATGTCCATTGAGTTAGTGATGCCATCCAACTATCTCATTCTCTGTCATCCCTTTCTCCTCCCACCTTCAATCTTTCCCAGCATTGGGATCTTTTCCAAGGACTCATTACTTCACATCAGGTGGCTGAAATATTGGTGTTTCAGCTTCAGCATCAGTCTTTCCAATGAGTATTCAAGACTGATTTCCGTTAATATGGACTGGTTGGATCTCTTTGCAGTCCAAGGGACTCTCAAGAGTCCTCTCCAACACCACAGTTCAAAAGCATCAATTCTTCAGCACTCAGCTTTATTTATAGTCCAACTCTCACATCCATATGTGACTACTGGAGAAAACAGCTTTGACTAGATGGACCTTTGTTGGCAAAGTAACGTCTGCTTTTTAATATGCTGTCTAAGTTGGTCATAGCTTCTCTTCCAAGGAGCAATTGTCTTTTAATTTTATGACTGCAGTCACCATCTACAGTGATTTTGAACTTAAAAAAAAAATAAAGTCTGTCACTGTTACCACAGTTTCCCCTTCTATTTGCCATGAAGTGATGGGACCGGATGCCATGATCTTTGTTTTCTGAATGTTGAGTTTTAAGCCAACTTTTTAACTCTCCTCTTTCACTTTCATCAAGAGGCTCTTTAGGTCTTCTTTGCTTTCTGCCATAAGAGTGGTGTCATCTGCATATCTGAGGTTATTGACATTTCTCCCAGCAGTCTTTTTTTTTAAATTTTTTTTTATTTATTTTTTATTTTTTTTCCTTTTTTTATTTTTTTATTTTTATTTTTTTCTCCCAGCAGTCTTGATTCCAGCTTGTGCTTCATCCAGCCCCGCGTTTCTCATGATGTACTCTGCATATAAGTTAAATAAGTAGAGTGACAATATACAGCCTTGATGTACTCCTTTCCCTATTTGGAACCAGTCAGTTGTTCCACGTCCAGTTCTAACTTTTGTTTCCTGACCTGTAGACAGATTTCTCAGGAGACAGGTTTGTGTGTCTGGTAGTCCCATCTCTTTCAGAATTTTCCACAATTTGTTGTGATCCACACAGTTAAAGGCTTTGGCATAGTCAATAAAGCAGAAACAGATTTTATTTTCCTGGAACTCTATTGCTTTTTCAATGATCCAACAGATGCTGGCAATTTGATCTCTGGTTTCTCTGCATTTTCCAAGTCCTGCTTGAACATCTGGAAGTTCACAGTTGACGTACTGTTGAAGCCTGGCTTGGAGAATTTTGAGCATTGTTTTGCTAGCATATGAGATGAATGCAATTGTATGGTAATTTGAGCATTCTTTGGCATTGTCTTTCTTTGGAAATGGAATGAAAATTGACCTTTTCCAGTCCTGTGGCCACTGCTGAGTTTTCCAAATTTGCTAGCATATTGAGTGTAGCACTTTCACAGCATCATCTTTTAGGATTTGAAATAGGTCAACTTGAATTCCATCATCTCCACTAGCTTTGTTTTTGTGATCATTACTTTGTTCATAATGATGTTTCCAAGGCAAACCATTCAATATCATGGTAATCCAAGTCAATGCCTCAACCAGTAAAGCTGAAGAAGCTGAAGTTGAATGGTTCTATGAAGAGCTACAAGAACTTCTAGAACTAACACGCAGGTCATTATAGGGGACTTGAATGCAAAAGGAGGAGGTCAAGAGCTACCTTGAAGTGAAGTCACACAGTCATGTCCAACTCTTTGTGACCCCATAGACTGCAGCCTGCCAGGCTCCTCTGTCCATGGCAATAGTACTGGAGTGGACTGTCATTTCCTTCTCCAGGGATCTTCCCAACCCAGGGCTCAAACCCAGGTCTCCCACATTGTAGACAGATGCTTTACCATCTGAACCACCAGGGAACAAATTTGGCCTTGGAGTACAAAATGAAGCAGGGCAATGGCTAACAGAGTTTTGCCAAGAGAACATACTGGTCACAGCACACACCCTCTTCCAACAACACAAGAGAGAACTCTACACATGGACATCACTAGATGTTCAATACAAATATTAGACTGATTACATTCTTTGCAGCCAAAGATGAAGAAGCTCTCTACAGTCAGCAAAAACAGGACCAGGAGCAGAATGACTCAGATAATGAACTCCTCATTGCAAAATTCATACATAAATTGAAGAAAGTAGGGAAAAATACTAGACCATTCATTCAGGTATGACCTAAATCAAATCCCTTATGATTATACAGTGGAAGTGACAAATAGATTCACAGGATTAAGTCTGATAGACAGAGTGCATGAAGAACTATGGACACAGGTTCGTGACATTGTACAGGAGGCAGTGATCAAGACAGTCTCCAAGAAAAATAAATGGAACAAGGCAAAATGGTTGTGTGACTAGACTGTACAAATAGCAGAGGTGAAATGAAAATGTATATCCATTTGAATGCAGAGCTCCAAAAAATAGCAAGGGTAGGTAAGAAAACCTTCCTCAGTGATCAATGCAAAGAAATAGAGAAAAACAATAGAATGGGGAATACTAGAGATCTCTTTCAGAAAATTAGAGATACCAAGGGAACTTTTCATGCAAAGATGGACACAATAAAGGACAAAAGTTGTATGGACCTAACAGAAGCAGAAGATATTAAGAAGAGATGGCAAGAGTATACAGAAGAACCATACAAAAAAGATCTTCATGACCCAGATAACCACAATGATGTGATCACTCATCTAGAGCTAGAAATCCCGGAATGCAAAATCAAGTGAATCTTTGGAAGGATCACTACACACAGAAGTTTTCCTTAAATAACCAATGAGTTAATTGGGGTTAAGATGGAGACACACATTGATAAATTCCTGAAAAAGTTTTAAAAAATTTGGACCAAATTAAATATTAATGTAAAGAATATTTGATATGTATTGAAACTTAAAACATTAGGTACTATGCTAGAAACAATGCAACAGCCTTATGAAATGGGTGTTATTATTATTTATTTATTTATTTCCTGGTTTTCAGATAAGGAAACAGTTTTTGAGAGCACCAAGGTCTTAGAACAAACGCTCAAGAACATGTCTTGAGTCCAAATCCCATGATCTCAACAATTGTGTTCTATTTCTATGTAGTAGCCAGTAGAAAAATATATGCACTGAGAAAGCCTGGGCTGTGGTCTGATAATATCAGTTCTTAATACTGGATGAGCAAGTGCAGCCTCAGATACTGTCATCATATCAGATACAGTCACATGAAGCAGGTAATTCACCAAGAGATTAAGTACTTTGCTCTGGGTCAAACATCCAGTTAAATTACCCAACAATTAAAATGCAAGTTAAAGGTGCATGGACCTATAAACTGGGCTGTTTTCCAAACCTAAAAGTCACTGAACTACAAACTCAGCAATGGCCACCTTTCAACAGTGATGAGGTCACAAGAGCAAACTAGCTGATGCAGTATTGAATTTTTAATCATTGGAGACCTAACCACCATCTATATATTTTTATTCTTTCCCTTCTTTCTTAAATTTTGAGAGAAATGGATACTATTATTCAAATTGCAAAAATAAAGCATAAATATGCTGGGCACACACTGCTCTTTCCATCACATCCCCAGCAAACCCCAAAAGAAAATAATAATTTGGAGATTATAGACTGTAAGAATAAGTCACAAAAGTCCTGGAATACACTAAGCCAAATATATTTATTTTTCAGATGAGAAAGCTGTGAACTTCCATGAAATGCTCATTCACTCCTAACTAGTTACTACATACTCAAAGTGCGCTTAAGAAAGATGTTTGGTCTAGATTCTCAGATGTTTCATCTGTAAAAGAGGGATAGTAATAAAGCCAATACATGAGGTACCACCTTACACCAGTCAGAATAGAAGTTATTAAAAATCTGCAAATAACAAATGCTGAAGCGGATGTGGAGAAAAGGGAACACTTGTGCACCAGTGATGGGAATGTGGTGCTGGGTTAGTCGCCAAGTTATGTCCAACTCTTATTACCCCATAGACTGTAGCCCCTCAGGCTCCTTCTCCAGAGGATCTTCCTGACCCAGGAATCAAACTCGGGTCTCCTGAATTGGAGGCAGTCTCCTGAATTAAAGGCAGATTCTTTACCAGCTGAGCCATCAGGGAAATGGGAATGTAAATTGGTTCAGTCATTTTGGAAAACAGTATGGAGTTTCCTCAAAATACTAAAAATAAGAGTTGCCACATGACCCAGTAATCCCACTCCTGGTATATATTCAGACAAAACTATACCTCAGAAAGATACATGTGCTTATATATTCATAGCAGCACTTTTCACAAAGCCAAGACATGGAAACAACCTAAATATCCATTAGCAGATAAATGGATAAATATATGGTTCATATATACAATGGAACACAGCATGTGTGCTCAGTCATTTCTGACACTTGCAACCCCATCAACTGTAGCCCACCAGGCTCCTCTGTCCATGGGATTTCCCAGGCAATAATACTGGAGTGGCTTACCATTTCCTACTCCAGGGGACAATGGAATACTACTCAGCCATAAAAAATTAAACAATGCTATTTGCAGCAAAATGGATGGATGTAAGATTATCATATTAAGTGAAGTCAGAAGGAGAAAGAAAAATACCATATGATGTCACTTAAATGTAGAATATAAAATATTGCACAAATGAACCTATCTACAAAAGAGAATCAGACTCACAGACATACAGAACAGACTTGTAACCAAGGAGGAGGGGGTTGGAGGAGGAGTGGAGTGGGAGTTTGGGATTAGCAGATCAAAATTATTATAAACAACAAGGATTATGGATATATTAACATGTTGATATTATAAATAACAAATTATGGATAAACAACAAGATCGTACTATATAGCTCAGGGAGCTATGTTCAATATATATATATATATATATACACACACACACACACACACACACACACACACGCGCGTGCTTATGCTCAGTTACTTTAGTCATTTCCAACTGTTTGAAACTGTAGTCCACTAGGCTCCTCTGCCCATGAAATTCTCTAGGCAAGGATACTGGAGTGGGTTGCCAAGCCCTCCTCCAGGGGATATTCCCAACCCAGAGGTTGAACCTGAGTCACCTGTCTCTCCTGCACTGCAGGAGGATTCTTTACTGCTGAGCCACTGGTGAAGACCATATCTAATTTATATCTGATTACATATATATAGTTTATCACAAGAGAAAATTATATATATATTTATATATATATGTATATATATATTTATATGTATATATATAAATCACTCTGCTGTGTAGCAGAAATTAATACAACATTGTAAATGAACTATGGGGCTTCCCTGATGGCTCAAATGGTAAAGAGTCTGCCTGAAATGTGAGAGATCTGGGTTCAATCCCTAAGTTGGGAAGATCCCCTGAAGAAGGAAATGGCAACCCACTCCAGTATTCTTGTCTGGAGAATCCCATGGACAGAGGAGGCTGTTGAGTTACAGTCCATGGGGGTCTCAAAGAGTCAGACACGACTGAGCAACTATCACACACTCACACACACACACACACACACACACACACACACGCACACACACACACACACACACACACACGCACACACACACACACACACACACACACACAAATGAACTATGCTTCAATAAAATAAATTTTAAAAAATAATAGAGCCTACAGTTAGAGTTTAAACTAAGAATGAAATGAAAGAATGAGCAGAAATAATCAAAGAGCATCTGGCCCAGAGTTTAATCTCATCTCTGTGAAGCTTCCCATGACTACTTAAGCCTACATGGGATTGCCTTCTTTGGCTACTTATTACTCTAGAAAAACTTTTCATTGAATTATGACTCTATAAATGGTTTACTTATGTACACCTGGCTCCCAATTTTAAGTTTGCTGCAGCATATACACTAAAATTTCTCCAGTATTTTCCACATTCCCCACAGTGTCAACTTCAATTCCCAGGTCACAGTAGGCATCCACAGTTAACTTTAATTTAAATAATTAACTTTTAAAATAATTTAATCAACTTAGACCATTTGTGTATTGTAAGAAGTAAATATGGTTGATATCTTAGAATTAATATAACAATTTTCTACCCTGATTACCTCTTCCCCTGATTTTAACTGCCCTCCACCTTCACCGCCCAAAAAGAGACTTGAATCCATTTCAGTTTTTTCTTCTGATTGTTGTTGTTTAGTTACTGATTTGTGACCCCTATGGACAGCCTGCCAGCTCCTCTGCCCATGGAATTTCCCAGGCAGGAATACTGGAGTGGGTTGCCATTTCCTTCCCTAGGGTATCTTAGCAATCCAGAGTTTGAACCCATGTCTCCTGTATTCAGGTGAATATTTTATCACTGAGCCACCAGGCATCCTTTTCTTCTGGTACTATTATCTATTTTTCTAAATAATATGCTCATGCTACTAACTTTTGACTTTTCAATTTTAAATATCACTAAGGATTGACTTATATACCCTCTACCATCCACACAGAACAATGAATGCATAATTATTTGCATTAATATTCAGTGTTTATATCATTGTGACTGTGCATATATTAGCCAACCTGGGCCAATTAATGTACAGCAATTGCATTTATTCTCTTACAAATATTTATTTCTTTATATTTTCACCTGCTTCATTGGTCATATGGCCTATCATAAGCTTAGCATTAAACTGCCTGACATGTGAATGTCCTTTCAATCTGCTGAAATACATCAGGCCTGTGGTTTCCTTTTATCCTTTACCCTAAAGACTTTGATCTGCCTGTTCCTACCATTAACTCAGTTCTCCAGGCCCATTACTGAGCTATCCTCCTGGGCTTTCTCTTCACCATCAGCCAGGAAATTCATTACTCTATGTTTTATTGTACATTTTATTCCCTTTGCCTGGATGCCATGTCTTTCTGCTCTTTGACTATTTCTCTTATTTGGGAGAGTGTGTCTTGAGAAAAACAGATGAGGAAAATGAAAATTTTTAGACCTTCATTATATGTAAAGTCCTAGCTCTTCTCTTTACCTGATTGCTAGGCAGAATTTGTAGCTTGAATATATTTTCCTTTAGAATTTTGAAGGCAATACTTCACAGCAATTTTAGCTTTGGACAGAAGGACTGGAAAATCTTATGTCATTTCAATTCCTTATGCAACATAAGATGACTGCTTTCTAAGACTTTGAGGGTTTTCCTTTTGTTGCTGTTCTGGAATTCCGTGATGACACTGCCATTTTTTAGTACTTTTCTCTTTGTTGTGTTTGCACACAGCAAACCCCTCTAGGCTGTGGTTTAAAAGCTGAAGCATTCTTTGATAAATTTCTCTTTTCTGATTTATCTGTCTGTCTATGTGGAACAAATGATTTGGGGAATCTAGGTCTGATTCTCCCTCTCTCTCTCTCTTTTTTTGTCTATTCCTCCATCGCTTTAATTCATCTTTCAGGACAGTTTTTTACACATTGTTGATTGTGTTTCTCCACTTGGATAGCTTCTGATATAATTTTGCTTTCCAAGAACCCTTTTGCATTCTTTTAATGTTTTATTTATCGTAGTATCATTCTTCTCTCCCATCTTTTTTCATCAAAGTTAATTATATTACAAATACCAGTCTACACAAGTTTGAACAAATTTACATTATTTAAACTAGGTTTTCTCAAACATATGTTTGTGATTCAGGTGTGAACAATGCTCCTCCCCTGAGATATTAGCCTAAATCAGTAGGACTGATGGGACAGTAGACTAACAACCTCACTTCCCTTCCTGGGTTGACTTCTTTGTCCTGTCCTCCCAAAAAGCTGTTAACCACACTTCATCATGTCATCAGCTGACTTTCTTGTCATATATTATTGAAATAAAACAATACACATGAATATTTGTCAGTCTTTTCTCTACCAGGCTTATTTTATAAACTGAATTTTGCCTTCTGCCAAATTCATATGCTAAGGCCCTATTCTTCAGTGTGACTCATTTGGAGAAAGGGTCTTCATAGAGGCAAGTAAGATTAAATCAACTCATGTGGGTAGTTCCTTAATCCAACAGGACTGTGTCCTTTTAAGAAGAGAAACAGACAGAAGAGAAAGAATCCTCTTTCTCTCTCTTTCTCTCTCTTTCTCTCTCTCTCTCTCTCTCTCTCTCTCTCTCTCTCTGCATAAACAAACACACAGAGGAAGAGGTGAGGAGGTGGCTGGGAGGTAGTGAACCAGGAAGAAAACTCACACCAACACCAAACCCAACAGCACCTTGTTCTTGGACTTTTAGCTTCCAGAACTGATGAGAAAATAATTTGTTGTTGTTGTTGTTGTTTAAGCCATCCAATCTGTAGTATTTTGTTATGGCAGCCTAAAGCAGTTGTCTCAAAATCAAATCAAACTTGTACAAGTTACTTTAATGACTGTTCTATACTGGGTCCAATACCCAGTTTGATGAATACAACAGCTAATTTCTAGGAATCATCAGCTTAGAGAGAAAGTGAAAACATCCATTCTGTATACTTGGTGTAAACCTTTATGACTTCCTGGGGATCTTAGATAACTGAAATTCTAGAGATACTTCAGATCCCAGAATCTCATTTTAAAAATTTAAATGTCCAGTATTAGTTATTAACTAAAACTTTACTAGATTGAAACTTCGAAACGCTTTCCAAGAAGGAGTTGGTGCTTCTGCATGCCTTTTTGTTGACTGAATACCCAACCCTTGAAGAACTCACCAGCTGATGTTCCCAAATCCAGTAAAGTGAGGCAAGATGAAGGACTGAAATATGTTGTTGTACTCACTACACGCCTTCACCTGAAGAAGAAATTAGAAATGGATTGGGATTGTTTAAGCTTATTTGGGGTTATGTGTCTTCAGTGCTGGTGGTACTGTACAGATTTTATATATTGTGAAATGATTAACACAGTCAAATTAATTAATCCATTTACAAAAAAGTACAAATGGTTAAGTATAACATTTTTCCTTCATAAGTATAAAATTCAAATCATACATGACATTATTCATATATGCATCATATTGTTGAAGTAGAATCGGTATGCCTTTTTTGTACTGTATTTTTAATTTTGCCTTTTATTTATTTTTCTAATTTTTATTCATATGATTATATATACAAAGTTTTTTTCCATTAAAATTTTTTTTTAATTATGGAGGTAAGATAGCACATTTACAAGAGACTTGGAAAATGCAGAACAAAATTAAATATAGTTCTACTATTTATTACAATTATTTTTAAGTAGATAAGATTTTTAGTTGGAGATTCAATATCAAGCCCTCAAAAATTAATAAAATGTATAAATAGAAAATTAGAAGAATATAGTAGATCTGAAAACACCATGAACCTATTCAACATAATTAAGATTTATATAATTTTCATACAAGAGTGGAGAAGGCAATGGCACCCCACTCCAGTACTCTTGCCTGGAAAATCCCATGGGCAGAGAAGCCTGGTGGGCTGAAGTCCATGGGGTCATGAAGAGTCAGACATGATTGAGTGACTTCACTTTCACTTTTCACTTTCATGCATTGGAAAAGGCAATGGCAACCCACTCCAGTGTTCTTGCCTGGAGAATCCCATGAAGCCTGGTGGGCTGCTGTCTATGGGGTCTTACAGAGTCGGACATGACTGAAGTGACCTAGCAGCAGCAGCGGCATACAAGAGTAGGATAATAAATTATATTCAAGTTCATATAGACTATAAACTAGGAGACACTGGAGCACATCCAGGACATACATTAGTTAGCTCAGTGTGTGCTGTCGTGTCTGACTCTTTGTGATCTCATAGGCTGTAGCTTGCCAGTCTCCTCTCTCCATGGGATTACCCTGGCAAGAATACTGGAGTGGTATCATTTCCACCTCCCAGAAAAAGTTCTTTATAATAAAAAATTTACTAATCATCTTTCCTTTCTTTTTTATTGATATTATTAATTTTATTGAATTATTAATACTGAAAATAATTTTGTCTAATAAAAGAGATTGGCTGAAAAATGACTTGTTGTGGTTATAAAATATGCTAGTTGTGCCACTGGGGAGAAGTATAACATCTTCCCTGACTTAGCATAGGGATCCAGAAAATCTACAGCAGAGAAGTTTATGAAGGCATCCTGTTCTCTGTCCACTTTGAGGACCAGCCTTGCCCCTCCTCTGCTGTTCTCTTCACAGAAGCTTATTCTATCCATGGCATTTCCCACAGAAGCTCCCCTTGTGCCTTGATACTGTTGGTTATATAGTTTCCTGTACTTATCATTTCTGTTCCCAATGTACCTCCCTTGTGAATTCTTAAAACTCATAAGGATTAGAGGTAGTTTTGTCTTAATGAAAACTTTCTTGCCACTGCTCCAGAAATATGGTTCAGTGCAATCTCTGAGCTTCACTGCACACCATCAATTCTTCTCTGTTGACACCTCTATAAGTTACTCCTTTATTTGTGAAATATTTCAAATATATTCTGAGATTACATTGATTATATTCTTATAAAGAAATAGCAAATTATCATGCACCAATCAATAAGATTTAACAAATGGCAACACTTTACCATTAACACTTTAAAAAATGCATGTTCCTTGGAAGAAATGCTATAACAAACCTAGACAGCATATTAAAGGCAAAAACATCCCTTTGGAGACAAAGGTCCATAAAGTCAAAACTATAGTTTTCCCCTGTCCTTCACTATCTGCCAGGGTTTGCTCAAATTCATGCCCATTGAATCAGTGATGCTAATTATTTCATCCTCTGCTACCCTCTTCTCCTTTTGCCTTCATTCTTTCCCAGCATCAGAATCTTTTCCAATGATTCAGCTCTTTGCATCAGGTGGTCAGAGTATTATAATTTCAGCTTCAGCATCAGTCTTTCCAATGAATATTCAGGGTTGATTTCCTTTAGGATTGATTGGCTTGATCTCTTTGCAGGCCAAGGGAATCTCAAGAGTCTTCTCCAGGACCACAATTTAAAGGCATCAGTTCTTCAGTGCTCAGCCTTTTTAATGTTCCAACTCTCTGTACTCAACTATTGGAAAAACCATAGTTTTGACTATGTAGACCTTTGCTGGCAAAGTGATGTCTCTGCTTTTTAATATGCTGTCTAAGTTTATCATAGCTTCCCTTCCAAGGAGCAAGTGTCTTTTAATTTCATGCTGCAATCTTGGAAATATCTAAAAATTCAAGCTCAGAAATTCTACGAGATGCATGTATAATGGAGACAAATAATTTTGTTGAAAATCCTTTTCTAAGAATGTTTCTAACAAAGAGAACCTGTCCACCCTAAATAATCCCTTATGAAGAACTATTTTTCCCTTCTCAATTGTATTACTATTAGACGTTTATCTCAATCAGATAAAAAAAAATGGAAAAGAGCTCATTGTTGTACTGACTGCTCTGTTCTGCATGGATAGACTTCTATGGATAAGAACCCTTGAAAAATATATTGTGGACAAAACAATTTCAGAAACGACAAGAACAGTATCAAAAACTGATAAATATTTCACTAAAAAGATACCTTCTACCAGCATATTGTGTCTTATGCTTGAAAATTTCCACTGCACAAATCTCCCATCACTTGTAATAGCAACTGAAGATATTTGATCAAAATGTATTGATCACCTTTGATCTTCAAAAAATTGTGGTTCATGCTAAGGATACAGAAAAGAAAACAACATTTTGAACAGGTTATCTGTCCTCAAAAAGTCATAATGAATTAATTACAATTGAACCTACGACTTCTGCATTTACTGTATTTATAACTTCTGTGTTTACTGTTTTCCAGACACATTCTGAACATACTGCTTGTCGAATCTCTTTATTCTTTGCTAGACTGATGATGTGTGCATTTTCTACTCACATTTCAAGAAAAAATAAGGTGAAAGATGTCACTAACCAAATTTATGCAGGATACTTTTAGGTACTAGATTAACCTAAGGACCACTTTCAATGCTAGTATACATAAAATGAGTGATACACAATAATTGACAAGGACCCTAAATATATCATTTTAATTCAGACACAGGAGGCATGACCTTTGTTTTTGGAGGAGTAAGAAAGTATTTCTTTAAGGAAAGAAAGAGTTTGAACCAGCCCTTGAAAGATGGTTAGGTGGCATTCGGATGAACACTAAAAATCTTCAGCAAAGGCTAAAGTTTTAATGGAAAGACAGAGAACAATACCAAGGAAGGAGTTTCCTATGTAATATATTACCTGGTGGAAAGATAAATTGGAAAAAAGTAATATAAACAACTTACCTAGTATCACATTTGAAAAATGAGTGAGAAAAATGTATGTATATCATTCAAATGAGTCTTAGGTTCTTTATGGAGTTTTTACAGACTTCTTAAAAACATGTATTTGTGTATATCAAAAGTGATAGTTTATGGGAAACAAAAACAGTGACATGCCGGAAGGGGATGCATTTAAGCTACAACAAACTGTAGCTCTCAGAATGATTGTTGTGCACACAGAGGGAGAGTTTCTTCCCTCACTTGATCAGAAGCTGGAAGGATGTTGCCTGAGGGCTGCATCCATGCTGGGATTTAAAGAAGTGTTTAAAAGTGTCTAAGACAAAAATATGGAGAAGAATAGGTTAAAGGAGACCAGAGAGATGAAGAAAAAGATTAACATTTGTCCCAGAATATGTACATTTAAAAACAGACTTGGTGTTCGGGGGCTTAGTTGCTAAGTCATGTTCAACTCTTGTTATGCCATGGACTGTAGCCCGCCAGGCTCCTCTGTCCATTGGATTTCCCAGGCAAGAATACTGGAGTGAGTTGCCATTTCCTTCTCCAGGGGATCTCCCCCACCCAAGGATTGAACCCAGGTCTCCTGAACTGCAGACAGTCTCTTGTCTGCAGTCTCCTGAATCGCAGCAGATTCTTTATCAGCTGAGCCAGCAGGGAAACCAGTCTTGTTGTTGCTGTTTACTTACTAAGTCATGTCTGATTCTTTTGCAATCCTAAACTGTGTCCTGCTAGACTTCTCTGTTCTTGGGATTTCCTGGGCAAGAATACTGAAGTGGATTGCCATTTATTTCTCCAGAGGATCTTCCCAACCCAGGGATTGAAGCTGCATCTCCTGCATTAAGAGTGGATTCTTTTTGCTTAAGCCAACGTGGGCTGCTTTTTTTCTTGTATATTTGCAACTAAAATATCCCTGTTATGCCATCTTACATGTGGCATTAGGTAACACATAGAATCAAGCTCTAAACACAATCAAGTTAACCAACACATTCTTTTTTCAGTTAATCAGTTCTTTTGACTCACCAGAGAAAACTAGTTTAGTTTTACCATATATATATACATATATGTATATATATATATATATAGCTGAAATATAGAGATGAGAAGTTTATTGGCCTGGCTTCAAAGGGCTCATAATCTAGTAGAAAGTTCTCTGTTCAAGCAGTTATAATACTGGGTGATAACTGTTACAATTTTCCCCAAAATTGTTGTCAATGTTACTAGAGCCTGGGGCATCTAGATCTGTTGTGAAAAGTGAGGAAGGCTTCAGATGGGAAAAATTGCCTAAAATGCAATTTAAAGCATGTCTGCTATGTAATTCTTTTACATTATTGTAATTCCATTTTACAATATTTGCCTCAAGGAGCATTAATTTTTGAGGGAATATAGAGTTGTATTTTTCTTACCAAACCTTCTTCTGAGCAATAGTATTTGAACTCACTTCAATGAAACAGTATGTTTGAAAATCTTTGGTGGTAATAAAACACCCCAGCTCCAGGTATCGAGTTTGAGGTATTGATTTGACAGGCAGTGGGACTGTTGCTGAAAAGCTTCATAAGCTGCAATCTGACCAGCTTCAACAGAGGTCAACAACATGCGCTTTGTGGTTTTGGAATAAGGGTCACATCTTTGACATTTAAATACAACTTTCTTGGGAAATATATATTTCTTTGTACCTCTCAAAGACAAGGGGGAGAGTAATGTGTCTGTTTTCTGGTCAGATGATCTCTCAGCTAAAGTTATATTTTGAAGGCCAGGAAGACCAATGTCAGGTCACACTCAGACTGTGGCATGGCCTGTAGCCTTCCAAGTCCAGACAGCAAGAACTCTAGAATCCTGCCTATCCTTTTGTAATGGCTTCTTGAAAACTGAAACATAAAATGTACTAGAGCAAGCAGCACACTTAGGGTGCTTGGAAGCCTATAGCCTCTCTATTTTTTTAATTCTCATTTAATTTTTTCCAACATTATATTATGAAAATTTTCAAAGATAACACAAAATTGAATAAATTTTATACTAAACGCCTCTAGATTTTACTGTTGACATTTTACTATGCTTGTTTTAATCATATGACGTCTTTCTATCCATCCCTATCTTCAGCTATTAGAACATCATTTTGGTGTGTTTCCAAGTGAATTAAATAGATATACATAATAAATGCTCTAACATGTATATAATTATAATATACTATGTATATTATTTTGTTAATAGTGCTTTCCCTTTTGAAGTAATGTTTACAAATGATAAACTGCATATATTGTTATTTTTTGATAAAAGCATACACTATAAAACCAAACCCCTCTGTCAATAAACTAAACTTTACACCCACCTAGGAACATTTCTTCATAATCTATCAGTCATTTCCCACCACCATAATCACTGCCCCCACAAATAATTGCTACACTGATTTTTTTTTTAGTCAAACATAGGAAGAATGTGTGTATTTCAGGATTTTGTGTGAATAGAATCATATAATATGGAATTTTTACATATAAAGTTTCCTTTATTTAGCATAATATTTTTGAGATCCATGCATGTTATACATAGTTCTTTCCTTTATATCTTCTTTTCTGAGATGTCAACATATTTTGCTTAATTTTTCTTTTTAGGTTAGTTGCTTTTTGTTAGTAGAGTATACAATTTCTTTATATACCTGACTACCAATCTTAACTTTTGATTAATATAGTTCATATTTTGTGACTATAGTAGATATGCAATGTACTCCTGAGGTCATACATATGCACTAATCAACTTAGGTATTAGTGATAATTGCCTATCATTTGTGCTCTTGAGACCCACCAGTTATTTCCTCCACAGGAGAGGCATTTTTCTCTATTTGGTTCCCTGAGGTATCCCAGGAGATGAAACCAGTGATGAGCACATAGCAGATGCTCAGTGCAGTAAATTAAGTAATTAGAAAAAAATCACTGGATAAAGAAATATACAAAAATAAATAGATATATCAATAGAAATAGAACAGATTGGTGGTTACCAGAAGTGAGGTGTGGGGAAGTGGAAGAAATGGATGAAGCAGGTCAAAAGGTAAATCAATAAACATAAACAAGATAAATATAACAAAATAAAAAGAAAGTCCACAGATTTTGATAACTCTTTGAGGAGTATGAAGTAATACCAGAAGGAAATATTAACTGGAAATAACAAGATGAAGTATCGCAAAACCACACCTAAGGGAAGAAAAAAAGATAGTTCCCATACCACTTCTTTAAGGTATTAGAAGGGTGATTATCTAGTAGAATTTAGATTAAGACCAGGAATGTTGTCTTTCTTCAAAGTCTTTCCTATTAGAAATATTTTAAAAATTAGAATCCTTAGTAAGCTCATCAACTTTGGTAGTAAATTTAAAAGAAAGAAAGAAAAGAAAAAGAAAAGGGGAAAAAATGCAGGGACAATCTTTTCTAGTATAAGGAGAAGCTGGACCTCATATACACTGTTGTGAAAATGTGAAATGTGACAGCCCAGTCACTCTGGGGGAAAAAAATGATGTTTCTTAACATGAAACAAAATAAAACCCTCAAACAAACAAACAAAAATACAAATCATGTAGCTATCATATAACCCAGTAATTGTATTTTGGGGTTTTAAACCCAAAGAAACAGATTAACATTTCCATGAAAACCTGTGCACAAATATATATGTGTGTGCTTAGTTGCTCAGTCATGTCCGACTCTTTGCGACCCCATGAACTGGTAGCCCGCCAGGCTCTTCTATTCATGAGGATTCACCAGGCAAGAATACTGAAGTGGGTTGCCATTTCCTCCTCCAGGGGATCTTCCTGAACCAGGGATCAAACCCAGATCTCCCTCATTGCAGGCAGATTCTTTATGGTCTGAACCACCAGAGAAGCCCACAAATAGCAGCTTTATTTGTAATGTTCAACTGCTAGAAAAATCCAGGTGTTTATCAATGAGTGAATGGGTAGACATGTAATAAAGTCATACTGTGAAATACTACTCAGTAATAAGAAGGAATAAATTATTGACACAAGCAACAACTTGTATGAATTTCCAGAGAATTATGCTGAGTGGAAAAGTTCGCTTGTATAATATTCTTCAAATAACAAAGCTGTAGAAATGGAGAATGGGCTTCTCAGGTGGCAGAGGGGTAAAGAATCTGGCTGTCAATGCAGGAGATGCAAGAGGCATAGGTTTGACCCATGAGTTGGGAAGATCCTCTGGAGGAGGCAATGACAACCTGTTCCAGAATTCTTGCCTGGAAAACTCCATAGACAGAGGATCCTTGTGGGCTACAGTCCACAGGGTTGCAGAAAGGAACATGACTGAGCAACTGAGCACACACAGCACATAGAAATGAACAACAAATCAGTAGTAGTTGATGGTTATGCAAGAAGTGAGAGTGAGATGTAGGTAGGTATGGATTTAAAAGGAAAACATGATGAATCCTCATGATGGATCTGCTCAGTACAGTGCTGCATCAAGTTCAGTTTCTGGGGAGTGTTGTCCTGTTGTGGTTTTGATATTACCTTTGGGGGAAACTGGTTAAAAGGCAAATTGTATCTCTCTATTATTTCTTACAGTTGTGTGTGAACCTTCAGTTATTTTGTAAAAAGTTTATTTAAAAGACTATCATACCTATGAATACTTGAATATAAAACACAGATCAGAAAAAAGAAAATTAATGGATCAACATTGCAGAAGGTATAAAGGGAATAATGAAGAGTATTTAGGTCTATTTAACTTTATGGTTCATTAGGGTTCAGTTGTTTATTTTGTAGACAACTCACAAATAAACTTGTAG
>SJYF01001326.1:298866-309087 GCA_006410515.1 Procapra przewalskii
AAAAAAAAAAAAAAGCACCACCCAGCATTCTAATGGAAAAAGCTTGTGAAAAGCAGTTTAAATCATAATAAATTTTTATTCAATAAGAAAAATTAAATACAACAGAAAAAAATACTAAATATCAAAAGAGATTTTGGTTTAAGAAATCAGAGGGCATCATAGGTCAAAGGTAGCCAACAACCTGCTCCCTTGGAATAGTTTGGACATTCCAGAAACATATATTGATACAGAGTCTAAACTGTAAGGTGTTGCTAGGAATCAACACCTGTGAAAGGAATAGTTGGATTGTAATGCAGGCCTAGAAAGCCTCAGTCAAACTGCTAGGGAACTCTGGAGTGTATACTGGCTGATAGAGTTGTCTCATGTAGAATCGAAGGGTCAGTCCTGGATATCACAACTTTGCTCAGTGACCACAAGGGGCTTCCCTAGGAAGAGCATGCTTTTAGGTGAGGCTAGTCTTACAAGCTGAAGCACAGTCCATAATGGATGGCAACTGGATTCACTTTCAGAAGAGGGATAAATGGAAAGTTTCACAGTTATCCAAAACGTTATCATTTTACCTTGCTGAATTTGAAAATGCTGTTCTGTCTTCCTGGAATTTCCAAAATATTCCATCCTCCATTTCCTTCAAAATCACATATAGGAGAACAGTATGGAGATCCCTTAAAAACTAAAAGCATAGCTACCATATGAACCAACAGTCCCACTCCGGGCATATATCTAGAGAAAACCATGCTTCAAAAGGATACACATGTTTCAATGTTCATTGCAGCTCTTTTTTTTACAATAGCCAAGACATGGAAACAAACTACATGTCTATTGACTAATAATTGGATAAATATGGAATATTACTCAGTCACAAAAAGAACAAAATCAAATAATGTCATTTGCAGCAATATAGGGAGAAGGCAATGGCACCCCATTCCAGTACTCTTGCCTGGAAAATCCCATGGATGGAGACGCCTGGAAGGCTGCAGTCCATGGGGTCGCCAGGGGTCGGACACGATTGAGTGACTTCACTTTCATACATTGGAGAGGGAAATGGCAACCCACTCCGGTGTCCTTGCCTGGAGAATCCCAGGGACAGAGGAGCCTGGTGGCTGCCGTTTATGGGGTCACACAGAGTTGGACACAACTGAAGTGACTTAGCAGCAGCAGCAGCAATATAGATATACCTAGAGATTATTATACTAAGTGAAGTATGTCAGACAAAGAAAGACAAATACCATATGATACCATCTGTATGTGGAATCTAAAGTATGGCAGAAATGAACTTACAAAATAGAAATAGACTCACAGACATAGAAAACAAATGTATGGTAAACAAAGGGGTAAGGTGGAGCAGAGGAACAAATTGGCAAATTAGGGCAGACACGATCATGGAAAAAGGAAGAGAATTCCAGAAAAACATCTATTTCTGCTTTATTGACTATGCCAAAGCCTTTGACTGTGTGGATCACAATAAACTGTGGAAAATTCTGAAACAGATAGGAATACCAGACCACCTGACCTGCCTCTTGAGAAATCTGTATGCAGGCCAGGAAGCAACAGTTAGAACTGGACATGGAATAACAGACTGGTTCCAAATAGGGAAAGGAGTATGTCAAGGCTGTATATTGTCACCCTGCTTATTTAACTTCTATGCAGAGTACATCATGAGAAATGCTGGACTGGAAGAAACACAAGCTGGAATCAAGATTGCCGGGAGAAATATCAATAACCTCAGATGTGCAGATGACACCACCCTATGGCAGAAAGTGAAGAGGAACTAAAAAGCCTCTTGATGAAAGTAAAAGAGGAGAGTAAAAAAGTTGGCTTAAAGCTCAACATTCGGAAAATGAAGATCATGGCATCCGGTCCCATCACTCCATGAGAAATGGATGGAGAAACAATGGAAACTGTCAGACTTTATTTTGGGGGGCTCTAAAATTACTGCAGATGGTGACTGCAGCTATGAAATTAAAAGACGCTTACCCCTTGGAAGGAAAGTTATGACCAACCTAGATAGCATATTCAAAAGCAGAGACATTACTTTGCCAACTAATGTCAGTTTAGTCAAGGCTATGGTTTTTCCAGTAGTCACGTATGGATGTGAGAGGTGAACTGTGAAGAAGGCTGAGCATCGAAGTATTGATGCTTTTGAACTGTGGTGTTGGAGAAGACTTTTGAGTGTCCCTTGGACTGCAAAGAGAGCCAAGCAGTCTATTCTGAAGGAGATCAGTCCTGGGATTTCTTTGGAAAGAATGATGCTAAAGCTGAAACTCCAGTACTTTGGCCACCTCATGCGAAAAGTTGACTCATTAGAAAAGACTTTGATGCTGGAAGGGATTAGGAGCAGGAGAAAAAGGGGATGACAGAGGATGACCTGGATCACTGGCATCACTGACTCAAAGGACATGAGTTTGAGTGAACTCCGGTAGTTGGTAATGGACAAGGAAGCCTGGTGTGCTGTAGTTCACGTGGTTGTAAAGAGTCAGACATGACTGAGTGACTCAAGTGAACTGAACTGAAGACACTGCCAGGCCCACTAACAGAACAGAGGACTGAACAGAGCTAGTCAGCTGTGGACCAGCCCATCCCCTGCCGGAGACATGTAGACGATGATATCCAGAGCTGGAAGGGGGCAATTGGGGCCCTAGAGATGCATCCTCTACCAAACTACAAGCAGGCTTGGTTGCTAACCAAAACTTCTTGGGATTCTGGGCAGTCGACATCAGCTGGCAGCATTGCAGTCAGAGATCAGCTCCACAGAAGAGACACTTGGCACACCTGAGATGGCACTCCCATTGTACACCCAGAAAACCAAGCAACTGGGATGGATAAGGTGATAAGACACAGCCTCTAATTGGGGGTGGCTGTGTTTGCCAAGCACCTGGTCACCTGAGCTGCTTGGACCTGGGAAGGGCACAAAACGCAGCCCCAACCAAGTCCATGCCTTTATGGAGTACCGTAGAACCTGAACCTGAGTGGCTTACACCTGGGAAGTGCCTACAACCCAGGGCCAGCCTTAGATAGTTCCCAGCAGAGGAACCTAGAACCTGAGCAGTGTAGACTGGGAAAGCACACATGCCATGAGCAGGAGCAAAGCCAGTGTGGCCGAGACACTGTGGGCACTCCCCACCCTCACCAGTAATATTTGTTTGCAGTGTTCCTCCCTCCCCACAGCATGACTGAACAAGTGAGCCTAAAAAAAAAGTGACCACCACTGCCCCCTTGTGTCAGGGCAGAAATTAGACACTGAAGAGACTGACAAAAAGAAGCTAAAATAAACAGGGAATCACTTTGGAAATGACAGGTGCAATAGATTAAAACCCTGTACTTAGCACCGACTACATAACAAGGGAACTATAGATCTTGATCCAACCAGTCTATTCTGAAGGAGATCAGCCCTGGGATTTCTTTGGAAAGAATGATGTTAAAGCTGAAACTTCAGTACTTTGGCCACCTCATGCAAAGAGTTGACTCATTGGAAAAGACTCTGATGCTGGGAGGGATTGGGCGCAGGAGGAGAATGGGATGACCGAGGATGAGATGGCTGGATGGCATCACTGACTCAATGAACTTGAGTCTGAGTGAACTCCAGGAGATGGTGATGAACAGGGAGGCCTGGTGTGCTGCGATTCATGGAATCGCAAAGAGTCGGACATGACTGAGTGACTGAACTGAACCGAACTGAATAGATCTTGAGAAGTATAAGCTGGATCAAGGAACTATCTGAAAATGAACTGACCCCACACTGTCCACAACAGCTTCAGAGAAAGTCCTAAATATATTTTTACTATTCTTATTTAAAATTTTTTTTTAGATTTTTTAAGTCTTCTATTACTCTTTTAATTTTCATTTTTATAACCAACTATTACCTTGCAAAAGAAAAACACCTATTTTTAAAGCAAACTTCATATATATATATTATAATTTTTGTGACTTTGTTTTTTTTCTTTCATATTGTATTTTTGAGAATCTAATTTCTACTCTAGATTTTTAATCTGTGCTTTTTTGGTATGTGTTATTAATTTTGTACCTTTGAGAACCTAATCTTCAGTACCCATTTTTCTTGGGAGCGAGATTACTGGCTCAATTGCTCTCTCCCCCTTTGGACTCCTTTTTCTCCACCAGGTCACCTCTATCTCTGCCCTCCCTCTTCTCTTCTCTATCCAACTCTGTGAATCTCTTTGTGTGTTACAGGCTGTGGAGAACACTTAGGAAACTGATCACTGGCTGATCTGTCTCTCTCCTTTTGATTCCCTCCTTTATCCTCCTGGCCAACTCTGTCTCCTTCCTCCCTCTTCTCTGTGTAACTCCGTGAATATCTCTGAGGGATCCAGACTGTGGAGAACACATAGGAAAGTGATTACTGGCTAGCTTGCTCTCTCCCTTTTTGATTCCCCCTATTCTCCTACTGGTCACGTCTATATCTCTCCTCCCTCTTTTCTTTTCCATGTAACTCTGTGTACCTCTCTGGGTGTCACTCACTGTGGAGAAACTCTTCATCATTAACCTAGATGTTTATCATCGGTGCTGTATAGATGGAAAAGTCTTGAGGCCACTGTCAGAATAAGACTGAAAATCAGAGGCAGGAGGCTTAAGTCCAAATCCTGAGAACACCAGAGAACTCCTGACTCCAGGGAACACAAATCAATAGGAGCTCATCTAAAGCCTCCATACCTACGCTGAAATCAAGCACCACCCAAGGGCCAACAAGTTCCATAGCAAGACATACAGCACAAATTCTCCAGCAACACAGGAACAAAGCCCTGAGCTTCAATATACAGGCTGCCCAAAGTCACACCAAACCCACTGATATCTCAAAACTCACTACTGGATACTTCATTAAACTCCAGAGAGAAGAAATCTAGCTCCATCCACCAGAACACTGACACAAGCTTCCCTAACCAGGAAACCTTGACAAGCCACCCGTCCAACCCCACCCACAGCGAGGATCCTCTACAATAAAGAGGAACCACAAACTTCCAGAATACGGAAAGGCCACCCCAAACACAGCAATATAAATAGGGTGAAAAGGCAGAGAAATACCCAGCAGGTAAAGGGACACGATAAATACCTACCAAACAAAACAAAAGAGGAAGAGATAGGGAATCTACCTGATAAAGAATTCTAAATAATGATAGTGGAAAGGATCCAAAATCTTGAAAACAAAATGGAATTAAAGATAAATAGTCTGGAGACAAGGATTGAGAAGATGCAAGA
The DNA here is from genome assembly GCA_006410515.1 of Procapra przewalskii. NCBI lineage: Eukaryota > Metazoa > Chordata > Mammalia > Artiodactyla > Bovidae > Procapra > Procapra przewalskii. Next base: position 304,075 of record SJYF01001326.1, read on the forward strand.
AATGTTTAACAAGGACCTAGAAGAAATAAAAAAGAGTTAATATATAATGAATAATGTAATAAATGAGATCAAAAACACTCTGGAGGGAACCAACAGTAGAATAATGGAGGCAGAAGATAGGATAAGTGAGGTAAAATATAGAATGGTAAAAATAAATGAAACAGAGGAAAAAAGAAAAAAAGAATTAAAAGAAGACAACCTCAGAGATCTCTGGGACAATGTTAAAAGTCCAAGCATTTGAATCACAGGAGTCCCAGAAGAAGAAGACAAAAAGAAAGACCATGAGAAAATACTTGAGGAGATAATAGTGGAAAACTTCCCTAAAATGGGGAAAGAAATAGTCACTCAATTCAAGAAACCCAGAGAGTCCCAAACAAGATAAACTTAAGGCAAAACACCCTAAGACACATATTAATCAAATTAACAAGAATCAAAAACAAATAAAAATATTAAAAGCAGAAAGGGAAAAACAACAAATAGCACACAAGGGGATTCCCATAAGAATAACAGTTGATCTTTCAATAGAAACTCCTCAGGCCAGGAGGGAATGACAAGACATACTCAAAGTGATGAAAGAAAGAAAGAAAGAAAAAAAAAACCTACTACCCAGATTATTATACCCAGCAAGGATCTCATTCAAATATGAAGGAGAAATCAAAAGCTTTACAGACAAGCAAAAGCTAAGAGAATTCAGTACCGTCAAACCAGCTCTCCAACAAATCCTAAATGATCTTCTCCAGACAGAAAACAAAGAAAGGGTATATAAACTCAAATCCAAACAATAAAGGGAATGGCAAAGGTATCATACTTATCAATAATTACATTAAAAGTAAATGGGTTGAATGCCTCAACCAAAGACAAAGACTGGCTGAATGGACACAAAACAAGATGCTTATATATGTTATCTATAAGAGAACCAACCTCAAAACAAGGGACACATGCAGACTGAAGGTGAAGGGCTGGAACAAGGCATTTCATGCAAATAGAGACCAAAAGAAAGCAGGAGTAGCAATACTCATATCAGATAAAATAGACCTTAAAATAAAGGCTGTGAAAAGAGACAAAGAAGGACACTACACAATGATCAAAGGATCAATCCAAGAAGAAGATAAAATAATTATAAATACATAAGCACCCAACATAGGAGCAAAACAATTAAGTATGAAAGGGAAAATAAATAATAACATAATAATAGTGGGAGACTTCAATACCTCACTCACACCTATGGATAGATCAACTAAACAGAAAATTAACAAGGAAACACATAAAATTAACAAGGAAACACAAACTTTATATGATAAAATAGATCAGTTAGACTTAATTGATATACATAGGACATTTCACCCCAAAACAATGAATTTCACCTTTTATTCATGTGCACATGGAACGTTTTCCAGGATAGATCACATCCTGGGCCATAAATCTAGCCTTGGTAAATTAAAAAAAAAAAAAGAAATCATTCCAAGCGTCTTTTCTGACCACAATGCAGTGAAATTAGATGTCAATTACAGGAGAAAAATTATTCAAAATTCCAACATGTGGAGGCTGAACAATATGCTTCTGAATAACCAACAAATCACAGAAGAAATCAAAAAAGAAAACAAAATATGCATAGAAACAAATGAAAATGAAAACACAGCAACCCCAAACCTATGGGACATTGTAAAAGCAATGCTAAGGGGAAGGTTCATAGCAATATAAGCTCACCACAAGAAACAAGAAAAAAGTCAAACTCAACACCTAAAGCAACTAGAAAAGGAAGAAATGAAGAACCCCAGGGTTAGTAGAAGGAAAGAAATCTTAAAAATTAGGGCAGAAAGAAATGCAAAAGAAACAGACCATAGCAAAAATCAACAAAACCAAAAGCTGGTTTTTTAAGAAGATAAATACAATTGACAAACCATTAACCAGACTCATCAAGAAACAAAGAAAGAAGAATCAAATCAATAAAATTAGAAATGAAAATGGAGAAATCACAACAGACAACACAGAAATACAAAGGATCATGAGTCTACTATCAGCAATTATATGCCAATAAAATGGACAACATGGAAGAAATGGACAAATTCTGAGAAAAGTACAACTTTCCAAAACTGAACCAGGAAGAAATAGAAAATCTTAACAAACACATCACAAGCATGGGACTTGAAACTAATCAGAAATCTTCTAGCAAACAAAAGCCCAGGACCAGACGGCTTCACAGCTGAATTTTACAAAAAATTTAGAGAAGAGCTAACACCTATCCTATTCAAATTATTCCAGAAAATTACAGAGGAAGGTAAATGTCCAAACTAATTTTATGAGGCCACCATCACCCTAATACCAAAAGCAGACAAAAATATCACAAAAAAAGAAAACTACAGGTCAATATCACTGATGAACATCAATGCAAAAATTCTTGACAAAATCCTAATAAGCAGAATCCAACAACACATTAAAAAGATCATATATCATGACCAAGTGGGCTTTATTCCAAGGATGCAAGGATTCTTCAATACGTGCAAATCAATCAATGTAATACATCATATTAACAATTCAAAAGATAAAAACCAAATGATTATCTCAATAGATGCAGATAAAGCCTTTGACAAAATTCAGTAGCTATTTATGGTAAAAGCCCTCCAGAAAGCAGGAATAGAAGGAAAACACCTCAACATAATAAAAGTTATATATGACAAACCCACAACAAACATTATCCTCAATGATGAAAACCTGAAAGTGTTTCCCTTTAAGTCAGGAACAAGACAAGTGTGTCCACTCTCACCACTACTATTCAACATAGTTTTGGAAGTTTTGGCCACAGCAATCAGAGCAGAAAAAGAAAAAAAAAGGAATCCAAATTGGAAAAGAAGAAGTAAAACTCTCACTGTTTGCAGATGACATGATCCTCTATATAGAAAACCCTAAAGACTCCACCAGAAATTACTAGTTAATCAATTAATATAGTAAAGTTGCAGGATATAAATTTAACACAGAGAAATCTCTTGCATTCCTATACACTAACAATAACAATGAGAAAACAGAAAGAAAAATTAAGGAAACAATTCCATTCACCATTACAATGAAAAGAATAAAATACTTAGGGATATATCTACCTAAAGAATCAAAAGATCTATATATAGAAAACTATAAAACACTGGTGAAATAAATCAAAGAGGAAGCAAATAGATGGAGAAATATACTGTTTATTAATTGGAAGAATTAATATAGTGAAAATAAGTATACTACCCAAAGCAACCTATTGATTCAATATAATACCTATCAAGCTACCAACGGTATTTTCCACATAACTAGAACAAATAATTTCACAATTTGTATGGAAATACAAAAAACCTCTAATAGCCAAAGCAATCTCAAGAAAGAAGAATGTAACTGGAGGAATCAACCTGCTTGATTTCAGGCTCTACTACAAAGCCACAGTCATCAAGACAGTATGGTACTGGCACAAAGACAGATATATAGATCAATGGAACAAAATAGAAATCCCAAAGATAAATCCACACACCTATGGACACCTTATCTTCAACAAAGGAGGCAAGAATATACAATGGAGAAAAGACTATCTCTTTAACAGGTGGTGCTGGGAAAACTGGTCAACCACTTGTAAAAGAATGAAACTAGAACAGTTTCTAACACTATACACAAAAGTAAACTCAAAAGGGATTAAAGATCTAAATGTAAGACCAGAAACTATAAAACTCCTAGAGGAAAACATAGGCAAAACACTCTCCAACATAAATCACAGCAGGATTGTCTATGACCCACTTCCCAGAATATTGGAAATAAAAGCAAAAATAAACAAATAAGACCTAATTAAACTTAAAATATTTTTCACAACAAAGGAAACTATAAGCAAGGTGAAAAGACAGCCTTCAGAATGGGAGAAAATAATAGCAAGTGAGGCAATGGACAAAGAATTAATCTCAAAAATATACAAGCAACTCCTGCAGTTCAATTCCAGAAAAACAAATGACCGAATCAAAAACTGGGCCAAAGAACTAAATGGACATTTCTCCAAAGAAGACACACATATGGCTAACAAACACATGAAACGATGCTCAACGTCACTCATTATCAGAGAAATGCAAATCAAAACCACAATGAGGTACCATCTCACTCCAGTCAGAATAGCTGCTATACAAAATTCTACAAGCAATAAATGCTAGAGAGGGTGTGGAGAATAGGGAACCCTCTTACACTGGTGCATTTTAACCTTCTTGCATTGGTGGGAATGTAAACTAGTATAGCCACTATGGAGAACAGTGTGGAAGATTCCTTAAAATACTGGAATAGAACTGCCTTATGACACAGCAATCCCACTGCTGGGCATACACACCAAGGAAACCAGAATTGAAAGAGACATGTGTACCCCAATGTTCGTTGCAGCACTGTTTATAATAGCCAGGACATGAAGCAACCTAGATGTCCATCAGCGGATGAATGGATAAGAAAGCTGTGGTACATATACACAATGGGATATTACTCAGCCATTAAAAAGAATACATTTGAGTCAGTTCTAATCAGATGGATGAAACTGGAGCTGATTATACAGAGTGAAGTAAGCCAGAAAGAAAAATACCAATGCAGTATACTAGCACATATATATGGAATTTAGAAAGATGGTAATGATAACCCTATGTGTGAAACAGCAAAAGAGACAGAGATGTATAGAACAGTCTTTTGGACTCTGGCAGAGGGCAAGGGGGGGATGATTTGGGAGAATGGCATTGAAATATGTATATTATCATATGTGAAATGAATCATCAGTCCAGGTTGGATGCATGAGACAGGGTGCTCAGAGTTGGTACACTGGGATGACCCAGAGGGATGGGATGGGGATAGAGGTGGGAGGTGGGTTCAGGATGGGGAACACATATACACCCATGGTGGATTCATATCAATATATGGCAAAACCATTATAATAATGTAAAGTAATTAGCCTGCAATTAAAATAAATAAATTTATATTAAAATATATATGCATATATATATGTGTATATATATATATATATAT
>SJYF01001326.1:344144-354642 GCA_006410515.1 Procapra przewalskii
CTGCATAGAAGTTAAATAAGCAGGGTGACAATATACAGCCTTGACGTACTCCTTTTCCTATTTGGAACCAGTGTGTTGTTCCATGTCCAGTTCTAACTGTTTCTTCCTGAACTGCATGCACATTTCTCAAGAGGCAGGTTTGGTGGTCTGGTATTCCCATCTTTTTCAGAATTTTCCACAGTTTATGGTGATCCACACAGTCAAAGGCTTTGGCATAGTCAATAAAGCAGAAATAGATGTTTTTCTGGAACTCTCTTGTTTTTTTGATGATCCAGCGGATGTTGGCAATTTGATCTCTGGTTCCTCTTCCTTTTCTAAAACCAGCTTGAACATCAGGGAGTTCACGTTTCACGTATTGCTGAAGCCTGGCTTGGAGAATTTTGAGCATAACTTTTCTAGTGTGTGAGATGAGTATAATTGCGCAGTAGTTGGAGCTTTCTTTGGCATTGCCTTTCTTTGCAACTGGAATGGAAACTGACCTTTTCCAGTCCTGTGGCCACTGCTGAGTTTTCCAAATTTGCTGCCATATTGAGTGCAGCACTTTCACAGCATCATCTTTCAGGATTTGAAACAGCTCAACTGGAATTCCATCACCTCCACTAGCTTTGTTCGTAGTGAGGCTTTCTAAGGCCCTCTTGACTTCACTTTCCAAGATGTCTGGCTCTAGATTAGTGATCACATCATCATGATTATCTGGGTCATGAGGATCTTTTTTGTACAATTCTTCTGTGTATTCTTGCCACCTCTTCTTAATATCTTCTGCATCTATTAGTTCCAGACCATTTCGGTCCTTTATCAAGCCCATCTTTGGATGAAATGTTCTCTTGGTATCTCTAATTTTCTTGAAGATCTCTAGTCTTTCCCATTCTTTTCTTTTCCTCTATTTCTTTGCACTGATCACTGAAGAAGGCTTTCTTATCTCTTCTTGCTATTCTTTGGAACTCTGCATTCAGATGCTTATATCTTTCCTTTTCTCCTTTGCTTTTCACCTCTCTTCTTTTCACAGCTATTTCTAAGGCCTGCCCAGAAAGCCATTTTGCTTTTTTGCATTTCTTTTCCATGGGGATGGTCTTGATCCCTGTCTAGAGTTCCAGAAAAACATCTATTTCTGCTTTATTGACTATGCCAAAGCCTTTGACTGTGTGGATCACAATAAACTGTGGAAAATTCTGAAAGTGATGGGAATACCTAACCTGCCTCTTGAGAAATCTGTATGCAGGTCAGGAAGCAACAGTTAGAACTGGACATGGAACTACAGACTGGTTCCAAATTGGAAAAGGAGTACCTCAGGGCTGTATATTGTCACCCTGCTTATTTAAATTATATGCAGAATACATCATGAGATACACTGGACTGGATGAAACACAAACTGGAATTAAGATTGCCAGGAGAAATATCAATAGCCTCAGATATGCAGATGACACCACCCTTACGTTAGAAAGTGAAGAGGAGCTAAAGAGCTTCTTGATGAAAGTAAAAGAGGAGAGTGAAAAAGTTGGTTTAAAGCTCAACATTCAGAAAACGAAGATCATGGCATCCCTTCTCATCACTTGATGGGAAATAGATAGGGAAACAGTGGAAACAGTGTCAGACTTTATTTTCTTGTGCTCCAAAATCACTGCAGATGGTGACTGCAGCCATGAAATTAAAAGACGCTTATTTTTTGGAAGAAAAGTTTTGACCAATCTAGATAGTATATTCAAAAGCAGAGATATTACTTTGCTGACTAAGGTCCATCTAGTCAAGGCTGTGGTTTTCCTGTGGTCATGTGTGGATGTGAGAGTTGGACTGTGAAGAAGGCTGAGCACCAAAGAATTGATGCTTTTGAACTGTGGTGTTGGAAAGACCCTTGAGAGTCCCTTGGACTGCAAGGAGATCCAACCAGTCCATTCTGAAGGAGATCAACCCTTGGATTCTTTTGTGGGAATGATTCTAAATTGAATCTCCAGTACTTTGGCCACCTCATGTGAAGAGTTGACTCATTGGAAAAGACTCTGATGATGGGAAGGATTGGGGGTTAGGAGGAGAAGGGAACGACAGCAGATGAGATGGCGGATGACATCATGGACACGATGGAGGTGAGTCTGAGTGAGATCAGGGAGATGGTGATGAACAGAGAGGCCTGGTGTGTTGCTATTCATGCGGTCGCAAAGAGTCAGACACGAGTGAGCGACTGAACTGAACTGAACTGATGCTAAGTCACTTCATTCATGTCCGACTCTGTGCAACCCTATAGATGGCAGCCCACCAGACCCTGCTGTCACTGTGATTCTCCAGGCATGCATACTGGAGTGGATTGCCATTTCCTTCTCTTATGCATGAAAGAGAAAATGAACGTCAAGTTGCTCAGTCGTGTCCGACTCTTAGCAATATGCATATATAAAGTCACCATAATGTATGCTATAAATATCTTACAAGTTTGTGACTGTCTCAGTAAAGGTTAATTTTTTCACTGTATTGATTTTTAATTGAAGGATAGTTGCTTAACAGTATTGTTTGTTTTCTACCAACATCAACATGAATCAGCCATAGGTTTACCCATGTCCCCTCCCACTAATAAAGGTGAACTTTAAAATTCAATGAAATAAGATAAATAAGATGACACTGTGCAATTTCTGAGATTCTTTAAGTTTCTCTTTTATAAATTAAATATATTTTGTTTTCCTAAATTGAAAATCTTTTGCAACTCATGACACTCATATCAGTTAATTCAAAGAGGAATTGTGCCTACTAAGATGAATTGTAATAATTTCACCTTTAGTACCAATATCCACCAGGAAGCTAAATGTCTTGGAATCCAAAGACCCAAAGATGTTCAGTGCCACTGTAGCAAACATCAAATGTAACAACAAGGAAATATTTGATTATGAACCATAAAGTTCTCTTCTAAGCCATGAATTATATTTAGAAGGAGACAGCAAACACAATTTGCTTTCAACTTTATATATTCAGCACATTCATCTTCTTAGGTGTTAATATCAAGTATATACATAGCCCAGGATCTACTTTTTAAACACAAGCAATAAAATTAATGACCTCTGTCAAAATTTTTCACATTTCTCATCACAATAAGCAAATTGGACATAAAACAGGCTGGCTGGATGTGTCTTTGGTGGTAGAGGAGTGTCGGGTGGGTGGGGGGTATTGAGGAGTGGGTAGTGATATAACCTTTATTTAGAAAGGGGGAAAGGAAAGCAAAATGAACAAACAGTGCTTTAAACTATACTGGTCTAAAAATGACAGGTGTTCAGTAGAGAACCTGAAAAGCACAAGCCAAGGCAATTAAAATTGTAGCTTCTTTGTAATGTGGATATATGAAGTTTTTGTTTTAAAAACAATACCATGGCCCAGGTAAAAGGGAGACAAATGTGATATGTGAGGCTGCACACCTGTCAATTAGTAGCTGATGGCTCACTAAGGTTAGGGCATCTGCCAGGACAAACCAATCTGTAATTGATTTCTCTCCTGTGCAGCCTATCTGAAGTGTGAAAGACGCCATATGTCAGGACTACATAGACTTTACTAGAGGCAAGTCAGGGACCAATTCCTTATAAGAATAGATAGTAAAGGAAACAGGTAAAACACATATTAAAACATAAATTTATTCATTTCTTTTTCTGCAAAAAATAAAATATATTTTTCTAAATATGTGAAGAAGGAATGTACACAAAGATAGTGAATATACAAAAGTAATTTTTTAATACATATAGATACATTGCCATAGATAAGATCTCCATTTTCTGATGGGATTCAATTCAGGCTGTCATTTATTTAAACCATCTACAAAATAGCCTGTTTGAAGTATTTTGGGGGCTGAATCTTTGCAATTATTTTTGTGCATATGAATTTCTCTGTGGTGATAAATGTAGTGGAAGAGAATCTTTCAAAATGAATGAATGAATACAAATACATAGAAAATTTCCCCAGTAACAAATCACACTTGAGTGTATATTAGTTACTTAACAGGAGATCTAAAAGCTTACCTGTACATCCAAATGATCATAATATCCAAGCTCTATCTTATGCAGATTGAAACCCACTCTATGAGTGAATCTTCTCTTCCACTGTTCATTCTCTATAATCCTCATGTTGAGTATATTGAATAACTACCACGTGGAAGAAGCATGGGCTCCAAAATCACTGTAGATGGTGACTGCAATCATGAAATTAAAAGATGCTTGTTTCTTGGAAGAAAAGCTATGACAAATGTAGACAGTGTTATTAAAAAGCAGAGGTGTTTCTTTGCTAACAAAGGTCCATATAGTTAATGCAATGATTTTTCCAGTAGTCGCATACAGATGTGAGAGTTGGGCCACAAAAAAGACTGAGCATAAATAATTGGTGCATTCAAACTGTGATGCTGGAGAAAACTCTCAAGAGTCCCTTGGAATGCAAAGAGATCAAACAGGTCAATCCTAAAGTAAACCAACCCTGAATGTTCATTGCAAAGACTGATGCTGAAGCTGAAGCTTCAGTACCTTGGCCACCTGATGTGAAAAGCCAACCCTTTGGAAAAGTTCCTGATGCTGGAAAAGATTGAGAACAGGAGGAAAAGGGGGCAACAGAGGGTGAGATGGTTGGATGGCATCATTGTCTCAATGGACATGAGTTTGAGCAAACTCTGGGAGATAGTGAATGAGAGGGAAACCTGGTGTGGCTACAGTCTATAGGGTTGAGAAGAGTAGGACATGGCTGAGTGACTGAACAACAACAAATGGGGAAAAGAGATGTATGGATAAACAAGACTCATCAGAGATTTAATCTTGAAAAAGAGACTTAAGGTGGGTTTTATCCAATAATTAAGTTTCTCATAAATGGAGAAAAGATTGAGAATATTCTAATTAATAAAACTGTGGCAAGAGACCAGTAGTCATTAGGCATCTTCCTGGTCCCAGGTCGGGGGATGAACTTTGTTTGACTTGATTATCCACAAGTACCGGCAAGCACATTTCATTTCTGAGAGCTTAAACAACTTGAGTGAAATTATTAGTATCAATGAAAACCGACCCAGATTTGAAGCAGAATCCATGAACTTCCTATTTCTACTTTCTTTTGTTAGGAAAAATGTTATTATTGCTGGTGAGCTGTCTAGTGACTAGAACCAGAACATGTGCCACAGAGCCTGCATTTGGTGTAGTTTTAAAACTGTTTTTAATGCTTTATGTCCCTGTCTTTTGAGGTAAAAGGATGACTCAGGAGTTAATGACTGGGAAATGTGAAGATGTAGAAACAAAGAACAGCCAATGGGCTAGGGGACAGGTAATAATTTTGACAAAAATCTGCCACATGGTAAAATCACCAAACACACAGTTCCCTGAAAGATACAGAATATGGCCTGACACACATTCCTATGTTGTTTAAACCAAAAGTATACTCTTGCCAAAACCCACAAAAGATGTCCTTTTCACCATAGGGGAATGGAATGCAAAAGTAGGAAGTCAAGAGATACCTGGAATACCAGGCAAATTTAATCTTGGAGTACAAAATGAAGCAGAGAAAAGGCTAAAAACAGAGTTTTCCAAGACAATGCACTGATCATAGAAAACACCTTCTTCAAACAACACAAGAGATGACTCTACACATGGATATCACCAGATGGTAAATCCCCAAATCAAACTGAATATATTCTTTTCAGTCAAAGATGGAGAAGCTCTATACAGTCAGCAAGAATAAGACTGGGAGCTGACTGTGGCTCAGATCATGAACTCCTAATTGCCAAATTCAGAATTAAATTGAAGAAAGTAGGGGAAACCACTAGACCGTTCAGATATCACCTAAATCAAATCCCTTACAATTATACAGTGGAAGTGATGAATAGATTCAAGGGACTAGATCTGATAGAGAGAAAGACTGAAGAAATATGGCTGGAGGTTTTTGACATTGTAAGGAGGTGGTGATTAAGACCAGCCCCAAGAAAAATGCAAAAAGCAAAATGGTAGTCTGAGGAGGCCTTAAAAATAGTCTGTGAAAAGTAGAGAAGTGAAAGGCAAAGGAGAAGAAAGATATAACCATTTTCTGAATGCAGAGTTCCAAAGAATAGAAAGCAGAGATAAGAAAGATTTCCTCAATGGTCAATGCAAAGAAATAGACGAAAACAATAGAATGGAAAGACTAGAGATTTCTTCAAGAAAATTAGGAGATTAAAAGGGAAATTTTCATGCAAAAATGGGTACAATAAAAGACAGGAATGGTATGGACCTAAAGGAAGCAGACGATATTAAGAAGAGGTGGCAAGAATACACAGAAGAACTGTACAGAAAAAAATCGTAAAGACTCAGATAGCCATAATGGTGCAATCACTCACCTAGAGCCAGACATCCTGGAATGTGAAGTCAAGTGGGCCTTAGGAAGCATCACTACTAACAAAGCTAGTGTAGGTGATGGAACACCAGCTGACTTATTTCAAATCCTAAAAGATGATGCTGTGAAAGTGCTTTACTCAATATGCCAGCAAATTTGGAAAACTCAGCAGGGGCCACAGGACTGGAAAAGGTCAGTTTTCATTTCAATCCCAAAGAAAGGCAATGTCAAAGAATGTTCACACTACTACCCAATTGCACTCAACTCACACTCTAGCAAAGTAATGCTCAAAATTCTCCAAGTTAGACTTCAACAGTATGTGATCTGTGAACTTTCAGATGTTCAAGATGTATTTAGAAAAGGAAGAGGAAGCAGAGATCAAATTGCCATCTGTTGGATCATTGAAAAAAAAAACAAAAACAAGAGATTTTCAGAAAAACATCTATTTCTGCTTTATTGACTATGACAAAGTGCTTGACTGTGTGGATTACAACAAACTGAGGAAAATTCTGAAATAAATGGGAATACCACACCACCTGACCTGACTCCTGAGAAATCTGTATGCAGGTCAAGAAGCAATAGCTAGAACCATACATGGAAAATGGACTGGTTCTAAATTGGGAAATAATTACATCAGGCGTATATAATTTCACTCTGCTTATTTAACTTCTATGCAGAATACATCATGAGAAATGCTGGGCTGGATGAAGCATAAGCTGGAATCAAGATATTTGGGAGAAATATCAATAACCTCAGATATGCGTATGACACCACCCTTATGGCAGAAAGTGAAGAAAGAGCCTCTTATGAAAATGAAACAGGAGAGTGAAAAGGCTGGCTTAAAACTCAAAACTCAAAAAATGATCATGGCATCCAGTCCCATCTCTTCATGGCAAATAGATGGGGAAATAATGGAAACAGTGACAGACTTCATTTTCTTGGACTCCAAAATCACTCCAGATGGTGACTGCAGCCATGAAATTAAGACACTTGTTCCTTGGAAGGAAAGCTATGACAAACCTAGACAGTGTTTTTAAAAACCAGAGGCATTTCTTTGCTGACAAAGTTACATGTAGTCAAAGCTATGGTTTTCCCAATAGTAAGTTATTGATGGGAGAGTTGGACCATACAGAAAGCTGAGTGCTGAAGAATTGATGCTTTTTGAACTATGGTGTTGGAGAAGACTCTTGAGAGTCCCTTGGACTGCAAGGAGATCAAACCAGTCAATCCTACAGGAAATTAATCCTGAATATTCATTTGAAGGACTGATGCTGAAACTCCAATCCTTTGGCCACATGATGCAAAGAACTGACTCATTGGAAAAGACCCTGATGATGGAAAAGATTGAAGGTAGGAGGGGAAGGGGATGACAGAGGATGAGATGGTTGGGTGGCATCACTGATTCAACGGGCATGAGTTTGAGCAACCTCCAGGAGTCGGTGTTGGACAGTTAAGCCTGGAGTGTGCAGTCCATGGATCACAAAGAGCTGGACATGATGGAGAGACTGAAATGAAATGAGACACCCCACCAGATGAAAACTGCTAATCAAAACATATAGACCCCAGACTGGTTGGAACCAGAATGTTTATGATGCTGACTCCCTTATCGCCAATCAGAAGAATATCCATGAGCTGATCACACCCCCTTTAGCCATTATTATAAAACTCCTCACTACCCCCTCCAGATCAGGACACAAACTCTTGAGGGCATTAGCCCACTGTGATCCCCTTGAATGGAAAACAATAACGCTCTTCTGTTCTGTTTCACCCAAAACTCTGTCTCTGAGATTCAATTCAGTATGAGTGGTGCACAGAGGCTGGGATTTGGTGACACTGTGGGACAGATCAGACTTAGGGCATTCTTGACAGCCTGCTGAATATTGCATTGATTAGACACCCTGAGAAGAGGCTTTGTGTGGAGAGAGGATTTTGGAGTGAGAAGGATGCGTGATGAAAATAATTGGCTTCTTCTCTGTCTTCTATCTTGCAATTTTTGTCTCCCTTGTGTGCTTGGAGCTGCAGGAATGGCTCATCTGACTAATGAGCACCTTTGAGCACTTTTGTCTCACATACATTCCTCCACCTTCCCCTCTGCTCTGAAGTTCTGGGTAGCTAACACTTAGTGACTCTACATCTAACAAGGGAGTGACTTCTGACACTCAGGGCTTGACCAATGGAAAACATTGGAATAATATTAAGATCAAGAAGAAGGAAAAACTACATGGTATTTCTTGCCCTTCTTTTTGTCTCAGGTGACATTTCTTCTGTGTCCCCGTCTCCAGTTCAACAGACACATCAGGGCTCCAGCTTCTGCCTGGTAATCAGGGATATTGGGCTTCATGTTCCTGCTTCCCTGGAGTGTGTGCATGTTTTAAAGCTTCAGATCAGTTTATATATGTGTGTATATATATATTCGGCTGTGCTGGGTCTCTTTGGTTGTATGGGGTTTTCTCTAGAGTTGGCCAGCAGTAGCTATTCTCTAGTTGCAGTGCAGTAGCTTCTCATTGCAGTGGCTTCTCTTGATGCAGAGCATAGGCTTTGGGGCTTGTGGACTTCAGCAGTTGTGGACACTACAACAAGGCTCAATAGTTGTGATGCATGGGCTTAGTTGTCTCTTGGCATGTGGGATCTTCCCAGACCAGGGATCAAACCCATGTGTCCTGCATTAGCTGGCAAATTATTTATCACTGAGCTACAAGGGAAGCCACGTAGAAGTGTTAAAAACTGTTTCTGTTGGTAACCCTCTGGGTTCTTCACTGTCTCTGTCAGGATCTCCAGGGCTTTTTGGGTTGGCTCCTAGCAAGATTATTTGAACAGGTAGGATCTCCTATGCATTCTGGATTCTGAATAAAGATTCTTTGCTTCATAGTGTCTGAAGCTCCCTGAAATGGGTAGTTGCTTGACCTCTTCTGTGATGGCTACAAATAATCTGTGTGCCCCTAGATCTGAAAGCTTACCTCATTGGACAGACAATTTCTGTTGAAGTTAATGGTTGAGAATTGCTCTTTCCAAGATGATGCAGTTCTTTTCAAAATGCAAGTTCTATTGGGACTGGCCAAAAAATTCAATCAGGTTTTCCATCTTACAGAAAAATCCAAAAAAACTTTTTGGCTAACCCAGTATTTAAAGTGACCCAGTCGAGTTTCCATCTGTGAGATTATAAAACAAACATTTTAAAATTGTAAAAATGTTTATGAAAATTTTATATGATTATAAAGTGGGCTTTGTGAGCCCATTATAAAACAAACATTTACCTATGCCCAGAATAGTTAGAAACGCCCCTAGCTCCCCAGAAATCCCCTTCAGACTCTTGAGCCATCCTCTCAAAAATAGACTGCTTTGGGGTTCTATATGGCATAGTTTCATGCTCCAAAACTCTGAGGGGCCAAGGTGAATTTTTGAAAGGTTTTCCTTAAAACTCCCTATATGTGTATCAAGGTGAAGGGAAATCTTCCCTTTTGTTGCTCAGGAGAGATTGTGGGAGATGAAGGCCATAGTATGCCCACAACATTTTGGAAAAAACCTAACACCTGAGAGCTGCCAGTCTTCTGAAAAAACAAAGTCAAAGACAGGTGAAAAATTGGGAAAACTTTTGCAACAGCAGTACAAGTAAGTAATGCCTTTAATAAATAAAGAATCATATAAGTTAATGTAACTCTTTCATCAATGGTCTAGCAGTTTTCTTTGGAATATTTGGCAGACTTTGTTTTCTTCTTAGACTAAGAATTGTAATCAAACACAGGAGACTAGAACTTCCCTGGTTGTTCAGTGGTTAATAATCCACCTGCCAATACAGGGGACATGGGTTTGATCTCTGGTCCAGGAAAATCATACACACTCGGGGGCAACTAAGCCCATGGGCCACAACTACTTAGCTCTCTCTCTGAAGCCTGAAAATCACAACTACCAAAGCCCATGAACCGAGAGTCTGTGCTCCACAAGTGAAGCCACTGCAATGAAAAGCCTTCACACTGCAAAAATGGAGTAATCCTTGCTTACCACAACTAGAGAAAGCCCACAACAAAGACCCAATGTAGCCAAAAATTATTAATTAATTAATCTTAAAAAAGAGATATTTAAAAAATGGGAGACTAAAAGTTCTATTCTATCATCCATCCTGAATATTTTTAAATTAATTTCTTGAGTAAGTCACATATGAACATTTCATAAAACTGATACTATACAAATAGATATATTA
>SJYF01001326.1:456468-468091 GCA_006410515.1 Procapra przewalskii
TTCTGAGAATAGCATATATAATCAGCTTTTCTTTCAAAATATGAACCGATAAGTCAAACTGTCCCCTAATTATCTTTCTTTTTTTAAAAGTAACAGGCCATTTTTGTATTTTTATTTTTTACATGAATTTTGATTTTTGTCCATGCTCCCCTTTTTCCTGTGAATCTTATTAATATGTTTATTCAAAATCTACAGAATTCCCACAATAATTTTGAAGTAATGTTGATCTCTACAAGCCTGAGCCTCTAGTCAAAAAGTAAATAGCCAAACTTATAGCCAAACTTATTTAAACTATTCAATAATTTTCATATTATATTGATCTGAAAATTTAATCTTTTGCTCTAATTTCAGCTTGCTCTTCTTGTGTAGTATACAAGGATGGTATCAAAATATGTTGTGCATGTGGTTATATTACAACATAGTTATATTTTAACAGCCTGTGGTAAAGCATAGGATATAAATCTAAACAGCAGACTGACAGCATCACTATAACTATATAGCAGGTGAGGGATGGTGTCACTTTTTAGTCTCACAGATTAGTAGACTAAATATGTAACATAAATCTCCTAAAACATATGTATTTGCAGCTAAACCCATGACAAATAACATATACATATTGAACTGAGTACTCTCTCAATTGTTTTGTACAATTGAGCATATCTTAATAGTCTAATCCCTTGTGTCACAAATTCATCTCGGGTCCTTCCTAGGATTTCTCTCCTGTAAAGCATTAGCTAGATAGTATCAAATTCTGGTTGAATCAGTATCTAGTCAAGATTTTCAAGATTATTTTGTTATGGAAAAATTGATGATCAAAAGATGAAAGCCCTATTGTCACTGTGATGGGGAGGAAAACTTGTCTAATTAAACTTTCATTTAATTTTAACATTTATTTTTTTCAAGATGGATCCTCCCAATCCTGACGTTAAATGAATGTGAATGTTCTACAGTTCTCACATCTCTTTCTTTCTATTTTTTATGTGTTTATGTATTTCCATTCTCTACTCTCTTTCCCAATTTATTAATACCTCTTGATTTATGTCTTTTACTTAGGATGCTAGCAGCTATTTCAATACAATTATACTTCTTTCATCGTCATTGTCCAATCACCACTTCAATTGATAAACTTGTAATTTCTTGGAATATCCTTATAGTGTCATCACTTAAAAAAATAAGCATCTTTTCTCTTTAGTTTCATTTTATTTCTTAAACATAAGAATCAGGCNNCTCTAAAGTAATTCATTAAAAAGTTTTATGTATCTTCTTGCACCTTCCCTGCCACCACTTAAATCATTTTCCTTACTGAATCAAAAATGATCTTTCTAATATATAAACATATAAATAACCAACTGAGAACAGTGGTTTACTCATTTGAATGAGTGAAATTAGGATTTTGGAACTGTCAGATACAAATTGGCAATTGCCATTGGTATTTGTCATCTACCTCTACAAGGATTAAATCATACACTGCTTCAATTGCTGGTTTTTAAAACCGTCTGAAAGGTGATCAAGATGGAGAGCACAAATAAGGCACTATGTACTCTGGAAAAAACTTACAGAATAGATCTTCAGCTAGGTATTTTCAGGGGCTGATTTCTCTAAGCTCAATTCCTTTATCTCCTTATATCTTAAAAACATTAAAATCCTTCAAGATATCTAGTCCTCATGAGTTGTAGAAATCTTCTGCTAAAAATTATATACTTGATTGTATGTACTTCTCCTTCATCAAAATCAAATATATACTGACCTTCCCCCTGCCTCTTTGGAGCAGTTTCTCAGAGCTATCTGAGATGCTGTCTCCCTGCCATAGTCCTCATTTTGCCCCAAATAAAACTTGACTCACAACTCTACATTATGTACTTTTTAAGGTGGCAGAAGCTTGCAAGGAAAAGGTAATAAAAATACTCTATTATCTTTGAATTCTGACCAAAATGTTTTGTGTTTATGTAAGGCGGGAGAAATGTCAATAACCTCAGATATGCAGATGACACCACCTTTATGGCAGAAAGTGAAGAGGAACTAAAAAGCCTCCCGATGAAAGTGAAAGTGGAGAGTGAAAAATTTGGCTTAAAGCTCAACATTCAGAAAATGAAGATCGTGGCATCTGATCCCATCACTTCATGGGAAATAGGTGGGGAAACAGTGGAAACAGTGTCACAGTTTATTTTTGGGAGCTCCAAAATCACTACAGATGGTGACTACAGCCATGAAATTAAAAGATGCTTACTCCTTGGAAGAAAAGTTATGACCAACCTAAACAGCATATTGAAAAGCAGAGACATTACTTTGCCAACAAAGCTCTGTCTAGTCAAGGCTATGGTTTTTCCAGTGGTCATGTACAGATGTGAGAGTTGGATTGTAAAGAAAGCTGAGCGCTGAAGAATTGATTCTTTTAAACTGTGGTATTGGAGAAGACTCTTGAGAGTCCCTTGGACTGCAAGAAGGTCCAACCAGTCCAATTTGAAGGAGATCAGCCCTGGAATTTCTTTGGAAGGAATGATGCTAAAGCTGAAACTCCAGTACTTTGGCCATATCATGTGAAGATTTGACTCACTGGAAAAGACTCGGATGCTGGAAGGGATTGGGGGCAGGAGGAGAAGGGGATGACAGAGAATGAGATGGCTGGATGGCATCACCAACTCTATGGACGTGAGTTTGTGTGATCTCCAGGAGTTGGTGATGGACAGGGAGGCCTGGCGTGCTGCATTTCATGGGCTCACAAAGAGTCGGACACGACTGTGCGATTGAACTGAACTGAACTTCAGGATTATAGAAACCACTGGCAAGTTTTGCTTAGGAAACTTGACACAAGCCAGACTGTAGAAAGAAAAAGCAGGCAGCAGTGAGGAAGAACAACAAAAGATCTAGAAACAGGAAGAGAGAGAAATAGTCAAAATTTTCAAATAGAGAGAGAAATAAATAGTATTTGGAAGAGCCAAATTAATACGAAAGCCTGCTTTTTGGAGTTTGAAAATTGGCAACCCACTCCAGTATTCTTGCCGGTGAAATCCTATGTAGAGATGAACCTGGCAGAATACAGTCCATGGAGTCACAAAGTGTTGGACACAACTGAATGACTAACACAAGCTTTCAAAAAGAAGATAATTCTGGATTATGAGACAGCACAGATGAACCTTCAGGGTATTATGCTATGTAAAATAAGAGGCTTTCATCCAATCCCAAAAAAGGGCAATAGCAAAGAATATGAAAGCTACAGTACATTTGCACTCATTTCACATGCTACCAAAGAAATACTCAAAATTCTCCATGCCAGGCTTAAAGAGTATGTGAATCGAGACCTTCCAAATGTACACAGCTGGAATTAGAAAAGTCAGAGGAACCAGAGAACAAATTGCCAACATCTGTTGGATCATAGAAAAAGCAAGAGAATTACAAAATAAAACAAAACAAATATATTTCTGCTTCCTTAACTATGCTAAAGCCTTTGACTGTGTGGATCACAACAAACTGTTCGAAATTCTTCAAGAGATGGGAATACCAGACAGTCTTAATGGTCTCTTGCCAAACCTGTATGCAGGTGAAGAAACAACAGTTAGAACTGGACATGGAACGATGGACTGATTCCAAATTGGAAAAGGTTTATGTCAACGCTGTATATTGTCACCCTGTTCATTTAACTTACATGTAGAGTACATCATGCAAAATGCAAGGCTGGATGAAGCACAAGCTGAAATCAGGATGGCCAGGAGAAATATCAGTAACCTCAGATATGCAGATGACACCACCCTTACGGAAGAAAGTGAAGAGGAATTGAAGAGCCTCTTGATGAATGTGGAAGAGGAGAGTGAAAAAGGTGGCTTAAAACTCAACATTCAAAAAAACCAAGATTATTGGCATTGGGTCCCAACACTTCATGGTAAATAGATGGGGAAACAATAGAAACAGTGACAGACTTTATTTTCTTGGGCTCCAAAAAACGTGCAGATGGTGACTCCAGCCATGAAATCAAGACACTTGCTTCTTGGAAGAAAAGCTATGACCAGCCTAGACAGCATATTAAAAAGTAGAGACATTACTTTGCCAACAAAGGTCCATCTAAGTCAAAGTTATGGTTTTTCCAGTAATCATGTATGATGTGAGAGTTGGACCAAAAAGAAAGCTGAGCACTGAAGAATTGATACTTTTGAACAGTGGTGTTGGAGAAGATTTTTGAGAGTCCCTTGGGCTGCAAGGAGATCAAACCAGTCAATACTAAGGGAAGTCAGTCTTGAATATTCTTTGGAAAAGACTGATGTTGAAGCTGAAACTTCAATACTTTGACCACCTGATGCGAATAACTGACTCATTGGAAAAGACTGTGATGCTGCAAAGGATTAAAGGTAGGAGGAGAAGGCGATTGAAGAGGACGAAATGGTTGGATGGCATCACTATTTCAAAGGACGAGAGTTTGAGCAATCTCTGGGAGATGGTGGATGACAGGGAAGCCTGGTGTGCTGCAGTTCATGGGTTGCAAAGAGTCGGACATGACTGAGCAACTGAACAGCAACAGCTATTGAAAGAAAACTATGCCCTTAATTTTTGCCATCCTCATATGTTGGGTTGAAAAGCAGATTGAGATAAAAGAAGGAAAAAAAAAAAGGTTAATTCGGATTTTTTTTTCTTTTTATGACAGTCCTATACACAGACTCTGAAATATCAAATGTCTTTTCCTCTCTCTTTTAGGTGAACTATATTTTTTAATGTCTTACCGAAATCAGAAGGACATTTAAATTAGGACTTGGCAGTGATTTTGCAGTTGAAAATCTGCATTTGAGTTCTGTCTCTCCTACTTCTAACTCTGCAACTTGACTCAATTTATTTAGAATTTTTCTTATACAAAATTTTTAAAATAAAGGTTAATTATCTGTACCATCTGTACATCACAGGCTTATTACATGGATTAAATTAAATTTAGCGTAATTTAATTCAGTTCAAAGAAATACAGTAAACACATTTATTGAGAGCCTACTAGTTCAAGAATTTGTAAATTTAAATAAAAAGTCACACTCTTTGCCATCATGGCCACCACACCTCACACTCTCTTATCTGGGTAAAACAGACAGGTTTAGCAAACTGATTTTTAAGAATATATTATCATTTTACTATGATACTGGATCTTGTAGAACTGTCTTTAAGTTTGCGTGGTAACTCACATTTACAAACTCAAACTAAGATTTCTCCCAAGAGAAGGAACTATATATATGTACACATAAATCAATTAATATACTCTGAGTAATGTAGCTGTCAACAGTTTTGAACCAATTTTTGAGAAATGTTTCTTCTTTAAGGAAAGCAAGTAGTAAAACTACTTAGGAAGCTAAATAGCATGATGATACTAAGTAAAAATGAAATCAAATAATGGACATATGACCTGAAAGAACATTCCCAGCCCATCATAGTGAAAAGACATAGAATTCTCTTTAAAGAACTTGCACTCATAGACTAGCTCTAGAAGTTGACAATAAATTGTAACTAACCAGTTTTTTTTTTTTTAAATTATACATACCTTGTGTGCAGATATACAGTGAGTTAATTCAATTCACTAAGCATCAGGCATCCTGCTATCTATCTCGCTGATTACAAAGGTTAATAAGAAAACACCTCTGCCTTAAATGCAGAGCCCTCATCAGAAATAACAATACATGATTACAATATGAACTGTCATGCAATAGCAAGAGTACGCACAGGTTTTTTTTTTTTTTTTTTTCCAAAGGAGCACTAGTAAGATCCTATGAGATGAAGTAATTCAAACATACATTTCAATGAGTTTATTTGAACTAGAAGATACCCAGGGAGAAAAAATTCAGTTCAGGTCAGTCACTTAGTCGTGTCCAACTCTTCACAACCCCATGAACTGCAGCAGGCCAGGCCTCCCTGTCCATCACCAACTCCCAGAGTTCACACAAACTTAACCCAGCAAGTTGGCAATACCATCCAGCCATCTCATCCTCTGTTGTCCCCTTCTCTTCCTGCTCCCAGTCCCTCCCAGCATCAGAGTCTTTTCCAGTGAATCAACTCTTTGCATGAGGTGGCCAAAGTACTGGAGTTTCAGCTTTAGCATCAGTCTTTCCAAAGAATACCCAGGACTGATCTCCTTTAGGATGGACTGTCTGGATCTCCTTGCAGTCCAAGGGACTCTCAAGAGTCTTCTCCAACACCACAGTTCAAAAGCATACATTCTTCAGCACTCAGCTTTCTTCACAGTCCAACTCTCACATACATACATGACCACTGGAAAAACCATAGCCTTGACTAGATGGACCTTTGTTGGCAAAGTAATGTCTCTGATTTTCAATATGCTATCTTGGTCATAACTTTCTTTCCAAGGAGTAAGCATCTTTTAATTTCATGGCTGCAATCAGCATCTGCAGTGATTTTGGAGGAAAAATTAGGAGACAATATTACGTGAAATTACAGGGAGGCCTGAAAGTTCCTGTTGGCTACCTAACAGGAGCAGCCTGTTTGACAAGTGGAATGCATTGTAAATAGATGAGGTCCTGTAGAGTCTCTGATACTAAATGAAGTTGTTTTGTAATTATAATAATGGCATAGAAGAGCACCAGAAAAATGCTAGCAATGTGGTGATATGGCTAAATTAGTAATGCACAAACAAAACAAACAAAAAGATCCTCTTAGCTTTGGGGGGAAACCTCAGAGAGATGAGTTATACCAAGGACGGACAGAACATCTGGAACAGAGAAATAAAGAGGACACTCTTTGAACCACAATGTACTGAGCACACTAACAGAACAAGTTCTAAAATCCATACAGTGTGTCACTTTATGAAGTTTTCTTCTCATTGTAACCACTGAAGCATTTTTTTTCCCTATAAGTCCTATTATATATTGCTTATGTTCAGTGGAAAGAAGCAGGAAATAAGAATTAGGAAATACAAAGTTCAGTCCTCAGATCCTTATTAAAAATCTTGGGAAAGTCTTCATAGTTGTCAAATTAATCATATTTCACCTACTTAAACAAAAGGGCACATACTGTCCTCATTTAAATGAGATAAAATAAATTCTACATTTAAAATGACTGCACAAATACAAAGAGCAACTACTGTCATCAAAAAATTTATGAATCACCTAAAATCCTGGAACATGATATCAATGTGCTTGAATGTACTTGGAGCTGTATCTGCAAATAAGAATCAATAAAACTAAAACTAAAAATAATAAATAAAAATTAAAAAAAACAGGACAGTTCAATAATTAGGTATACAGAAAAAAATATATGTATTGTAAAATAAGTTGGAAAACGTCAAAGATATTCAATAAACTAGGATGTTACATCCATGATTGATTCTGGCACTCCAAATGTGAATATCTGAGCCCACAGGGTACCCAGGAAAAACCATACCTACAGTCTGGTAGCTATCAGGCTGCCAGCACTCCCTATGAGTGAACGAGGAACTAAAGATGTATAAAATAAAATCACAGTGCGCTCTACTCAGGTAGCTGAGATGCATATGAAAGAAATAATTTCAGTAAGCCCAGACTCTTGCATCTTCCCATACATAGAAAAGCACTAATTTCCATAACTTGAGATATCTGGTTTTTCATAATTAACAACAATTTTTTGATGTTCAAACTATCTGTACCATGTTGCAATCTTCTATATAACTTGACCCCTCCCCCTGCCTTCTAGGAAGAGTTCTCTCAGAGTTACTTGAAGTTCTGTCTCCTGGACTTAGTTCAGTTCAGTTCAGTCAATCAGTCGTGTCCGACTCTTTGCGACACCATGAGTCACAGTACTCCAGGCATCCCTGTTCATCACTAACTCCCATAGATCACTCAGACTCACGTACATCAAGTCAGTGATGCCATACAGCCATCTCATCCTCTGTCATCCCCTTCTCCTCCTGACCCCAATCCCTCCCAGCATCAGAGTCCTTTCCAATGAGTCAACTCTTCACATGAGGTGGCCAAAGTACTGGAGTTTCAGCTTTAGCATCATTCCTTCCAAAGAACACATAGGGCTGATCTCCTTCAGAATGGACTGGTTGGATCTCCTTGCAGTCCAAGGGACTCTCAAGAGTCTTCCCCAACACCACAGATCAAAAGCATCAATTCTTTAGCGCTCTGCCTTCTTCACAGTCCAACTCTCACATCCATACATGACCACTGGAAAAACCATAGCCTTGACTAGATGGAACTTTGTTGGCAAAGTAATGTCTCTGCTTTTGAATATACTATCTAGGTTTGTCATAACTTTCCTTGCAAGAAGTAAGCGTCTTTTAATTTCATGGCTGCAGTCACAATCTGCAGTGATTTTGGAGTCCAAAAATTATAAAGTCTGACACTGTTTCCACTGTTTCCCCATCTATTTGCCATGAAGTGATGGGACCAGATGCCATGATCTTTGTCTTCTGAATGTTCAGTTCAGTTCAGTCACTCAGTCATGTCCGACTCTTTGCGACCCCATGAATTTCAGTACACCAGGCCTCCCTGTCCATCACCATCTCTTTGGAGTTCACTCAGACTCATGTTCATCGAGTCAGTGATGCCATCCAGCCATCTCATCTGCTGTCGTTCCCTTCTCCTCCTGCCCCCAATCCTTCCCAGCATCAGAGTCTTTTCCAGTGAGTCAACTCTTTGCATGATATGGCCTAAGTACTGGAGTTTCAGCTTCAACATCATTCCTTCCAACGAAATCCTAGGGCTGATCTCCTTTAGAATAGACTGATTGGATCTCCTTCCAGTCCAAGGGACTCTCAAGAGTCTTCTCCAACACCACAGTTCAAAAGCATCAATTTTGAATATACTATCTAGGTTTGTCATAACTTTCCTTGCAAGAAGTAAGCGTCTTTTAATTTCATGGCTGCAGTCACCATCTGCAGTGATTTTGGAGCCCAACAAAATAAAGTCTGACACTGTTTCCACTGTTTCTCCATCTGTTTCCCATGAAGTGATGTGACCGGATGCCATGATCTTTGTTTTCTGAATGTTGAGGTTTAAACCAACTTTTTCACTTTCCTCTTTCACTTTCATCAAGAGGCTCTTTCTGAATGTTAGGAGCAGTTAAAATTTTAAAAAGCTAGAAATGTTCAGGCCTGTTCACTTTTTTCTTTGTCTCCTTTGTTCTCAGGAAAGGCAAAGAGAAAAACTCATTTCTTTTTCTTTTTTTCCTTTTCATTGCAACAATCTGAGCACCTATGAAAGACTTATACACTACTGAGAGACTTGAAGTAAACAGAGAAGTTAAACTCCTAAGCAGCACATACTGGCCCACCACATGATCATCACTGGCAATTTTATCTTAATAAATTGACTTTAAAATGGGAAACAAAATTTAGTATAAAGAAAAGCAAAAAGATAGATTCCCAGTACCCCCAGATGGGTAGATGTACATACAATACTTATAAGGGTTTTACTTGATCAGAAATTGGAGGAAATCTCATCCTGGAAATTGAGGGGGTTTTTCATTGTGAATGCAAGTTATGTTAAGGGTAAAAGCCTACTTGGTAAAACCTTAAACAAAGGCTTTCTGGGGCAAATTTATGTCTCTCTGTGTCTTTGAGATGTAAATTATCTACCCATCTTCCTAGGTTTTTCTGTGCTTGTGTGTTTCACTTGCTTGCATTTTTGAAACCTTGGCTTTGAAAGTAAATTCTCCAAATTTAGTTTACACTCTCCCCTACCTTCTTATGGGAAGGTCTTTTGTGTCATAATAGTTTGTATCTCTGCTGAGTTAATTTTTATTGATCAACAAATGATAGATCCTTTTAAAACTGGAGAAACTAACAAACTGGTAAATCTAGAGTGCTCTGATTGTAGATTATTTTTTGGTACCTATAAAACAAAAATCAAAGTAAATGTGAAATTATATATCTAACAATTAACCTAAACACTTTCATAGTTTATTTTAAAAAGCAAGAAAAACTGGCTTGGGAAAACTTATTTGTGGTCTTTGTTTCCCCTCAATGAGTCTTACAAATGCTAATAAGTGCGTTCAATTAATTGTAATGTCAACAGGAAAAACGTGAGGAAAGTCTGGCTATAACTTCAACAAGGTAGATTTTTTTTTTTTTAAGATTTAAATGAACAAAGCAATTTTGGGGTGGTGATTCAAAATGAAGTAAATAAAATGGGCATTTATGTGATTAAAGCACTTATACTATCTAAGGTTAAATGAGCCAAAAGGACCCCTCTACTGATCCTGAACAGGGCTTTGCTTGTGACTCAGCTGGTAAAGAATCCACCTGCAATGGAGGAGTCCTGGGTTCAATCCCTGGGTAGGGAAGATCCACTGGAGAAGGGAAAGGCTACCCACTCCAGTATTCTGGCCTGCAGAATTTCATGGATGGTATAACCTATGAGGTTGCAAAAAGTAGGACACAACTGAGCAACTTTCATTTTCACTGATCCTGAACATTAAAAGTAAAACAAATATGTTCTATTTGCCCTATATTCAGCTCAATCTCACTGTGGAGATTCCAGAACTCTTTATATAAAAGTAATTGGAAGGATTGATGCTGAGGCTGAAATTCCAATACTTTGGCCACCTCACACGAAGAGTTGACTCATTGGAAAAGACCCTGATGCTAGGAGGGATTAGGGGCAGGAGGAGAAGGAGACGATGGAAGATGATATGGTTGGACGGCATCACCGATTCAATGCACATGAGTTTTGGTGAGCTCCGGGTGTTGGTTATGGTCAGGGAGGCCTGGCATGCTGCAACTCATGAGGTTGCAGAGTCAGACACGACTGAGTGACTGGACTGAACTGAATTGAAAAGCAATATTGCATAGACACTTGGAATGTTAGGTCCATGAATCAAGGCAAATTGGAAGTGGTCAAACAGGAGATGGCAAGAGTGAACATCAACATTTTAAGAATCAGCAAACTACTGACTGTTAGTGAAATACTGAATGGGTGAATTTAACTCAAATGACCATTATATCTACTACTGTGGGCAAGAATCCCTTGGAAGAAACAGAATAGCCATAATAGTTAAGAAAAGGGTCCAAAATTCAGTACTTGGATGCAATCTCAAAAATGGCAGAATTATCTCTATTCATCTCCAAGGCAAACTGTTAGGTAATTAGAATAGGAAAAAGGAGTCCAGAATGGTGGTGACTAAAAGACAAGGAAGGGAAAAGACTGTGAAAGTAGAACAAAGGAAGGTCTGAAGACCAGAGTGAGGACCTCAGGTAGAAAAAATGGCACTCCTGCCTAGCCCAATTTACATAGGGCAAGACCAGGGGGAGGAAAAAAAAAAGGTATAAAGAGAGGAGCCAAAGGGCTGGTGTTCTCTCACTTGGGTGTTCTCTCTCTCTCTTCTCTTCACGTCTTTTGGGTTGGCATGCCCTCACACCTCGAGAATATATTTTCTTTTATTTTCTAAATAAAACTGAGCTGTAGTGCAGAGCTGTAACACTGATCTGTCCGAGAGCTGTAACACCAATCTTTCTGAGAGCTTAGACATGGTCTGTCTGAGAGCTGAGACATGCCAAGGGCTTTAATGTCCATTGCTTCAAATTTTTGTTGTGAAGAGACAGATTCAAGGAAATTACACATTACCCTGACATTTATTGTGCTGTGACCCAGATTTAACCTGGCTGAAACAACCTCCACGTTGCTGAGCACGAAGAGAACCCAGTGCAGGGGAAATGACAAGAAGC
>SJYF01001326.1:474346-484942 GCA_006410515.1 Procapra przewalskii
GCTGAAACTCCAGTACTTTGGCCACCTCATGTGAAGAGTTGACTCATTGGAAAAGACTCTGATTCTGGGAGAGATTGGGGGCAAGAGGAGAAGAGGATGACAGAGGATGAGATGGCTGGATGGCATCACTGACTCGACTGACGTGAGTTTGAATGAACTTTGGGAGTTGATGATGGACAGGGAGGTCTGGTGTGCTGCAATTCATGGGGTCGCAAAGAGTCAGACATAACAGAGACTGAAATGAACTGAACTGAATGCCTCTACATGTCAATCACCTCAGATATGCAGATGACACCACACTTATGGCAGAAAGTGAAGAGGACTAAAAAGCCTTTTGATGAAAGTGAAAGAGGAAAGTAAAAATGTTGGCTTAAAGCTGAACATTCAGAAAACGAAGATCATGGCATCTGGTTCCATCACTTCATGGGAAATAGATGGGGAAACACGTGGGAACAGTGTCAGACTTTATTTTTGGGGGATTCAAAATCACTGCAGATGGTGACTGCAGTCGTGAAATTAAAAGACACTTACTCCTTGGAAGAAAAGTTATGACCAACCTAGAGAGCATATTGAAAAGCAGAGACATTACCTGCCAACAAAAGTCCATCTAGTCAAAGCTATGGTTTTTTCAGTAGTCATGTCTGGATGTGAGAGTTGGACTATAAAGAAAGCTGAGCACTGAAGAACTGAATTTTTGGAACTGTGATGTTGCAGAAGACTCTTGAGAGTCCCTTGGATTGCAAGGAGATCTAATCAGTCTATCCTAATGGAAATCAGTCCTGAATATTCATTGGAAGGACCAATGCTGAAGCTGAAATTCCAATATTTTGGCCACCTCATGTGAAGAACTGATCCATTGGAAAGGACTCTGAATATGGGAAAGATTGAAGGCAGGATGAGAAGGGGATGACAAAGGATGAGATGGTTGGATGGCATCACCATCTAAATGGACATGACTTTGAGTAAACTCCGGGAGCTGGTTATGGACATGGGGGCCTGACATGCTGCAGTCCTTGGGGTCATGAAGAGTTAGACAAAACCGAGTGACTGAATTGAACTGAACCGAAAAACTCTTTCTAAAACTCCTCTAATACAAAGCTTGTTGATTGAATCCTTAATGAAAACTAAAGTTAAATGTATAAAAGTGGATGAAATTGAGATACAAGTATATAAAATAAGTATACCTTAGTGGACTTAATAAAGTTGCATCTCTTGGTTACCTCTCTTGTTTCTTTGGGGAATATTTCCCCTGTGTGGTATTAGAAGACAAGACATTAAGAAATTTCCATTAAGAAAATATTAATTGAACGTAGGTACCAGTGCCTCCCCCTGTGGCTCACTCGATAAACAGTTTGCCTGCAATGTAGGGTTGTAGACAATGTAGACCCGGGTTCAGTCCCTGGGTTAGCAAGATTCCCCTGGAGATGGAAATGACAACCTAGTCCAATAATCTTGCTTGTGGAATTCTATGGACAGAGGATCCTGGTGGGCTACAGTCCTTGGGGTCCCAAAGAGTCCAACATGACTGAGTAACTAACACTTTCACTAACCAATAGAGCTACCTGAGCAGTGTGTGTATGTGTGTTTGTCACTCAGTCATGTCTGACTCTTTGTAACTCCATGGACTTTAGCCCACCAGGCTCCTCTGTCCATGGAATTCTTCAGGTAAGAATGTTGGAATGGATGGCCATTCCCTTCTCCTGGGGAACTCCTTGACCCAGGGATTGAATCCAGGTCTCCTACATTGCAGACAGATTTTTACCTTCTGAGCCACCATGGAATGCCTACTTGAGTCACACTAAATACATAAAAACTGGAAACTAACATACAAGGGTTAACAAAATAAAAATAGTGATTTTGCTTTGGGTTTAATTTGTAAACTTAGAAAGGCCTTTGCTGAATGCCACATAGAAACCTTTGATACATAGATTAAACTCTAAAATTCTAGGACAAACAGTTCCTAAAACAAATTTCAGTTTAGTTAAAAATCTTGTCACTGATTTTCCTGTTGTTAGGTGACAGAACTGTTCTCGAGGGCTAAAAGTAACTGTCTTTCTCTTGCAAATCTCAACCAAAATGTAAATAAATACAAGCAAACAAGACCTGAAACCAGGAGAAAAAGTGGAAGTTTTAAAATTCAAACTGCTGGGGATCCTACCTCAGGCTAACCTTATAGAGAGTAAGCCTTAGTTATGTGAGCAAGCAGCCTTAATGTACTCTGTAAACTAGTAAATTTATATTATAATACCTAGTTCATTACTAAGCTTTTAAGTAAAGCCATGAGATCTCTAGTTTGCCTGCTTATGCCTATATATACATTATACATTTGAGATATCTTTACTTCTAAAAGGTACTATAAAAACTGAATTTATAATAAGCTGTATTTAATTTTAGTAAAAAAAAAATTACATTTAAAGAAACTGGCCAAAATGAATCTCAAGTTCATTTGACTGGGGAAATATTCAGTATTAAGTTGGTGTGTGTGTGTGTGTGTGTGGGCTAATTCGCTTGAGTCTTATTTAACTCTTTGCAACCCTATGGACTGCAGTGGCCAGGCTTCTTTGTTCATGGGATTCTCCAAGAATGAATACAGGCATGAGCTGCCATTCTCTCCTCCAGGCATCTTCCTGACCCAGGGATCAAACCTGCGGTCTCTTATGTCTTCTGCATTGATAGATGGGCTCTTTACCACTAGTGCCTTCTGGCAAACCCTGATATTAATGTTTAAGTTTGTTGATCTAATTAATATATATATGTATGTGTGTACACACACACACACACACACACACACACACACACACACACACATATATACAAGGCTGTATATGTCTATCAGTTCAACTCAAGTTCAGTCGCTCAGTTGTGTCTGACTCTTTGCCACCCCATGGACTGCAGCATGCCAGGCTCCCATGTCCATAACCAAATTCTGGAGTTTACTCAAGCTCATGTCCATTGAGTCAGTGATGCCATCCAATCATCTCATCTTCTGTCATTGCCTTCTTCTTCTGCCCTCAATCTTTCTGAGCATCAGGGTCTTTTTAAATGAGTCAGCTCTTTGCATCAGGGGGTCAAAGTTTTAAAGTTTAAGCTTCAACATCAGTCCTTCCAATGAACACCCAGGACTGATCTCCTTTAGGATGAACTGGTTAGATCTCCTTGCAGTCCAAGGGACTCTCAAAAGTCTTTGCCAACACCACAGCTCAAAAGCATTAGTTCTTCAGCACTCAGCTTTTTTTATAATCTAACTCTCACATCCATACGAGACTACTGGAAAAACCATAGCCTTGACTAAACGGACTTTTGTTGGCAAGGTAATGTCTCTGATTTTTAACATGCTGTCTGGGTTGGTCATAGGAGTACCGCCTTTTTATTTCATGTAGTTGCCAAAGAGTAACTTCTAAGGAGTAAGCATCTTTTTATTTCATGGCTGCAATCACCATCTGCAGTGATTTTGAATCCCCAAAAAATAAAGTCTGCCATTGTTTCCACTGTTTCTCGATCTATTTGCCATGAAGTGATAGGACCAGATGCCATGATCTTTGTTTTATGAATGTTAAGCTTTAAGCCAACTTTTTCACTCTCCTTTTTCACTTTCATCAAGAGGCTCTTTAATTCTTCTTCAATTTCTGCCATAAGGGTGGTGTCATCTGCATATCTGAGGTTATTGATATTTCTCCCAGTAATCTTGATTTCACCTTTTGCTTCAATCAGCTCAGTGTTTCACCAGTACATGTCTCTCTCTCTCTCTCTCTCTCTCTCTCTCTATATATATATATATATATATATACACATACATAGACACAAGGCACTACATGCCTATATAGCCTTCTCCGATATATATATATATATATATACACACATGTATATGTGTATGTATATGTGTATGTATGTATATAGATGTACCTATAAATGGAGAAGGCAGTGGAATCTCACTCCAGTACCCTTGTCTGGAAAATACCATGGATGGAGGAGCCTGGTGGGCTGCAGTCATTGGGGTCACGAAGAATCAAACACGGCTGAATGACTTCACTTTCACTTTTCACTTTCATGCATTGGAGAAGGAAATGGCAACCCACTCCAGTGTTCTTGCCTGGAGAATCCCAGGGACGGGGGAGCCTGATGGGCTGCCGTCTATGGGGTCGCACAGAGTCGGACATGACTGAAGTGAATTAGCAGCAGCAGCAGCATATACATATACATATACATATACATATACATATACATACATAAATATATATATATATGTATATGTATATAGTATATACATACATAAGATGGGCTCGATAAAGGAAAGAAATGGTTTGGACCTAACAGAAGCAGAAGATATTAAGAAGTGGTGACAAGAATACACAGAAGAACTGTACAAAAAAGATCTTCACAACCCAGATAATTATGATGATGTGATCACTAATCTAGAGCCAGACATCTTGGAATGTGAAGTCAAGTGGGCCTTAGAAAGCATCACTATGAACAAAGCTAGTGGAGGTGACGGAATTTCAGTTGAGCTATTTCAAATCCTGAAAGATGATGCTGTGAAAGTGCTGCACTCAATATGCCAGCAAATTTGGAAAACTCAGCAGTGGCCATAGGCCTGGAAAAGGTCAGTTTTCATTCCAATTCCAAGAAATGCAATGCCAAAGAATGCTCAAACTACTGCACAATTGTACTCTTCCCACATGCTAGTAAAGTAATGCTCAAAATTCTCCAAGCCAGGCTTCAGCAATACATGAACTGTGAACTCCCTGATGTTCAAGCTGGTTTTACAAAAGGCAGAGGAACCAGAGATCAAATTGCCAACATCGCTAGATCATCGAAAAAGCAAGAGAGTTCCAGAAAAAAACATATATTTCTGCTTTATTGACTATGCCAAAGCCTTTGACTGTGTGGATCACAATAAACTGTGGAAAATTCTGAAAAAGATGGGAATACCAGACCACCTGACCTGCCTCTTGAAAAATCTGTATGCAGGTCAGGAAGCAACAGTTAGAACTGGACATGTAACAACAGACTGTTTCCAAACAGGAAAAGGAGTATGTTAAGGCTGTATATTGTCACCCTGCTTATTTAACTTCTATGCAGAGTACATCATGAGAAACACTGGACTGGAAGAAACACAAGCTGGTATCAAGATTGCTAGGAGAAATATCAATAACCTCAGATATGTAGATGACACCACCCTTATGGCAGAAAGTGAAGAGGAACTAAAAAGCCTCTTGATGAAAGTGAAAGAGGAGAGTGAAAAAGCTGACTCAAATCTCAACATTCAGAAAATGAAGATCATGGCATCTGGTCCCATCACTTCATGGGAAATAGATGGGGAAAGAGTGGAAACAGTGTCAGACTTTATTTTTTTGGGCTCCAAAATCACTGCAGATGGTGACTGCAGCTATGAAATTAGAAGAAGCTTACTCCTTGGAAGAAAAGTTATGATCAACCTAGAAAGTATATTCAAAAGCAGAGACAATTACTTTGCCAACTAAGGTCCATCTACTCAAAGCTATGGTTTTTCCTGTGGTCATGTATGGATGTGACAGTTGGACTGTGAAGAAGGCTGAGCACCGAGGAATGGATGCTTTTGAACTGTGGTGTTGGAGAAGACTCTTGAGAGTCCCTTGGACTGCAAGGAGATCCAACCAGTTCATTCTGAAGGAGATCAACCCAGGGATTTCCTTGGAAGGAATGATGCTGAAGGTGAAACTTCAGTACTTTGGCCACCTCATGTGAAGAGTTGACTCATTGGAAAAGACTCTGATGCTGGGAGGGATTGAGGGCAGGAGGAGAAGGGGGTGACAGAGGATGAGATGGCTGGATGGCATCACAGACTCAATGGACGTGAGTCTGAGTGAACTCCAAGAGATGGTAATGAACAGGGACTCCTGGCGTGTTGCAATTCATGGGGTCGCAAAGAGTCGGACACGACTCAGCGACTGAACTGAACTGAATTGATACACATATATATATAGACATGTACAGCCTTGACATACTCCTTTCTCAATTTTGAACCAGTCTGTTGTGCCATGCCCAGTTCTAACTGTTGAGATGTAAATGTTCTACCTGATCTTCCTAGATTGTGTGTCTGTGTGTTTGATTGTTGACGTTTTAGGAAACTTGGCCTTGAGAGTAAACTTTGAATTTAGGTTATATCCTTCCACATTCATGTTTGGGGAAGTCCTTTGCATCTTTTTGGTCTGAATTTCTGTTGAGATATATTTAATTGGTGGCTAAATGATGGATGAGTAAGTATAAGCATATTGTATAAGCTTATTATTAATCCAGATGCACAAGCTGAATTTTGGAAAGGCAGAGAACCAGAGAACAAAGTGCTAACATTTGATTATTAGAAAATAAGGAAATTCCAGAAATTGTCTATTTCTTCAATCATGTATTACAATAAACTGTGGAAAATTCTTAAAGAGATGTTAATAGCAGATACCTGTCTCATGAGAATCCTGTATGCAAGTCAAGAAACAAAAGTTAGAACTGGACATGGAACAACAGACTGGTTAAAAATTGGGAAAGAAGTACATCAGGGTTGTATATTGTCACCCTGCTTGTTTAACTTATATACAGAGTACATCATGCAAAATGCCAGGCTGAATGAAGCACAAGCTGGAATCAAGATTGCCAGGAGATATATCAATAACCTCAGATATGCGTATGACACCATTCTTATGGCAGAAAGCAAAGAAGAACTAAAGAGCCTCTTGATTAGGGCAAAAGAGGAAAGTGAAAAAACTGGCTTAAAACTCAACATTCAGAGTTTTAATGGCATCTGGTCCCATTACTTCATGGCAAATAGATGGGGAAAATGTGGAAGCAGTGACAAATTAGATTTTCTTGAGTTCCAAAAATCACTGCACGTGATGACTGCAGCCCTGAAGTTAAAAGACACGTGCTCCATGAAAAGAAAGAAAGTTAATATAAACCTAGATATTATATTAAAAAGCAGAGACATAACTTTACCATGAAGGCAAAACCATGGTTTTCCCAGTAATCATGTACTGAAGAGAGATTTGGGCCATAAAGAAAACTAAGTGCTGAAGAATTGATGCTTTTGAACTGTGGTGTTGAAGAAGACTCTTGAACATCCCTTGGACTGCAAGGAGATCAAACCAGTCAATCCAAAAGGAAGTCAACCCTGAATATTCATTGTAAGGACTGATGCTGAAGCTGAACCTCTAATATTTTTGATACCTGATTCAAATTACTGACACATTGGAAAGGACCATGATGCTGTGAAAGATTGAAGTCAGGGGAAAAAGATGTGACAGAGGATAAGATGGCAGAAAGTTGATGAATGGCATCAGGGACTCAATGAACAGGAGTTTGAGCAAACTCCAGGAGATAGTGAAGGACAGGGAAGTCTGGTGTGCTGCAGTCCATGGGCCACAAAGAGTTTAACATGACTTAGCTTCTAAACAGTTAGAACTCTGGTTCTAACTGTTGCTTCTTGACATGCATACATATTTCTCAGGAGGCAGGAAAGGTGGTCTGGTATTCTCATCTTTTTAAGAATTTTCCACAGTTTTTTTGTGATCCACACAGTTAAAGGCTTTGATATAGTCAATAAAGAAGAAGTAGATATTTACAGTAAATACATAAAGTACAGGTAGAAGACAAGGTAAATTGGAAATGGTAAAAAAGGCGATGGCAAGAGTGTACATTAATATTCTAGGAATCAGTGAACTAAAATGGACTAAAATGGGTGATTTTAACTCAGATGACCATTATATCTACTACTGAGGGCAAGAATCCCTTAGAAGAAATGGAGTAGCCCTCATAGTCTATAGAAGAGTCTGAAATGCAGTTCTTGGGTGCAGTCTCAAAAATGACAGAATGATCTCTTATCATTTCCAAGGCAAACCATTCAATACTACAGTAATACAAGTCTATGCCCTGACCATTAATGCTAAAGAAACTGAAGCTGAATGGTTCTATGAAGACCTACAAGACCTTCTAGAGCTAATACCCCCCCCCCAAAAAAAAAAGATGTCCTTTACATTATAGGAGACTGGAATGCAAAAGTAGGAAGTCAAGAAATACCTGGAGTAACAGGAAAATTTGCCCTTGGTGTACAGAATGAAGCAGGGCAAAGACTCACAGAGTTTTGCCAGAAGAATGCACTGATCATAGCAAACATCCTCTTCCAATAACACAAGAGGAGATTCTACACATGGATCTCACTAGATGGTCAATACTGAAATCAAATTGATTGATTATATTTTTTGAAGCCAAAAATGGAGAAGCTCTCTACAGTCAGCAAAAGCAAGACCAGGAGCTGACTGTGGCTCAGATCATGAACAGGATCCTTACTGACAAATTCAGACCTAAATTGAAGGAAGTAGGGAAAGCCACTAGACTATTCAGGTATGACCAAAATAAAATCCTTTACAGTGGAAGTGACAAATAGATTCAAGGGGTTAGATCTGATAGAGTGTCTGAAGAACTATGGATGGAGGTTAATGACATTATACAGGAGGCAGGGATCAAGACCATTGCCAAGAAAAAGAAATGCAAAAAGGCAAAATGGTAGTCTGAGGAGGCCATACAAATAGCTGTGAAAAGAAGAGAAGAGAAAGGCAAAGGAGAAAATGAAAAAATATACCCATCTGAATGCAATGTTCCAAAGAATAGCAAGGAGAGATAGGAAAACCTTCCTTAGTGATTAATGCAAAGAAATAGAAGAAAGTGATAGAATGGGAAAGACTAGAAATCTCTTTAAGACAATTAGAGATATCAAGGGAAAACTTCATGCAAAGATGGGCACAATAAAAGACAGAAATGATATGGACCTAACAGAAACAGAATATGTTAAGAAGAAGTGGCAGGTATACACAGAAGAATGATACAGAAAAGTTCTTCTCAACCCAGATAATCATAATGGTGTGATCACTCACCTAGAGACAGACATCCTGGAATGTGAAGTCAAGTGGGCCTTAGGAAGCATCACTATGAACAAAGCTAGTGGAGGTGATGGAACTCTAGCTGAGCTATTTCAAATCCTAAAAGATCATGCTGTGAAAGTGCTGTACTCAATATGCCAGCAAATTTGGAGAACTCAGCAGTGGCCACAGGACTGGAAAAGGTCAGTTTTCATTCCAATCCCAAAGAAAGCTAATGTCAAAGAATGTTCAAACTACCACACAATTGCACTCATCTCACATAATAGCAAAGTAATGCTCAAAATTCTCCAAGCCAGGTTTCAGTAGTACATGAACTGTGAATTTCCAGATGCTCAATCTGAATTTAGAAAAGACAGAGGAAACAGATCAAATTGACAACATCCATTGGATCATTGAAAAAGCAAGCAAGTTCCAGAAAAACACTGACTTCTGCTGTATTGACTATACCAAACCTTTGTAGAGTTAGGAGGATTATATGCTGCTGCTGCTAAGTCACTTCAGTCGTGTCTGACTCTGTGTGACCCTATAGATGGCAGCGCACCAGTTCTGCTGTCCCTGGGATTCTCCAGATAAGAACGCTGGAGTGTGTTGCCATTCCTTTCTCCAATGCATGAAAGTGAAAACTGAAAGTGAAGTCGCTCAGTCTTGTCCGACTCTTCAGGACCCCATGGACTGCAGCCTACCAGGTTCCTCCATCCATGGGATTTTCCAGGCAAGAGTACTGGCGTGGGCTGCCATTACTTTCTCCAGGGATTATATGAGATAACATTATCACAAACTTTGTCCAGGATCCAGCATACATCTGCAGGCCTCCCAGTGGCTCAGTGATAAAGAATCTGCCTGTCAATGGAAGTGAAGAGATGCAGTTTCAGTCCCTAGGTTGGGAAGATCCCCTGGAGGAGGAAATGGCAACTCACTCCAGTATTCGTGCCTAGAAAATCCCACGGACAGAGGGTTCTTGAGGGCTGTAGTCCATAGGCTTGTGGAGAGTCAGATGCAACTGAATCTACTAAGAATGCATGCACAGCAGTGTATACCTGGTGAGCAATAAATATAGATATCATTTTCATAATTAGTTTCATATTATTTAACTGTGAATATAAAGCAGGAAATATTTTATTAATACATATTTTAGAAGAGAAACCTGAAGCTCAGAATGACCAAATAGTTTATTCAAAGTTTCATGAATGAACTCAGATGAGAAATCACTGCTCTGATTCTACATCTTCTGCTCTCAGATAAACCTAGGGAGTGGGAGAGGTGGGGTCATCCATGTCCAAGAGTATGACTCTTAATATAGTGTATATGTTTGAATAGGGAAAATGCAGATGTTCATGAAAAAAAATGCCACGACTTATCTTCCTATATGCCTTACAATTGGTCAGTTAATTCTGATTTTGTCAAAATATCTTGGGGTTTCTCATTTCATTTAGCCTGATTCTACAAATGTACATTTCAAAATACCTTTCTTTTGTCTTGCAGAGAAAAGATACCACATAATCTAAAAAAAGAACTCCAAAACAAAACACAAACAGAATTGCAGGGAGGAAAATGCTATCTCCTGAATGCTATCTTACTGAAATAGACTTTGGATTATGTGGGGCAAAAATTACTCTAAATTCTAAGATTAATGAAGTAAAAATGAGACCAATCCTGTTTATAAATATAGATGAAAATCTTCTTATATTCCTTG
>SJYF01001326.1:491092-507031 GCA_006410515.1 Procapra przewalskii
GAGTCTAATTTTTAATTTTTGCTTTTTGATTTTTTCTTATTATTTTTTTATCTTTGAGAGTCTAATTGTTATTACCCATTTTCACTTAGGATTTGATTATTGATTTGATTGCTCTTTTCTTTTCTGACTCTCCTTTTTCCTCTATACAGTCAACAAAAACAAGACTGGCAGCTGACTGTGGTTCAGACCATGAACTCCTTATTGTCAAATTCAGACTTAAATTGAAGAAAGTAAGAAAAGCCATTAGACCATTCAAGTATGACCTAAATCAAATTGCTTACAATTATACAGTGGAAGTGACAAATAGATTCAAGAGATTAGCTCTGATAGAGTGTCTGAAGAACTATGGATGGAAGTTCATGACATAGTATAGGAGGAGGTAGGGATCAAGACCATCCCCAAGGAAAAGAAATGCAGAAGGGCAAAATAGTTGTCTGAGGGGGCTTTAAAGCTATTTGTGAAAAGAAGAGAAGCAAAATAAGAGAAGCAAAAAGTAAAAGAGATAAGGAAAGATATATCCATTTGAATATAGAGTTGCAAAGAATAGCAAGGAGAGATAAGAAAGCCTTCCTCATTGATCAATGAAAATAAATAGGAAAACAATAGAATGGGAAATACTAGAGATCTCTTCAAGAAAATTAGAGATACCAAGGGAACATTTCATGCAAAGATGGGCACAATAAAGTATGGAAATGATACGGACCTAACAGAGGTAGAATATATTAAGAAGTGATGGCAAGAATACACAGAAGAACTATACATAAAAGTTCTTCATGACCCAGATAATTATGTTGGTGTGATCACTCACCTAGAGCCAGACATCCTGGAATGCAAAGCCAAGTGGGCATTAGAAAGCATCACTATGAACAAAGCCAGTGGAGGTGACAGAATTCCAGCTGAGTTATTCCAAATCCTAAGAGATGATGCTGTGAAAGGGCTGCATTCAATATGTCAGCAAATTTGGAAAATTCATCAGTGGCTAGAGGACTGGAAAAGGTAAGTTTTCATTCTAGTCCCAAAGAAAGGCAATGCCAAAGAATGTTCAGACTCTTGCACAGTTGCACTCATCTCACATGCTAGTAAAGTAATGCTCAAAATTCTCCAAGCCAGGTTTCCAGAGTAGGTGAATTGTGAACTTCCAGATGTTCAAGTTGGATTTAGAAAAGGCAGATGAACCAGAGATCAAACTGCCAACGTCTGTCGGATCATCAAAAAAGAAAGAGAGTTCAAGAAGAAGATCTACTTTTGCCTTATTGACTCCACCAAGTCTTTAACTAAGTGGATGACAACAGTTCGCTTCAGTTCAGTTTAATCCCTCAGTCGTGTCTGACTCTTTTCGACCCCATGAACCCCTGCAGGCCAGGCCTCCCTGTCCATCACCAATTCCCGGGGTCCACCCAAACCCATGTCCATAGAGTTGATGATCCCATCCAACCATGTCATCCTCTGTTGTCTCCTTCTCCTCCTGCCTTCAATCTTTCCCAGCATCAGGATCTTTTCAAATGAGTCAGCTCTTTGCAATAGCTGGCCAAAGTTTTGGAGTTTCAGCTTCAACATCAGTCCTTCCAATGAACACCCAGGACTGATCTCCTTTAGGATGGACTGGTTGGATCTCCTTGCAGTCCAAAGGACTCTCAAGAGTCTTCTCCAATGCCACAGTTCAAAAAAGCATCAATTCTTCAGCATTCAGCTTTCTTTATAGTACAAATCTCACATGACTATTGGAAAAACAATAGCCTTGACTAGATGGACCTTTGTTGACAAAGTAATGTCTCAGCATTATAGTATGCTATCTAGGTTCGTCATAACTTTCCTTCCAAGGAGTAAGCATCTTTTAATTTCATTGCTGCAATCACCATCTTCAGTGATTTTGGAGCCTAGAAAGATAAAGTCAGCCACTGTGTCCAATGTTTCCCCATCTACTTGCCATGAAGTGATGAGACCAGATGCCATGATCTTAGTTTTCTGAATGCTGAACTTTAAGCCAACTTTTTCACTCCCCTCTTTCACT
This sequence comes from Procapra przewalskii, assembly GCA_006410515.1. Lineage (NCBI taxonomy): Eukaryota > Metazoa > Chordata > Mammalia > Artiodactyla > Bovidae > Procapra > Procapra przewalskii. The sequence continues at coordinate 493,104 of SJYF01001326.1, forward strand.
TTCATCAAGAGGCTCTTTAGTTCTTCTTCACAACAAACTCTGGAAAATTCTTAAAGGGATGGGAATACCAGACCAGCTTAACTGCCTCGTGAGAAATCTGTATGCAGGTCAGGAAGCAACAGCTAGAACCAGACATGAAATAAGAGGCTGGTTCCAAATTGGGAAAGGATTACATCAAGGCTTATTTAACTTAAATGCCAAGTACATCATGTGAAATGCTGGGTTGAATGAAGCACAAGCTGGAAACAAGATTGCTGCAGGATATATCAATAACCTCAGATATGCAGATGACACCACCCTTATGGCAGGAAGGAAAGAAGAACGAAAGACCCTCTTAATGAAAATGAAAGAGGAGAGTGAAAAAGATGACTTAACATTCAATATTCAGAAAACTAAGATCAGGGCATCTGGTCCCATCACATAGCAAATAGATGGGGAAACAGTGAGAGACCTTATATTTTTGGGCTGCAAAATCACTGCAGATGGTGACTGTAGCCATGAAATTAAAAGACACTTGCTCTTTGGAAGAAAAGCTATGATCAACCTAGATAGTATATTAAAAAGCAGAATATTACTTTGCCGACAAAGTTCTGTATAGTCATAGCTGTGGCTCCAGGAGTCATTTATGGATGTGAGAGTTGTATTATAAAAAACTGCAAGCCAAAGAATTGATGGTTTTGAAATGTTGTGTTGGAGAAGACTCTTGATAGTCCCTTGGACTGCAAGGAGATCAAATCAGTGGAAAGCAGTCTTGAATATTCATTGGAAGGACTGATGGTAAAGCTGAAACTTCAATACTCTGGCCACCTGGTGGGAAGAACTGAGTCATTGGAAAAGACCCCAATGCTGAGAAATATTGAAGGCAGGAGGAGAAGGGAATGACAAAAGATGAGATGGTTGGATGGCATCACCAACTCAGTGGACATGAATTTGAGTGAACTCTTGGAGTTGGTTTTGGGCAGGGAAGCCTGGCATGCTGCAGTCCATGGGATCCCAAAAAATCAGACACAACTGAGTGACTGAATTGAACTTTTTCTCCTAATTTTCACCTTTTTCTCTTTTCTCTCTCCTCTGTTTGTTCTCTAAATAAGTCGGTGAATCACTTTTTATGCTCCTGGCTGTAGAGAGTTGTTTCATCATTAACCTTGGGGTTTCATCTGTATTGTGTGGCCTGAGAAGTTTTCATGATACTGTAAAAGATCGAGGCTGAACCCCAGAGACAAGAGACTCAACTTCAGGAATTTGGACCATCAGAGAATGCCCAACCCCATGGAATGTTAATAGATGAGAACTCTTCCAAAGGCCTCCATATGTACACTGAGACTAAGTTCCATCCAAGAACCAGCAATTACTAATGCAGGATGCCTCACACAAATCCTCCAGCAAAACAGGAACATGACACTGCACATTAGCAGACAGGCTCTCCAAAGCCATACAAAACCCCTCAGTTCAGTTCAGTCACTCAGTCGTGTCCGACTCTTTGAGACCTCATGAAACGCAGCATGCCATGCCTCCCTGTCCATCACCATCTCCCAGAGTTCACTCAGACTCACATCCATCGAGTCCATGATGCCATCCAGCCATCTCATCCTCTGTCATCCCCTTCTTCTCCTGCCTCCAATCCCTCCCAGCATCAGTCTTTTCCAACTAGTCAACTGTTCGCATGAGGTGGCCAAAGTACTGGAGTTTCAGCTTTAGCATCATTCCTTCCAAAGAAATCCCAGGGACGATCTCCTTCAGAATGGACTGGTTGGATCTCCTTGCAGTCCAAGGGACTCTCAAGAGTCTTCTCCAACATCACAGTTCAAAAGCATCAATTCTTCGGCGCTCAGCATTCTTCACAGTCCAACTCTCACATCCATACATGACCACAGGAAAAACCATAGCCTTGACTAGATGGACCTTAGTCAGAAAAGTAATGTCTCTGCTTTTGAATATATTATCTAGGTTGGTCATAACTTTTCTTCCAAGGAGTAAGTGTCTTCTAATTTCATGGCTGCAGTCACCATATGCAGTGATAGACACCCCAAAACTCATCACAGGACACTGTACTACCCTCTAGAGAGACAAGATCCAGCTCCATTCACCAAAACGCAGGCACAAATCCCCCAACCAGGAAACCTTCATAGGGCACTGAACCAACCCTACCGTAGGGAGGAGACTCCACAAATTAAGACAGACTATATCTCTCCAGCTTGCAGCAAAGAGACCCCTAACACAGTAAACTAAGCAAAATGCAAAGACAGAGGAATATGAAGGAGATGAAGGAACATGGTGAAAATCCACCAGATCAAACAAACGAGGAAGAGATAAAGAGTCTATCTGAAAAAGAATTTAGAATAATAACAGTAAACATAATCCAAAACCTTGAAAACAAAATGGAGGCATGGATAAATAGACTGGGGGCATGGATCAAGAAGTAAGAAATGTTTAATAAGTGTCGAGAAGAATTAAAGAATAATCAACAATGATCAACACAGTAATTCAGATTAAAAAAAAATACTCTGGAGGGGACCAACAGTAGAGTAACTGAGGGAGAACAAATAAGTGAGCTGGAGGGTAGAATGTTAGAAAAAACTGAAGCAGAAGGAAATTTTTAAAAAAGGAATAAAAATTCTGAAGACAGAATCAGAGACATCTGGGAAAATTAAGAAAAAGGAATAAAAATTCTGAAGACAGAATCAGAGACATCGGGGACAATGTTACGCACTCCAACATTTGAATCATAAGCATCCCAGAAGGAGAGGAATAAAAGAAAGAGCATGAAAAAATATTTGAGGAAAATATATCTGAAAATTTTCTTGAAATGGGAAAGAAAATAGCCACCCAACTCCAGGAAGCCCAGAGTGTCTTGTACAGAATAAACCCAAGGAGAAACACACCAAGACACATATTAATCAAAGTAACAACAATTAAACACAAAGAGTAGATATTAAAATCAGTAAGGGAAAAGCAACAAATAATATACAAGGGGATCTCCATAAGGCTAACAGCTAACCTTTCAACAGAAAGGAAATGTTCTCCACAGAACATTCCTAGATAACCCTGATTCCAATTCTGGCTTTTGCTTAGATGGATTCATCTCCATAAGGCTAACAGCTAAGCTTTCAACAGAAAGGAAATGTTCTCCACAGAACATTCCTAGATAACCCTGATTCCAATTCTGGCTTTTGCTTAGATGGATTCATTATCACAAAATTCATTTCTGTAGCATACAATTGTCCATACACATGCTTGGCCTTTTCTTCAAAGCATGCTTTAGCAAGTTAGTAGTTTGAAAAGGCTGAGAATTTTTCAAATGACCACATTCTGATTCCTTTTGTGCTTAATAGCTTCTTATTCAATGTATTTTTTAATGTATTTATTTTAATTGGAGGATAGTTACCTTACAATATTGTGATGGCCTCTGATAGACATGAATGCAAACTGGCAATATGTTGTTACCCCTCCCTCTCAAAAATCCCTCCCATCTCCCACCATCCCCATCCCTCCAAGTTGTCACAGAGCACCAGGTTTGGGTTCCCTGCCTCATACATCAAACTCTTACTGGCTATCCACTTTAATGGCAATGTATATGATTCAATGCTGCTCTCCTAAATAAACCCACACTCTTCTACTCCCACTGTGTCCAAAAGTCTGTTCTTTGTGTCTGTGTCTCCTCTGCTGCCTTGTGTGTAGGATCGTCTGTACTTTCTAGATTTCATATATATGTATTAATATATGATATTTGTCTTTCTCTTTCTGACTTACTCCACTCTTTATAATAGGCTCTAAGTTCATCCACCTCATTAGAGCTGACTCAAATGCATTCTTTTTTATAACTGAGTAATATTCCATTGTGTAAATGTACCACAAGTTCCATATCCATTTATATATTCAGGGACATCTATGTTGCTTCCATGTTCTAGCTATTTTAAATAGTGCTGCAGTGATCATTGGGGAACGCGTATCTTTTTCAACTGTGATTTCCTCAGGGTATATGCCCAGGAGTAGGACTGCTGGGTCATATGTTAGATGTAGTTATGGTTTTTAAGGAATCTCCATACTGTTTTCCATAGTGGTTGTATAAGTTTGCATTCTCAGAAATAGTGTAAAAAGGTTCCTTTTTTTCCACATCCTCTCCAGCATTTATTTATTTATTTACTTTTGTAGACTTTTTGATGATGGTCATTCTGACCAGTCTGAGATGATACCTCATTGCAGTTTTGATTTGCATTACTCTAATAGTGAGGGATGTTGAGCATCTTTTCATGTGCTTATCAATCATCTGAATGTCTTATTTGAGAAAATATCTGTTTAGATCTCTGTCCACTTTTTGACCAGGTTATTTGATTTTCTGCTGTGAAGCTGCTTGTATATTTTGGAGCTTAATTCTTTGTCAGTTGTTTCATTTGGCATTATTCTCTCCCATTTTAGGGGTTGTCTTTTCACTTAGCTTATAGTTTCATTCATTGTGCAAAAACTAAGTTTAATTAGGTCCCATTTGCTTACTTTTGCTTTTATTTTCATTACTCTAGGGGGTGGGTCATAGAAGATCTTGCTGTGATTTATGTCAGAGAGTGTTCTGCCTATGATTTTCACTAAAAGTTTTATAGTTTCTGTTGCTACTTTTATGTCTTTAATCTATTTTGAGTTTATTTTTTGTGTATGGTGTTGGAAAGTGTTCTAATTTCACTCTTTTAAACGTCGTTGACCAGTTTTCAAAGCACCACTTGTTGAAGACACTATCTTTTCTCCATTGTATATTTTTGCCTCATTTGTCAAAGATAAGGTGTCCACAGGTGTGTGGATTTACCTCCAGACGTTCTATCTTGTTCCATTGGTCAATAGTTCTGTTTTTGTGTCTATATCATACTTTCTTGATGACTATAGCATTGTAATGTAGTCAGATATCAGGAAGATTGATTGTTTTAGTTCAATTCTTCTTTCTCAAGGTTGGTTTGGCTATTTGGGGTCTTTCATGTATCCACACAGGTTGTGAAATTATTTCTTCTAGTTCTGTGAAAAATACCATTGGTAGTTTGATAAAGATTACATAGAATCTACAGATTGCTTTGGGTAGTATAGTAATTTTCACTATATTGAGTCTTCCAATCCAAACACATGGTACATCTCTATATGTATGTCACCTTTGATTTATTTCATCAGTGTCTTATAGTTTTCTGCATAGAGGTGATTTGTATCTTTAGGTAAATTTATTCATACTTATTTTATTCTTTTTGTTGAAATGGTTAATAGGATTATTTTCTTAATTTCTCTGATTTTTCATTGCTAATGTATAGGAATGCAAGGGATTTCTGTTTATTAATTTTATATCCTGAAACTTTACTATATTTATTGATTAGCTCTAATAATTTTCTGGTGGCATTTTTAGGGTTTTCTATGTGGGGAATNNNNATGTGGGGAATCATGTTATTCACAAAAAAATGAAAGCTTCACTTCTTCCTTCCAAACTTAATTCCCTTTATTTCTTTATCTTCTCTGATTACTGTAGCAATGGTTTCCAAGACTATGTTGAATAATTGTGATGAGAGTAAGGACCCTTGTCTTGTTACTGATTTTAGAGGAATACTTACGGTTATTCACCACTAAGGATGACATTTCCTGGGAGTTTGGCATATGTGGCCTTTATAATGTTGAGATATTGTCACCCTGCTTATTTAACTTATATGCAGAGTACATCATGAGAAACGCTAGGCTGGAAGAAGCTCAAGCTGGAATCAATATTGCCAGGAGAAATATCAATAACCTCAGATATGCATATGACACCACCCTTATGGCAGAAAGTGAAGAGGAACTAAAAAGCCTCTTGATGAAAGTGAAAGAGGAGAGTGAAAAAGTTGGCTTAAAGCTCAGCATTCAGAAAACCAAGATCATGGCATCTGGTTCCATCACTTCATGGGAAATAGATGGGGAGACAGTGGAAACAGTGTCAGACTTTACTTCTTTGGGCTCCAAAATCACTGCAGATGGTGACTGCAGTCATGAAATTAAAAGACTCTTACTCCTTGGAAGAAAAGTTATGACCAACCTAGATAGCATATTCAAAGGCAGAGACATTACTTTGCTTACAAAGGTCCGTCTAGTCAAGGCTACGGTTTTTCCTGTGGTCATGTATGGATGTGAGAGTTGGACTGTGAAGAAGGCAGAGCGCTGAAGAATTGATGCTTTTGAACTGTGGTGTTGGAGAAGACTCTTGAGAGTCCCTTAGACTGCAAGGAGATCCAACCAATCCATTCTGAAGGAGATCATCCCTGGGATTTCTTTTGAAGGAATGATGCTAAAGCTGAAACTCCAGTACTTTGGCCACCTCATGTGAAGAGTTGACTCATTGGAAAACACTCTGATGCTGGGAAGGATTGGGGGCTGGAGAAGAAGGGGATGACAGAGGATGAGATGGCTGGATGGCATCACGGACTCGACAAACATGAGTCTAAGTGAACGCTGGGAGATGGTGATAATAGGGAGGCCTGACGTGCTAAGATTCATGGGTTGCAAGGAGTCGGACAAGACTGAAAGACTGAACTGAGCTGAACTTTTCTATTTTGTCTTCTCAAAGAACCAGCTTTTCGTTTTACTTATCTTTGTATAGTCTCTCTTCCTCACATTTACCTATCTTTATTGTCTTCATTCTCTGCTTTTGAACCAGCCAGGTTTTTAAAGTTCACCTCATTTCTAATATGTTGCTGAATGAAACGAGTTCATAGTAAATATTTAACTCAAAGTCTGTTTTCCAAACTCTTCTGCTGGATCCATAAACTTGGTAGACCTGTATTTGCTTTTTCAGACTTGTTGACAGAAGCTAAGTCTTCTAGAACTCAATAACATAAGACCCCCTTTTCCAATCTCTATCATTGGTTTCCTTGCCACTCCAGGATTGAATCACAAAGATGAGGCCATTTAGATAGAAGCCCATTTCAGTTCAGTTTAGTTCAAATCGGTTATTCAGTCATGTTTGACTCTTTGTGACCCCATGGACTGCAGCACATCAGGTTTCCCTGTCCATCACCAACTCTCAGAATTTTCTCAAACTCATGTCCATCAAGTCAGTGATGCCATCTAATCATCTCATTCTCTGTCGTAACTTTATCCTCCTGCCTTCAATTTTTCCCAACAACAGGATGTTTTCCAATGAGTCAGTTCTTCACATCAGGTAGCCAAAGTATTGGAGTTTCTGCTTCAGCATCAGTCCTTCCAATGAATATTCAGGACTGATTTTCTTTAGGATTGACTGGTTTGATCTTCTTGCTGTCCAAGGGACTCTCAAGTGTCTTCTCCAACATCACAGTGCAAAAGCATCAATTTTTCAGTGCTCAGCTTTCTTTATAGTCCAAATCTCACATCCATCCATGACTACTGGGAAAACTGTAGCTTTGACTAGATGGACCTTTGTCAGCAAAGTAATGTCTCTGCTTGTTAATATGCTGTCTAGGTTGGTCATAGCTTTTCTTCCAAGGAGCAAGTGTCTTTTAATTTCATGGTTGCAGTCACCATCTGCAGTGATTTTGGAGTCCAAGAAAATACATTTAATGAATTCTTAATGAAAATCTAAAAGCATATTTCAGTTTTGAAATTGACAACTTGATCTTAAAATTCAGACAAAGTCAATTTTAAGTAACTAAAGTGAATATAAAGAATTTGGAATTTGCCTTAGCAGATTTCACGACATATTATAAACCTGTATGAATTAAAAACTGCATGGTATTACAATTGGAGAAATTCTGGATATTCAAACTGGGTTTAGAAAAGGAATCAGGGATCAAATTGCCAGCATTCTTTGAATCATAGAGAAAGCAAGGAGATTCTAGGAAAAAAACATCTACTTCTCCTTCATTGACACCTAAGCCTTTGATATTGTGGTTCACAGGAAACAGTGGAAAATTCTTAATGATATAGGAGTGTCAGACCACCTTACTTACTGCCTAAGAAACCTGTATGTGGGTCAATAAGCAACAGTTAGAACTGGACATGGAAAAATGGATTGGTTAAAATTTGAGAAAGGAGTACAAGAAGGCTGTATATTGTTACTTTTCTTCTTTAACTTATATGCAGAGTCAAAGTGAAAGTCGCTCACTCATATCTGACTCTTTGCAACCCCATGGTTTATAGCCCAGCAGGCTCCTCCGCCCATGGATTTTTCCAGGCAAGAGCACTGGAATGGGTAGCCATTTCCCTCTCCGGGGAATCTTTCCAACCCAGGGGTAAAACCCAGGTCTCCCGCATTGCAGGCAGATTCTTTACTATCTGAGCCAACAGGGAAGTCCAAGAATACTGAAGTGGGTAGCCTATCCATTCTCCAGGGGATCTTTCTAACCCAGGGATCGAATCAGGGTCGCTGGCATTGCAGGCATATACTTTACCCGCTGAACTACCAGATATATCATGCTACATATGGGGCTGGATGAATCACAAGCTGGAATCAAGATTGCTGGAAGAAATACCAACAACCTCAGATGTGCAGATGATACCATCCTAATGGCAGAGAGTGAAAAGGAATTAAAAATCTTCCTAATGAGGTTGAAAGAGGAGAGTGAAAAATTTGACTTAAAATTCACCATTCAAAAATCTTGGATCATGCCATCTAGTGCCATCTCTTCATGACAAATAGAAAGGGAAAACTGGAAGCAATGACAGATTTTATTTTCTTGGGCTCCAAAATCACTGTGGGTGGTGAATGAAGCTATGAAATTGAAAAGCATTCCTGGGAAGGAAAGCTATGATAAACCTAGAGAGCATATTAAAAAACAGAGACATCACTTTGGTGACAAAAGTCCATGTAGTCAAAGCTATTGTTTTTCCAGTAGTTAGGCGGGGATGTGAAAGCTGGAACATAAAGAAGGCTGAATGCTGAAGAACTGATGCTTTTGAACTGCGATGCTGGAAAAGACTCTTGAGAGTCCCTTGAATTGCAAGGGGATCAAACCAGTTAATCCTAAAGGAAATCAACCCTGAATATTCATTGGAAGGTCTGATTATGAAGCTGCAACAGTTTGGCTACCTGAGCTTTAATTCTTTGGCTACCTGATTCGAAAAGCTAACTCACTGAAAAAGACTCTGATGCTGGAAAGACTGAAAGCAAAAGGAGAATAAGAAGACAGAAGGTGAGAGGTTAGGATGACATTTCTGACATAATGGGCATGAATTTGAGCAAACTTAAGGAAATAATGGAGGACAGAGAAGCTTGTCATGCTACAGTCCATGGGGTCACAAAGAGTCAGATATGACAGTGACTAAACAACATTAGAATAAAAGAAACCAGAAAAAAAAATTTTTAATAATGAATCGGCATATATGAGTGAAATGGCAAAATTAATTAAAGGAAACACATTTAATAAATTATGGTGAAGCATGAGTTAATATACATGGAAAAGAAATTCAGTCCCAAATATTTCAAACCTAATTCTGTTTGATGGCCCAAATTTTGCATCTACACAACACACACACACACAAACACACATGCCAGTTCCAAGTGAATAAAGAAATAAATGAGCAAAAGAAGTCTTTTTATATAGTTAAAGACTATGTATCATCACAGGTTTTTGCTATGGTATAGGTAATATCTCTGCAAAAAGCATGCATGCTCACACACACACACACACACAACCGTGATCAGTTTGACTACATTAAAGTTTAAAACTTGGGATCAATAAAAGTCACTATGAGAAAAAAGTTAAATGACAAGCCCCAGCCTGAGAGAGGATATATGCAATGTATATTTGTCTTAGTGGTTAAGTATCCAAAAATATAAATAACTCCAAAAAATCAGGGAAAACTAGTAATCTAATAGAAAAATTTGCAATGACTTTTAATAGGTAATTCAGAACGGAGAAATCAAGACAGTCAATAAGTGTTTGAAAGGATGCTCAATCTCAGCAGTAACCAGATAAATACCTAATAAAACTATAATGAGATGCCATGTCATGTCCATTACACTGGTAAGTTTTAAGAAATTTGACAACACCATCAGTGAGGAGGTAGTAGAGTAAGCACTGTTGTCAGGATATAAATTTATGCAACCACTTTGTAGAGCAATTTTACAATATAAAGTAAAATTCAATATACATTCACTTTAAGTCAACAATTTTTTTTCTTCAGATATAAACCACATGCTTCCCTTGTGGCTCAGCAGTAAAGAATCCACTTGCCAGTTCAGGAGACACAGGTTTAATTCCTGGGTCAGGAAGATCCCCTAGAGAGGGAAATTTCAACCCACTCCAATATTCTTGGCTGGAAAATTCCATGGATGGAGGATCCTGGCAGGTTATGTCATGGGATTACAAAGAGTCAGACATGAATGAACGACTAACTCTTTCTCTTTTCACTTTCCAGTAAACCATGAGACTTTCCTGTCCAAATGTCCAGGAAAGTATATTAAAAATACATGCATTTCTAACAACTTGAGTATCATGGACAAAGGCTGAGAAAACTTTAATGCTCATGTAGGAAAGACTAAATACAGAACGTTATGTATTCAAACGTGGAAACCATAGCGTAACCATCACTAATGAAATAGAGCATTGAGTCTCAACACTAATTACTGTTGTTGTTTAGTTGCTCAGTTGTGTCTGACTTGTTGCAATTCTATAGAGCCTGATGAGGCTCTTCTGCCCATGGGATTTACCAGCTAGAATACAACAGTGAGTTGCCATTTCTTTCTCTTGGGGATCTTCCCAACCCAGGGATTAAGCCTGTGTCTTCTGCATTGCAGGCAGATTCTTTACTGCTAAGCTATCAGGGAAGACTCTGAACATATGTAATCATTAAAAATATAATTCTAAGAAAATGAAAGCAGGCAATCGATGGTATCACTTATTTGACACTAAAACAGGGGCTTCCCTACTCATCCAATGGCTAAGATTCTGCACTCCGAAGGCAGTGGGCTCAGGTTTGATCCCGGTCAGATAACAATGAATGAGTTCAAAATAGGGAATAAAAATATGGTAAGGCTGTATATTGCCACCCTGCTTATTTAAGTTATATGCAGAATGCATCATGTGAAATACCTGGATGACAACTAGGCTGGATGAAGCACAAGTTGCCATCAAGATTCCTACGAGAAATATCAACAGCCTCAAATACACAAATGACACCACCTTAATGGCAGAAAGTGAAGAGGAACTAAAGAGCCTCTTGATGAGGGTGAAAGAGTAGAGTGAAAAAGCTGGCTTAAAACTCAGTATTCAAAAGACTAAAATCATGGCATCTGGTCCTATCACTTTATGCAAATAGATATGGAAAAATGGAAACAATGACAGACTTTATTTTCTTGGGCTCCAAATACAATGTGGATGGTGTCTACAGCCATGAAATTAAAAGATTCTTTCTCCTTGGGGGGAAAAAAATGACAAACTTAACCAGTGTATTAAAAAAGCAGAGACATCACTTTGCTGAAAAAGTCCATATAGTCAAAGCTGTGGTTTTTCCAATGGTCATATATAAGTTGGACCATAAAGAAGGTTGAGCACCAAAGAATTTATGCTTTCATATTGTGGTGCTGGGGAAAATTATTGACAGCTCTTGAACAGGAAGATGAAACCAGTCAATTCTAAAAGGAATCAACTTTGATGTTCATCAGAAAGACTGATGCTGAAGCTCCAGTACTTTGGTCACCTGATGCAAGGAGCTGATTTATTCAGAAAGAACTTGATGCTGAGAAAGATTGTGGGCAGGAGGATAAAGGGAAAACAGAGGATGAGATGATTGGATGACATCACTAACTCGATGGACATGAGTTTGAGCAAACTCCTGGAGATGGTGAAGGACAAGGAAGCCTGACTTGCTACAGTCCATGGGGTCACAAAGAGTCAGACATGACTGAGTTACTGGACAACCGCAGCAGGTAACTAGATCCCACGTGGGGTAGCTAAAGCTTCTGCATGCTACAATGAAGACCTAGTACTGCCAAATAAAAAATTTTTCAAAATAAGATATTGTTTGGCAGACACAGACTTAGCAAATTTTTATTTAGATGGGAAGGAATTATATTTATCCAATTTGATATATGGGCTATTTTGAAGAAATAAAAAGGTGAATGGGCTTCAGGAGGTGTATATGAGATGCTTCAATCAATTGTCATCTAGTTGTTTTTTTTCTAAACAGTTGACTCAAATTTTAAATAGTAAAAATGTTTAAGTAAATAGCCTCCCATTCCAAGAGTACAATTCCTTAATTTGAATGTAATCATCTTGATAGTTGATTGGGTTTCCTTTCTGATTTATGCATATGTACATATATGTAATAAGGCATTGACATGCAAGCTTGACTAGGAACTCCATCCACTGTCCCTGTGGGATCTTGCCCAGGAGTCAAAATGGTGCCAGTAAATTCTTGTGAGGGAGTGGAGAAGCGCTTCCTATGCTCTACTTGATTTCTCTTGTTCTCATTTGTCTTTCCCCCCAGCTATTCAGTGTAGGCATAACCAACTTGACATAGATTAAAACTTTTAGATTCTTTCCTAAGCCACCACAGCACCCTCTTGCTTCCTGCCCTATGTCCTTTTCTGGGGATTCCTTGTTTGGAAAACCCAATTGTTTTCCTGAGTTAAAGCCCCATATTGACAATTTTGACCAGTTGGGCACTCAAGGAACTGAAACTAGTAATGCCTGGTTGTGGCAAACTCTGTTATAAACCCTTATGTTAAGTTTGCCCTCCCCCACCTTTTTTTTTTTCCTTTCCCCTGATGTCTCTGAAATCCAACTCCTTGGAACACTAACCAATATAGTATTCATATATAAGTCTATGCATTATGCGTTTCTTTCTGGAGAATTTAGGTTAAGATAGAAAAATGAAAATATAACATAGATGTGAAATTTCATATACAACCAGCCAATGTAGAGTCTACAAAGGAAATATCTCTTAGAAATGGATCTTCAACTCTTGCACAATCAACTAGATCATAAGTATAAAACATACCCAATGTGTGGAAGAGATATGTGAAGACATTTCTTCTGAAAGAGCTGCTATCTTGCTCTCAAGAGGAGAGTTTTGGAGGTGATTCTCCCTCCTAAGCTTAGACTTAGAGACTCGAACCTTAAAAAGACCTTTCATAGAACATTTTGTGTGCTTCTCTGAGTTTTTGTATACTGGGCCTAACTTTTCCTCAGAGAAATTTAGAAAATAAGAAATACCCTCAGCTTTAGTGATGGACCCTAGAATTAGAATCTGTTTGTATTCCAGGGATGCAGGGTTTTTTGTTGAGTTAAAGATTCAGAAGTCTTCTCAGGGAACCAGAAATATCCACGAGAAAGAGATCAAATCCAGAGACACAGAAAATGTACAAGTGAATGGCATGAGTACTTGCAGGTCTGTCAAAAATATGACAATCCAGAGAATTTGAGGAATGTCAGCAATGGAAAGCTCTAAGTTAAGCATCACTAACAATGGAAGAAACTATAGACATAACCACCTAAAAGAGAAATACATGCATCAAGGCAGAAAAGAGGATCCTGGTTGTGAACGTTTTCAAAACAGCCCCTTACAGGAAAGTCCCTTTTAAAGTTGTCCCACATCCAAAGAGCATGGAGCTGGACTACTAAGGGTATCAAGTAGTCCAGTTCAAAGAGGACTTATTTATTCACTGGTCCTCCCTCCTCACAGCCAACCTGAGAAAACGGTCAGAAAATTGCTAAAACTTGAGTGGTGATAGTCCTTGGATTTTGTTGATATTTAAAAGATAGAATTCTTATTATAATGGAATACCAGACAGTCCAGACTCTGCAAGGATGCTTGATTTACACTCATTTTTTTTTTTTTTTTAAATATGAGAATGAGAACATTTACTGAGAAGGAGAAAACTTGAATGTTATGGGGCAAGAGGGAACTTTTTCTAAGGGCATTGTGAGAGATTACTCTCACAAGGCAAACAGTGAAAGAATAAGTTGGAAAATTTAAACTGTAGAGTAATGTCTGTGCATCTGTAGGGTGTATAC
>SJYF01001326.1:571584-591724 GCA_006410515.1 Procapra przewalskii
GATCTCCTTCAGAATGGACTGGTTGGATCTCCTTGCAGTCCAAGGGACTCTCAAGAGTCTTCTCCAACACCACACTTCAAAAGCATAAATTCTTTGGTGCTCAGCCTTCTTCACAGTCCAACTCTCACATCCATACATGACCACAGGAAAAACCATAGCCTTGACTAGACGGACCTTAGTCAGCAAAGTAATGTCTCTGCTTTTGAATATACTATCTAGGTTGGTCATAACTTTTCTTCCAAGGAGTAAGTGTCTTCTAGTTTCATGACTACAGTAACCATCTGCAGTGATTTTGGAGCCCCTCCCAAAATAAAGTCTGACACTGTTTCCACTGTTTGCCCATCTATTTCCCATGAAGTGATGGAACCGGATGCCATGATCTTTGTTTTCTGAATGTTGAGCTTTAAGCCAACTTTTTCACTCTCGTCTTTCACCTTCATCAAGAGGCCCTTTAGCTACTCTTCACTTCATTGTGTTCATTAAGAAGAAGTAAACAAAAAATGTTTGCTTTCTTCTCTTCTAGATTCTTCATCCAGTTTAATCAATGTAATACACCACATTAACAAATTGAAAAATAAAAACCATATGATTATCTCAAAGGATGCAGAGAAAGCCTTTGACAAAATTCAACATCCATTTATGATAAAAACTCTCCAGAAAGCAGAAATAGAAGGAACACACCTCAACATAATAAAAGTTATATATGACAAACCCACAGCAAACATCCTCAGTGGTGAAAATAGAAAGCATTCCCCCTAAAGTCAGGAAGAAGAAAAGGGTGTCCACTTTCACCACTACTATTCAACATAGTTTTGGAAGGTTTGGCCACAGCAATCAGAGCAGAAAAAGAAATAAAAAGCATCCCAATTGGAAAAGAAAAAGTAAAACTCACTGTTTGCAGATGACATGATTCTCTACATAGAAAGCCCTGAAGACTCCACCAGAAAATTACTAGAGATAATCAATGAATATAGTAAAGTTGCAGTATATAAAATTAACACAGAAATCCTTTGCATTTTTATACTCTAATAATGAGAAAATAGAAAGTGAATTAAGGAAACAATTCCATTCACCATTGCAACGAAAAGAATAAAATATTTATGAATATATCTACCAAAAGAAATTAAACACCTATATATAGAAAACTATGAAGCATTGGTGAAATAAATCAAAGAGGACACTAATAGATGGAGAAACATACCATGGTCATGGATTGAAATAATCAATATAGTGAAAATGAGTATACTACCCAAAGGAATCTATAGATTCAATGCAATCTTTATCAATCTACCAGCAGTATTTTTAACAGAACTAGAACAAATAATTTCACGATTTTTATGGAAATACAAAAAAACTCGAATAGCCAAAGCAATCTTGAGAAAGAATGGAACTGGTGGAATCAACCTGCCTAACTTCAGGCACTACTACGAAGCCACAGTCATCAAGACAGTATGGTACTGGCACAAAGACAGAAATATAGATTAATGGAAAAATATAGAAAGTCCAGAGATAAATCCATACACCTACGGCCAAAGGAGGCAAGAATATACAATGGAGTAAAGACAATCTCTTTAACAAGTGTTGCTGGGAAAACTTGTCAACCACTTATAAAAGAATGAAACTAGAACACTTTCTCATACCATACACAAAAATAAACTCAAAATGGATTAAAGATCTAAATGTAAGACCTGAAACTATAAAACTCCTAGAAGAGAACATAGGCAAAACACTCTCCCACATACATCACAACAGGATCCTCTATGACCCACCTCCCAGAACACTGGAAATAAAAGCAAAAATAAACAAATAAGACCTATTTAAACTTAAAAGCTTCTGCACAGCAAAGAGAACTATAAACAGTGTGAAAAGACAGCCTTCAGAATGGGAGAAAACAATAGCAAATGAAGCAACTGACAAACAACTAATCTCAAAAATATACAAACCACACCTGCAGCTCGATTCTAGAAAAATAAACGACCTAATCAAAAAAAAATGGGCAAAAGAACTAAATAGACATTTCTCCAAAGAAGACATGAGGATGGCTAACAAACATGTGAAAAGATGCTCAACATAACTCATTATCAGAGAAACACAAATCCAAAACCATAATGAGGTACCATTTCACTCCAGTCAGAATAGCTTCAATCCAAAATTCTACCAGCAATAAATGCTGGAGAGGGTGTGGAGAAAAGGAAACCCTCTTACACTGTTGGTGAGAATGCAAATTAGTACAACCACTATGGAAAACAGTGTAAAGATTCCTTAAAAAACTGGAAATAGTACTGCCTTATGACTGAGCAACCCCACTGCTAGGCATACACACCAAGGAAACCAGAATTGAAAGAGACACGTGCTGGGGTCTAGCCATGGTGGATCCAAGGAATTCAAAATGGGGACGGAGTCGGCATCCTAGGGAAAAAAAAAACTTATTTATTTAGAGAGATAGAGAGAGATTAGAAACGGATAGTGTAGTAGGAAATATTAGTGGAGAAAAAGATAATGAATAACTTGGTTTATGGGGAAACCCAATAAAACTTTGAGACAAGAAGTTTGCACCATCTATGTTAGGCCACCGGTGCCCACTTGAATATCGAAGGGTGCCCCCCCCCCTTAGGCTCCCTTTCACGTGGATCTTAGAAGCCAGGGCAAGTAAGTAGACATGGTGACCCTCCCCACTCCAGATCGGAATTCAGCCGGAAAGGGGGAGAAAAGAATGACATGGGGGAGCTCAGCATCTGTGCAAGACTCATAACTTTATTTTCAAAATCAGCTTATATACCCCAAGTTGTACATAAAGAAATAATGGAATATGCAGAGTTATGCAGGGGTAGCAGTCCTGACCCTCATTGAGACCAGGCTTTCTTTTTGCATACCTTCCCGTATACAAAAGGTCTCAGGTGGTTTACATTATCTTCTGGCCAAGAGGCCTGTTAATATTTTTATGGCTCTCTTCCTAGATAAATGTCTACCAACCAGAAAACTTTTTTTCCTTAGAAGTGTTTTTTCTTTACTCTGCATCACCCTCAAAGTACTAAATAAAGTTACATTTCTGTAGAACAAAGGTGCAGTGGGTTATAACAAAAAAAGTACTTAACTCAAAGATCTAATGTTGCTAATGCCAGGGCCACTATCTGTTTTTTCTATATAGCAACTATATCTACAAGTAAAAGATATGAAAATTTGGCAGCAAGTATTGGCTCAGCAAATGAAACCTTTAATCAGTCCTATTCTAATGGTTTTGACTCCTCAGAAGCCCCTGCGTTCCTAAGATGTTTTAAGCTTCTTATGCCTCTCACGGTCGGGAGGCTGCAAGCAATCACATGCACAGCTTTAAGAGTCCTGTAGGCAGATTAGAAAGCCATCAGAGGGGTTTTTGAATTGAAACACTTTTATTATGCCCAGGAGATTTATTATCTAAAAGCTCTAAATTAACATTTTCCAGAAAAAGGTAGTGGAGAAACAGCCCCCTGTAAATGTCAGAAGAGTAGGTGGAAAGCACAACACAGCAAAGCAGGCAGTCTCTGGCTTTGAGGGGTGGATGCTCAGGAAATTCCAAGGGGAACTCCTGAGGCCTGACTCACCTTGCCTATCAGGCCTCTCCACATGATCTTGTCATGGGTGGGATCTCCCGTGCTGGCTCCCTGCAGACATGTGTACACCAATGGTCATCACAGCACTGTTTATAATAGCCAGGACATGGAAGCAACCTAGATGTCCATCAGCAGATGAATGGATAAGAAAGCTGTGGTACATATACACAATGGAGTATTACTCAGCCATTAAAAAGAATACATTTGGATCAGTTCTAATGAGGTGGATGAAACTGGAGCCTATTATACAGAGTAAAGTAAGCCAGAAAGAAAAACCAATACAGTATACTAACACATATATACGGAATTTAGAAAGATGGTAATGATAACACTGTATGCAAGACAGAAAAACAAACACAGATGTATAGAACAGTCTTTTGGACTCTGTGGGAGAGGGAGAGGGTGGGATGATTTGGGAGAATGACATTGAAACATGTATAATGTCATGTAGGAAATGAATTGCCAGTCCAGGTTCAATGTAGGATACCGGATGCTTGGGGTTGGTGCACTGGGATAACCCAGAGGTATGGTACTGGGAGGGAGGTGGGAGGGGGTTCAGGATGGGGAACAAGTGTACACCCTTGGCAGATTTATGTTGATGTATGGCAAAACCAATATAATATTGTAAAATAATTAGCTTCCAATTAAAATAAATAAATTTAAATTAAAAAATAATAAAATGACATAAGATTATTAGCAGAGGAAAAAATACAGATATATATGAGTCTCGTAAATACAGTCAATGAATTGAAGCTTATATAATGCCCTGAGCTAAGGAAAAGGGAAGCATCATGGATATCAAACCAATCAACCCAAAAGGAAATAAACCCTGAGTATTCACTGGAAAGACTGATGCTGAAGCTCCAATACTTTGGCCACCTGATGCGAAGAGCCAACACATTGGAAAAGTTCCTGATACTGGGAAAGATTGAGGGTAGAAGGAGAAGGGGGCAACAGAGGATAAGATGATAACATAGCACTGCCAACTTTTGGGGACATGAGTTTGAGAAAGCTCTGAGAGATAGTGAAGGACAGGGAAACCTGGCATGTTGCAGTCCATGGAGTCTCAAAGAGTCGGAGTTAACTGAGCAACTGATTAACATCAAGGGATACAAAGAGGATGAGGGTTTTCACAGGTAGGCAGGGGACATGTTTAGAAAACGATTTCTCTGTTAGGCAGATGTTTCTCAAGTAAATATCAGCAGTTGAGTGCGTGCTAAGTCTCTTCAGTCATGTCTTACTTTTTGTGACCCTATGGAATGTAACCCTCCAGGCTCCTCTCTCTGTGGGGCTCTCCAGGCAAGAACACTGAAATAGGTTGCTGTGCTCTTCAGCAGTTGCTTTTGTTGTTTAATTGCTTGGTTGTGTCTGACTCTCTGAGACCTCATGGACTGTAGCCCACCAGGATCCTCTGTCCATGGGATTTCCAAAACAGGAATCCTGGAATGGGTTGCCATTTTCTTCTCCAGGGGATTTTCCCAACACAGGAATAAAACCTGGGTCTCTTGTTGGCAGGCAGATCCTTTATCACTAGCATCACCAGGGAAGCCCATTAAATTAAATCAACAGTTGAAGAGGTAAATAGCTTTTTTTGAATGGACTGGGTTTTTGATTGCCTTTTATGTCAAAATAATTCTCATAACAAAGTGACATATGTGAAGGTAGAAAAACTTACCCCCTAAGCAGTAATGGATCTAACATCATAAATCACTTTGTAGACACTCTTCAGCAGTAACCAGATAAAGAGAACCAAGATCTTACTCCCTGAATTCCTCAAAGCCATTCTCTATGTACTTTTGACTTTGGAAAATTGGCTATAACATCTGCCAACTAAAAGTCGGCACTTGCCATCTGCCTCTAGAAGAACCAAGTCACAAACTGCTATGGCTGATGGCCTTTAACATCCATTGAAAGGAATTCAAGGTGGAGATCAGGAATGAGGCATTCTGTGCTCTGGGAAAAAGTGGCAGAGCAGGCCTTTATATAGTTAGATATTTTCAGGAGATTTTATGAGCCCAATTATTTCATCTCCTTGCATCTTGTAAAGCAATAAAATCATTAATGGTGACATCTGTTCTTCATGGCTAGCAGCAACTTTCTGCAAAAATGTGTGCTTGACTGCACATACCCACCTTCACCATAGTCACATATGCCATGACCTTCCCTCCTATCTCTCCAGAGCATTTTCTCAGAGATAGCTGAAATGTTGTCTCCCAGGTTGTAGCCCTTGTTTTTCCCCAAAGAAAACTAGACTCACAACTGTCATACTGTGCATTTATTTTTCCAGTGGGCACATCAGCCAAGGAAAATGGGGAAAGATAAACTGTTCTTTCCAATTTCCAGGTCTCTCAGAAGGGAGAGAGGGAAAATAAAATTCTTATTTATTATTTCTAAGCAACTTAGGAAATCCTTTTCTGGAAATGCACACAGGTCAATTCTTACTCATTTAAAGTTCTCTTGTGTAAAATTTACCACCATTATATCACCAGCTAATTTATATCACCTCCTCCCCTCAAAAATGTGCAAGCCCACATCTTTCTTTTGGCACTAGGGATGTGTGTTTAAAAGTTATTCTTGAAGGGTTTTATTTTTATAAGTAGTTGTGTTTCAGTCCTCAGTTCCCATTTGTTCTCCTAGATAAACAATATGGAACAGTTGCTGTTGTGCATGTTTGCTCAGTCATGCCTGACTCTTTCTGACCCCATGGACTCTATCCCACCATATTCCTTTGTCTGTGGACTTCTCCAGGCAAGAATATTGGACTTCTCCAAGAATACTGGAGTGTGTTGCCAGGTGATCTTCCCAACCCTGTCATCTGCATTGACAGGTGGATTCTTTACCATTACACCTAACATGTGAGTGAAAGTGAAAGTGAAGTCACTCAGTTGTGTCTGACTCTTTGCAATCCCATGGACTGTAGCCTATCAGACTTTTTAGTCCATGGGATTTTCAAGACAAGAGTACTGGAGTGGGTTGTCATTTCCTTCTCCAGGGGATCTTCCTGACCAGGGATCAAATCCAGGTCTCCCACACTGTAGGCAGACATTTTACCCTCTGAGCCAACAGGTTGATCCCTGGTGAGTGGGCACATGAAATATCTGGATCCAGATTACTTTCAAGCTGTTAATATAAGCAGCTGATCCTAGGGACCCAGGCTTGGTCCACACACACTTTGCTAATGAGGAATCATTCTCAGAACTAATATCTCCTGCAAGAGTGACTTAGGAGGAGCATGCTGTTTCAAGGTGTGACTTTAGATCCTTCATAACCTCCATTAGTCCCCAGAAGCTATCCCAAGTAAATATACTATTAAAATGTTGCATTTTCTATGCAATGTAGTTTTGAGGCAGGAGATAGATGGGCCCCAAGCTGAGTAGCTGGAGTTTGTACTCCAAGACAAAGATAGGAGAGGTTGAGCCTTGCCCAGATGAAAGATAGAGACCATGTATTTCTCATTCTCAATGTCAAGGAGACCTTCTCAACTATAAAGTTCCTTGAAGGTCAAAAAGGGAGAGGAGCTAAACTATAATAGGTGATGTCAACCTACCCATTGACCTCTTTGCTAGAATCTGTCTTGGCTAGGAGATGCATGTGCACACGCATGGGAGGATCCTGAAATAAACCAACTATGGACTCAGAAATAGGCAAAGTGAAATGACTGGCTAAAGGAAATCTGGAAGATATGCCCCATAAAGGTGATTCAAACTACCAAGAGGGCACTACTCTCTCTTAAACTGCCCTTGTATAATGTCTATCCACATGTACTATTAAACACTTTACTTGTACTAATAAACACTTTACTTGTTTCACCACTTTCCATCTTTGTGGGAATTCTTTTCTGCAAAGCCAAAGGGCCAGGGCCTTATCACTGACCACTGATCTAGTGACTAGGATTCATCATTCTTACTGCCACAACCTGTCCTCAATCTCTGGCCAGGAACTGAAACCCTGCTTCAAGATGCTGCAGGCTGATGCCACCAGATATCAATTTCAAGAAGTGGAAAATAAGACTGCTTCTGTGAGTCATACTTAATAAGTCAAAGCTTGATGGCTATGAATATGCTAGCCCCTTCCTTGATGCTTTCTAAAAGAGTGACAGTTGCTTAAATCTATTCAGTTGATTGAAACTGATACTTTCTAGAATGCATCATTAGAAGAGGGGCATGGTCTTTAATGGAACCTAGATTTGGAAAACTCCCAAAGGGAAAAATTAGCTTTGACTGGGGCATCTGTTATTAAAATGGAGGTTGGAAAATCAGAATCTATTATTTAGAGAATGGATAAACAGCAAGGTCTTACTTATAGAACAGGTAACTATATTCATTATGCTGTGATTAAATCACAATAGCAAAGAATATTAAAAAGAATGTGTGTGTGTGTGTGTGTGTGTGTGTGTGTGTGTGTGTATAAGTGAATCACTTTGCTGCACAGCGGAAATTAACACATTGTAAAACAACTGCCCTTCAATTAAAAACAAGACAAACAAACAAATAAAAAACACATACAAAGAATCTGGAAGTTACATGTGTTTTGAAGAGCTTGAGACACAGCCCCTAGAAGAAGTTCCCTTGATCTCTCCACAACAAGAGCAAATATTTCTCCAAACTATTCACTCTCTTTTGCCAAATTTACCAAGAATCTCAAGCAGCTTTTTTGTTAGTAAATTGGCTTTAGAGGTTTTATGCATTTAACAGGGTAAGGGATACTTGGAGAGGGTGCACCAATGAAGCAGTCACTGGAAAATAATACGTCTGTTCAACATTACTCAAAGAAGATTCTGGCTAAAGTAATAAGACCATCACGTAAACCCAGTTGTCAATAATTGGTTGGCAAATCTGATCTTTTCTAGTTGTATCATGTTTTGCAGACCTCAAAAAAGGTATTTCCAACTAAGAACTGGTGCTCTGAGAGACCCAGAGCAAGTCAGCTTTGACTCTTAAGCTGCTGCTATAACAGGTACAGGGCATGATTTCAGAGCCAACAGGAAATTCCTGCTGCTCCAAAAATCTTTCAGCCACTTCTTGTCACAGTGACTGAAATTTTGCCATGATAAGTTTCAGTTTAGCACAATCAACACTTGTCAAGATTATTGATAAGGTGTTCTATGTGTATTTTGTCTCAATTTGGTAAAGTTCAATGTGATTACCATTTTGGTGAAGCACAACTAGTTTCCTGTACGGAAATATTTATGGCTCTAAACAGACCAGAATGATTGTCTAATTGTACCACAAAGATCCTAAAGGAATCTTGAAATGGTCATCTTAGCTCAAGCCCTTGATGATCATAGTTTAAGAATTAAGTCATGACAATTATTAAAACACTATATTTATTGGACAATTTGGTGACCATACAGCATTCTTTGTGGGAGGATTAGCATTTATAAAAAAGGCTTGCTCTATGCTTTAAGGGAAGTGCTAACATCTTTGTTTATGCACCTCATTTAAATATTATCACAACCACATAGGGTAAATTGTATATTCATTTTAGAAATGGAGAGACTAGGACTCAGAGGAGTCAGATTGATGATGTCTTCACACTAAGGACAAAATAAAATCTAAGCCACCACATCAAATGATCTAATTTAGGACAAAATACTTATGTTGGCCACTGCATGTACTCTTTGGGAGAGAATCAAAGTTCTGTTAACTTCTGTATTATGCAAATTTTAATTTTGGGGTTCTTGTATGGAAAGAAAAAAAAGCTGCCTGATTTGTTCACCAACCAGAAAGAGACTGATGTTTATATATGATACTAACAGTAATGTTTTGGCATCATCAGACTTAGCAAAACCACAGTATGTCACTTAGGAAGATTATAATATAAAGAAGAAAATGATGTGATAGAGACATAAAATTTCTGGAGTCTTTCTTTTTTCTTACTATAATTCTTTTATTTTATTTTTTAATTCAATTAATCATCATAATTTGGAGAAAAAAATAATCAAATCAGTGTGTACTGAATAGTGTTTTTCCAAAACAAGAGCTAGCTTGTATTGCACCTTTCCCACTTCAATAACTGTCTTTTGTGCAATTAAAGATGTGTGAGAGCATAGAAAGTTTGAGTTGGAAGCAGGTGGCTGAGGCATCAATCTCTTCTTTTTATTTAAAATATATACATTCCACATGAAAATAAATTATATTGGAGTCTTAGTTCATAATTTATTTAGTCACCTCCATGAGTTTTTGACCATAAAATTGCAATACTTTAATTTTCCCCTCTTGGAAAATTGCTGCAGTGTGTTAAGGTGTGAACTCCAGTTCCTGTTACATATCCCTTGAACTGCAAGGAGATCCAACCAGTCCATTCTGAAGGATATAAGCCCTGAGATTTCTTTGGAAGGAAAGATGCTAAAGCTGAAACTTCAGTACTTTGGCCACCTCATGCAAAGAGCTGACTCATTGGGAAAGACTGAGGCTGGGAGGGACTGGGGGCAGGAGGAGAAGTGGAAGACAGAGGATAAAATGGCTGGATGGCATCACTGACTCAGTGGAACTGAGTCTGAGTGAATTCCGGGAGTTGGTGATGGACAGGGAGGCCTGGCGTGCTGCGATTCATGGGATCTCAAAGAGTTGGACACAACTGAGAGACTGAAATGAACTGAATTGAACTGATTCCTAGTTTATTTCAAAATCTGCCAAGTACGCTTTCAGGGAAGGGAGAAGCTATGGATGCTAGCAGGACTATGATCTATAACCATGAAAACATTGCACAGTAAAATATGTAACAAATAGGTCTAAACCTTACGAATTGAACACAGACTGGGAAGACATTCAGAAGCTAAACTTTATTTTGATTGGAGTACTAACTATTTGCTGCCACTAGCAACAAGTGTAAGACAATTGTGATCTTATTTAAGTACTTACATCTATATCAATTTCTATTTATCAATCTATATACTTATCAATCATCTATTATCTTTCTAGAAATTGTGAAATAGCATCTGGCTTGGGGTTTCCCTGTGGCTCAGATAGTAAAGACTCTGTCTGCCATGCAGGAGACCCAGGTTTGATCCCTTATCCAGGAAGATCCCCTGGAGAAAGGAATGGAATTCCATGGACAAAGGAGTCTGGTGAGCTGCAGTGCATGGAGTCACAAAGAGTGACTAACACTTTACTTTTCACGTTTGTGTTTCTTATAGTTCACATTATTTGGTTTTCTATATGACAATTCTCCACTGGTAAAATTTGTGATGAAAAC
Organism: Procapra przewalskii; assembly: GCA_006410515.1. Lineage (NCBI taxonomy): Eukaryota > Metazoa > Chordata > Mammalia > Artiodactyla > Bovidae > Procapra > Procapra przewalskii. The sequence continues at coordinate 582,372 of SJYF01001326.1, forward strand.
CAAGCATTCAAGGAAACCTCAAAATGGATATTCTCTCTGTGTAGACAATTTTATGGTTTCTGAGCTCCATCTTCCAGTTGGAAACATCTATTGGTGGAAACTGCTCTCCTCTCTGTCTTTCTCCTCCATCTGTGGTTTGATCCTATCTCCTTCTGAAGCATACAAAAACCTCTCTCCACTTATGGACATGAATTTGGGCAAACTCTGGGAAATTCCGAGGGACAGGGAAGTCTGGTGAGCTGCAGTTCATGGGGTTGCAAAGAGTCAGACATAACTTGGCGACTGAACAACAACACCTATCTAGGCCTTATCCATCCTTTACTGCTCATCAAAGATCCTATTCCTTCCAGAACATGACTCAGGTACACAGTGAACTTTTACTTTTCTGAGTTCTTAAAGCTTTTCAGTTCAGATATAGGTGTGTAAATACCTCAGTAAAAGCCATACTAATGTCACTGTTCAGGCTGGAGGTAGATGGTGAGATTGTGATTTTAGGAATGTATGAATGTGCCCTGTGAAGTGACATTCATTCTGAGAGAAAACCTTTCCTAGACAACTGAATACAGGGTCATGACTTTTGTCCAAACAACACATACCTTAATAAATGTATTTGCATTCTCATGTTTCATATGTGTAAATGTAATGTCTCAGACCACAAGCTAATTTAGGAAAGGGCCAGGTCATTTTTGTTGAACAATGTTTTCAGTGCCTGAATCATAGTGTAAATAAATCACTATTTGTAGAACAATGAAATTAATTGGTTGAGGCTTCTTTCAAAAGTAGAAAGCATCATATAATCAAGCTTGTATTTTTAGTATGTAGAAGACATAAAATAAACATTTAAAAATATAATCAAATTTAAATAATAACACATATTTATATATTATATTCAATTTTTATATTATTATTGGTACAAAGACAGGCCAATACGTATAGAAGTTCAGGCAGCAATACCTTCTTCCCCTAGCCACCAACACTGACTTTAATCTACATATTTCCCTTGTTCAGGGGTTTATTAGAAATACAATTGTAACTACAGAAAGAAACCAGGTAACTTTATAAGGTAAATAACAGGAATTTTTACTAAACAATCATTCTCCAATCAGCAGGTCAGTTATCTTTGTGTCTCAACCTCTGATTTTGTACAACTATCATAAACTATAGTTTATGCTTTGTGCACAAACATTTGTCACTAAAATTGGGAAACCAGCTGGACAAATAAAAATAAAGATACCATGAAATTTTCATTAAGGAGATGCAGTGTAAACTTAACACCCTTTAATAAGAAAATTCCAAGATGCTACACTCCTCCTATCAGTGTCTCCAACTAACAAGGGCTGGACCAGCTGTTGGACATGATATTTTTCTTCTTAGGGGCAGGAGGTGCATTCTATTAAATGAGGCTTTGAAACAGGTTCAGTTTCAAAGCGATAATGAAACAGGTTTAGCTGCAATAATAACAATAAGAACTCATCAATCAGAGCCTACAATTGGCACTTCCAGAAACATTTGACATTTTTCTCCTGGAATTCAGAAATGCATGTGGCAAAGCATGCCAGAACTCTCATCAGTGCCTCGCAGATGCTGATATAAAACCTGTACTCAAACTCCAGTGTCTACTCTTTCGCTACCCCCAGAATTCTACTTAGCAATATGTTCTTTACTGTCATGTTAATTTGCTGGTGGTGTTTTACTTTACAGCAGTTTAGCCTATATTCTTCTTGATTATTTGCTGTTTTCTCCCATAGTTACATGTCATATTTTCTTCCTGATCACCCTACACACTCAGACTTGATGTTCATAGCACCTTCTCTTAAAGTTGCCAATAAAGTAACTGCAATAACTTGAATCAGTAATACTTAGAATAGGCAACCAACAAACTCTGGTATAATGGGTTTATTGCAGTAGAGTGTGTTTATATGTTATAAACAAACAAAAAGACCAAAAGGAATTGAGAGACTGAAAAATGTGTCATATTTCTTCATCTTAACCAAAACAAAACAAATTCAAACAAAAAACTGTCTATAAATCTGTCTTATTATAATGCTTTTGTATAGATAAACTTTGGACTCTCAATGATAGAAAGCCCTGAATTTCAGTTGCAATGATGTATGAGGCCAGAATCTCTATAATTTTGTCACTTTGTAAATTAATGTGTATACACTATACATCATCTTAAGAATTGAATTTCCAGTCTTTTAAATTTAAAACTTTCCTTGTCTTATTTAACTCTGTTTTCCTTTTTTTTTTCTTTTTTAGCATAATAATTCTTTCTTTTACTCATTAGCTTGCCTGAGTCTCAAATAAGTGTTTTTATTTTCTCACATTCTGCTAAGGACCTTTGGTGTTGCATTGTTGATGTAATTCTGTGCTTCTTTGTCTTCTAATTGTGCCAAACTCTGTCTTCCTATAGGGCTCATCTGTTAGTTGCTAAGTCGTTTCTGACTCTTGTGACCCTATGGACTAGAGCCCACCAGGCTCCTCGGTCCATAGGATTTCCCATACTAGAGTGGGTTGCTCTTTCCTTCATCCTATAGGGCAGTATTTTTTGAACAACTAAATAAAAACTTCATAAATCTTTCACACCACTATAAATGACAATCTATTTCAATTTTCATCACCTAATCCTTCTTTTATCTCACTTTAATTAAGATTATGCCAGAAATATTTCTCTTTTTAAACCACCTCCCATATGAACTTTTTCCATTTGCCTTTATTTCTTTATGTCATTTAAATCCAAGCTCTATTTTTTACCATATGAAAGAGAGCAATGGATTAATGATTGCTTTAATCTAATATTCAAGATTAAATTCAGGAATCACTTCTTGATGAGCAGGTGGCAAACTAATATTTGAGAGAGAAATTAAAAGTGGATTCATATGCAAATCTAGTATTGTGCATCTTTAGCCCACTTAATGAAAGGTGTTATTGTTTTAATTAGGTTAATAATTTTGGATATGTAGATAATCAATTAGAAGAGTATAGCTCAATGGAAAAAGTCATATCTTGAATAGACAAATTATTAAGGTTGAAGGCTCCAACTGACTGAAATGTCACTCTATTCATCCTGGCATTAATTATGTTAATCAACTAACATGTTAGTCATGGCAATAATTTAACTTTTCAGCAAACCTATGATGCAGTCCAAATATTTCTCTTTCTTTCCTGTTGCCTACTCAGAAAGCATGTATCAAAAACATCTACATAAGATGAATAGAATATTGGAAATAGAAGAAAACTTGAAGTTTATTTTGTTCATTACTATTTATCCAACATTTATCCAATCTGTTCCTCAACATCATCCAGCATTGGGAAACTGACATTACCCAGACAGGACAAGCATCTGAGATTGAACAATTTCAGATTATCCTAAACCTAAATTGAATATACTGAACTCAAGTTTGCCTTTCTTTCAGTGATGCTGCTCTACCTGCTAAAATCTAGACCAGCAGCTATGGATATATTTTTGAAACATGTAATAATACTTTTAACATATACATATGGTTATCATGTGCTCCATGAGATCTCTCTTTGTAGTCTAATCATAAGGAAAATTGTTTTCAAAATATAGATTTTTAACAACATTTTTTGTATGTTACATTAAAAGTTTAAGTTCAGAAGTAATCACCATATTCCAGATAAGTCTAGCTAATGACAATGTTTTCTTAAAATGTTCATACAAATACAATTTATTTCCTTTTTTGTGTAATAATAACTTCATCTAACTTAAAAACTGATTCCCCTTTTAATAATCTGTGCTTTTATTTTTGTGTGTGTGTCCAAGACCTCTTTGTGTTTTTCTTATAAAAAAATGTAAATGACAGGTATTTTATAAGTTGAGATTTTTTCACCCGGTGATTTCCAAATGTCATTCCTAAGTCTCCACAAATTTAAATTGTTGCTATGATGACTGATGATTTAGTCGCTAAGTTGTGTCCAACTCTTGCAACCTCATGGACTGTAGCCTGCCAGGCTCCTCTGTCCATAGGACTTTTTCAGGCAAGAATACTGGAATGAGTTGCCATTTCCTTCTCCAGGGGGTCTTCCTGACCCAGGGATCGAATCAGGGTCTCCTGCACTGCAGGCAGATTCTTTACCAACTGAGCTACCAGGGAAGCCCACCATGATGATTAGGGGTGGTAAAAGGAAAAAATAATTTGATTTCCTCAAACTGAAAGGTTTTCTTCAGAGTTCCTTAAAACATGACTCTTTGATACCATCAAAATCATAAATATTCTGTTCAATGTTTGTGTTTAATTGCTCAGCCCTGTCCAACTCTTTGAAACCCCATTGACTGTAGCTTGCCAGGCTCCTCTTGTCCATGGGGGTTCTCCAGGCAGAAATACTGGAGTGGGTAGCCATGCCCTCCTCCATGGAATCTTCCCAACCCAGGAATCAAACCCAGATCTCCCAAATTGCAGGTGGATTCTTTACCATCTGAGCCACCAGAGAAGCCCTCTGTTCAATAAAAACAATACTTTTAAAAACGGATTTCTTTGGTTTGTTGACAAATATTTTTAAATAATTTGTCAGCTCATTTGCTATCTTATCTCAAGAACACAGAAAGATTCAGAAAAAGAATAAGAGAATCTCAACACAAATAGCTCTGTGACCTTGGACAAGAAATGAGCTTCTCCAAGATTCAGTTTTTCTCTCATGTGGAAAGTAGGCTATTTTTTTAATTATTATTTTGCAAGATCATTAGTGTGGATGAAAAGAGATAATTAATGCGTGTAAACATATAATACAGTGTCTGCATCAAGATATATGAAAGAAGTGAAGTGATGTTGCTCAGTCGTGTCTGATTCTTTGTAACCCTAGGAACTGTAGCTTACCAGGCTCCTCCATCCATAGGATTTTCCAGGCAAGCACTGGAGTGGGTTGCCATTTCCTCTCCAGGTGATCTTTCTGACCCGGGGTCAAACCTGGGTCTCCCTTATTGTATGCAGATGCTTTACTGTCTGAGCCATCAGGGAAATCATAGATAAAAGAACATATTAGCAATTATTGCTTTTTAAAATATGTAAAGTTAAATGAGCAGGATATTTTATGTTAAATATGTTGGTTTCTGACTAATTTAAGGAACACACATTTCAAAATATTTGGATTGGCTTAAGACTCTGCTCATTCATTGTGAACTGCTACATACATGAAGAGAGAAAGCAACTAACTACGCATATTTGACAAGAACACTTAGATGACAAGACATATTGATATAGTTGTTTTGGCACAAAAGCTCCATAAATTTTTAGAATTTCTAGTACCAAATGATATGAGCAACTGACACCCTCTATCATACCTCTGTTCTTACTCCATCTCTAACTTAGACCACAGCATTTGCTCTATTTTTAGGTTGCATAGGATAGAATTTCACAGTTAGGGCAATTCCCAAGGATAACACTGCTTTGCATAACTTGAAAGGTGATGCTATTAATAAGTTATCTCTGTGGAGACATAAACAGAGAGTGGAGGTTCAACATCCATCCAGCCACAGCAACTGAAAACATACATCAAGGTTCACTAGATGTTTTGGCCAATGCCTTCTCCTGTCTCATATTTCATGTTCATGATGATGCCATAGTTTTCAAAATACTACAGAGGCTGATTAAAAAATCCACTGTTTTCAAAGGATGTTTGAGTTCATGAAAATGTGAAGTGTGTCACCATTTAATAAAACACTCTCTCAGGGAGCTAGGATTAGTCTTTCAGGGGTGACCTGAGCCCTTGACTTCTTGACAACTAAGAACTTTACTATAATATGGTCAATGGTGGCAAAATATGCCACTCCAATATATGCCACTTGGGCATAAGTGTTATTTTGGTCTAAAGGCACTTGAGAAACAACAGATGCAATAAGGGTGTCCTAACCTCCTTTGTTTCTTCCTGAAATTGAAAGAAAAAATGCTCCTGTGAAATATGCTCTCCCTGTATCAGAAGAAAATAAACATTCTTTGACAGGGAGCTAAAGCTGAGAAAATTCTTCAAAAATAAAATTTATTAAAATAGTTTTTATTTTCTTTTAGCCACTTCATATGATTTTGTTACTTTCCCCAAATTGCTTCTCTTTGTTCAAATAAAAGAAGTTAGGTCTTACCACTTTGAGTTTTCCTTATGAAAGCTCTCATATCATAAAAAAATCAATAAATAAATTTGTATGTTTGCCTCTTATTAATCTAATAGTTTTAGTCCCAGGCAAAAGCTCAAAGAGGATAGAGGTAAATTTTTCATCTCCTTTGCAAGTGCCTGAGTTAAAATTACATTTCTGTATCTGCCACTGTCTTGCTCATGCATTCTGGCTATGGTGTACTGAATTTACATATTCTTCATTTCCACAGTGCCAGGAAAAACTCTTTTTGTGTGTTAGATAGCACAGTTCTAATGTTGGGAGACAAAAGGAGATGAATCAGTGTAAAGTAACTGGTCTTTACTGAGATCCACTACACTGACAATGACCACATTGTCTCCTACATTTACTATCTCACTAAATATTTACTGCATTATTAAAAGTAATGATTATTTATCCTTTTAACAGATAAAGAATCCAAAGCATTATAGAAATTGAACAAGGTACAAAATACATAGGTTAAATAGGAAAATTGAAATCAATGCTCATGTGTAATTAATTTTAAGTCTGTATGCTTTTTATAATCATTTGCTGTTTTTCTAGAAAAAATATACTTCTTATTAAAGTCAAGAGATATTCCACAATAAGTGATAATGGAAAATACTTTGAAAAATAATATAAATATAATTATAAATTATATATTTAACTAAATCAGTTTGTTGTATGCCAGAAAGTAACACAACATTGTAAATAAAATATGTTTCAATGAAAAACAAAGAATGCATTTATAAAATAAAAAATAGGGATATGTGAAATGTATTCATAAATATTTTCATAAAAATAATGAGAATATTAAAAGCTCTATAATCTAAAATAAGAAACTTCAGTTATCTGAAAAATTAGCTTTTTATAGAACATATCATTCTCTAACACCACTGAATAAATGAGGAATTGCTATGACTGAGAAAGAGAATAAAATGATTGATAAAACACCAAATGCTACTTGTGAAATTGCTTTTAAAACTTGACTCTTCTTTGCTTGATGAAGATTCATAACAATTGGATTTTACATCTGAGAACGGTCTTTTTAAATTGTTCTAGTGTAAAATAAATTCAACATTGACAGCATTAAGAAAATGTTTGCATCCAAATATTTATACAACAGATTCTATACTTACTTAGATTCAATTAAAGCTAAATGAAAGAAAGACTGTCACATTATTGGCTGAAATGCTACTTGTCAAAATTAACACAGCAGTGCATCAGAAGATGAATGCAGCATTTCTGAAAATTCAATATTAAAGTTTATACACACAAACATATAGACATCTGAAGCACAAATTGTCACATAATGAAGTTACTTGGAAATAGATTTCTAACATACAAATGAAAGGGTAAAATGAGGAAAATTTTAAAAGAAAGTGAAAAAAAAAAACCTAGCAATTATACATCAGTCCCAGAGAACTTCCAATTTCTCTTTCACTTATTCTCTCCTAATCTTTCTCCAACTTTTCAGAGCTTAGAAACAAGAAATCAAGCTGATAGCTTTTCTTTCCTTCTTTTTTAAATTGATGGAATGCACATAAGAAATTTTGAATATGTTTAATCTCATAGGCTGCTGATGGTATGGTAGTTTAAGTTGATGTAAATATCTTGGACATAATTTAGACAGATAGATGATAAGCCTATGTGAATATACATGTTTGAAATAATTTTTCTCAAAATTTCAGTTCTGAGAATTTATGCAAGATGTACAAAAGTATTTTATTTAACATTCTTTATCATCACAAAAATTTAAAACATTCTCAATGTCCTACCTATACCAATCTTAAGGAAACTATATAAGAAAGAAAATAAAGTAAAATAAGTTGTAACTAAATGTTAATTATATATAGACACACATCTACACACACAAAGTAATCCAATCTATAATATGTACCAGTTCAGTTCAGTGACTCAGTTGTGTCAGACTCTTTGCGACCCCATGGATCATAGCACTCCTGGCCTCCCTGTCTATCACCATCTCCCAGAGTTCACTCCAACTCACATCCATTGGGTCAGTGATACCATCCAGCCTTCTCATCCTATGTCATCCCCTCTTCCTCCTGCCCCCAATCCCTCTCAGCATCAGAGTCTTTTCCAATGAGTCAACTCTTTGCATGAGGTGGCCAAAGTATTGGAGTTTCAGCTTTAGCATCATTCCTTCCAAAGAAATCCCAGGGCTGATCTCCTTTAGAATGGACTGGTTAGATCTCTTTGCAGTAAAAGGACTCTCAGGAGTCTTCTCCAACACCACGGTTCAAAAGCATCAATTCTTCAGTGCTCAGCCTTCTTCACAGTCCAACTCTCACAACCATACATGACCACTGGAAAAACCATAGCCTTGACTAGATGGACCTTTGTTGGTAATAGAGAAACACAAAATATAACCTGATGTTACAGTTGCAATTTTGAGTAATATTTTCTTTTTTTTCATTTGCATTTTTAGTAATTTCATTTTTATGTAATCAGAAAAAGAAAATTTTATTCATTTCTAATTTATCTAAACATCTGAGAAAAGATCATCCATTCATTCATACACACACACACACACACACACACACACATATATATATATGGAGAATTCACAATGTGTTTGATATTGTATGATGTTGTATGATAGGCTGGGATAAATAGGGAATGTTGTTTGTTGTTGTTCAGTCACAAAGTTGTGCCAACTCTTTGAGACCCCATGTACTGCAGCACTCCACACCACCCTGTCTCTCATCATCTCCTGGAGTTGGCCCAGGTTCACGTTCATTGCATTGGTGATATCATCCAATCATCTCATCTTCTGATGCCTTCTTCTCCTCTGCCCTCGATCTTTCCCAGAATCAGGGACTTTTCCAGTGAGTGGTCTGTTTGCATCAGGTGACCAGAATACTGGAGCTTCAGCTTCAGGGTCAGTCCTTCCAGTGGATATTCAGGGTTGATCTCCCTTCAGATTGACTGGCTTGATCTCCTTGCTGTCCAAGGGACTTTCAGACATCTTCTCCAGCACCACAACTTGAAGGCATCAATTCTTTGGCATTCTGCCTTCTTTATGGTCCAGCTGTCACAACCGGACATGAACACTGGGAAGACCATAACCTTCACTATATGGACCTTTGTTGGCAGAGTAATGTCTCTGCTTTTCAACACACTGTCTAGGTTTTTTCTCATTTTCCTGCCAAAAAGCAATCATCTGATTTCATAGCTGCAGTCACTGTCTGCAGTGATTTTGGAGCCCAAGAAGAAGAAATCTGTCATT
>SJYF01001326.1:630969-645104 GCA_006410515.1 Procapra przewalskii
AGCAGAACTTCCTTCCTTGCTGGTACAGTGGATAAGAATCCACCTGCCAATGCAGAGGGCACAGGTTCAGTCTCTGGTCTGAGAAAATTCCAGATGCCATGGGGCAACTAAGCCTGTGCACCACAAATACTGAGGCCCATGTGATCTAGAGGGGGCAAGCCACAACTTCTGAGCCTGCACACTGCATCTACCTAGAAACCCTAGAATCTGTGCTATCCAAATGAGAAGATGGTGCACCACAGTGAAAAACAGGCTCCACTCTCCATAACTAAGAAGGCCTAGACCAAGGAATGAAGACCTAGAGGAGTCAAAAATAAATAGATTAATTAAATAAATAAACTTTCCCACAGTACTAGAAACAGAAAACAAATGATTTCCTGGAAAAATAAAGATGTAACTATACATTAAAACACACACAGACAGAAACTATTATTATAGAAATACCACCAGACTTGGGGTCAAAAAGTGTTCTATATAGTACTAGCTATTTGACATTAGGCAAGTTAATTCACCTCTATTAATTTATCTAATGACAAGCATCATAAAGTCTTTTCTCACAGTTCAGTTCAGTTCAGTTCAGTTGCTTAGTCGTGTCTGACTACTTGTGAGTTGGTATTCAATGTGTTAGGTGAAACTTTAAATGAAAGCAGGGTTACCTTGTGGCTCAGCCAGTAAAGAATATGCCTATAATGTGGGAGACTGGTGTTTGATCCCTGGGTTGGGAAGATCCCCTGCAGAAGGGAATAGCTACCCACTCCATTATTCTGTCCTGGAGAATTCTATAGGGTCACAAAGTGCTGGGGTCCAGCCCCACAGGATCCAGGGGGCCCTGAAGGAAAAACAGCTTTGGTGGATGATTTAGAAAGAGATAAGGAAAGAATATTGTAGATAAGAAAATAGAGGCGAGAAAGAAGCTGATATTCTTTGGTTTACATATAAAGCTAATAAAGTCTTAGAAGCCTAGGCAGAAAAATGAACACAGAGAGCCCCTGTGTTCCAAGGGATCAGCCTGAAAAGGAAATTAAGAGAGAAAAAGAGAGAGAGAGAGAGAGAAGAAAAACACGGGGTGACCAAGCTATTTCAAGCGAGGCCCAATAGCTTTATTTTTAAAGGTACTTTTATACCTTGTCTTATACATAGAGGGAAATGAAAGATGCAAAGTTATACAGAGTCAGCCCAAACATTACATCTATTTTGTCTTTATTGAAACCAGGACTTTTTCTGCAAAACTTTCCCATTAACAATATTGTGTACATTATCTTCTGGCCTTGGAGGCCTGTGAACATTTTATGACCCTCTTTTGATAAAGGCTGTTTGACCAGAAAATTTATTTTTCCTTGAAATGTTTTTTCTTATATTTTTAACCTATGTCAGCCTCAAAAAATATTAAACAAGTTACATTTCTCACGGAGCAAAGGTGCAGAGAGTTGCAAGAAAGAACCAATTAGCTCAAAAGTCTGATGTGGTTAATTTCAAGGCTACACTTGTTTTTCTTACTTTTCAACTATGTTAACTAATGTACTCCCAGGTGCACAGTGGATAAGAGATATGGGAACTTAGCAACAAGCATTGGCCCAATAATGAAATCTTTACACCAGCACTACTCTAATAACTTTTAGCTCTTTAAAAGGCTCTATATTTTAGGCTTTCCATGCCTCTCATAGTTGGGAGGCTGTAAATAACCATATGCATAGCTGCAAGAGTCTGGATAGACCTGCCAAGCAAGCTAGAATGCTAACAGAGGGGTTTTAATTTGAAATGTTCCTCTCATATCCAGGAGACTTATTAGCCATAGCTCTAAGTTGATTTTTTCTAGAGAAAAGTCGCCCGTACGGGGATAGTCCCCTGTTAATGTCAGAGGAGTTGGTGAAAGTCATGAAATAGTAAAACAGACAGATTCTGGTTTTGAGGTAGATGCTCGAGAAAGCCTAGGGAGCTGTTGAGTTCTGAAGCCTTGCTTAACAGTTCTCTTCCACATGACCTTGTCATGGGTGGGTCTCCTGTGGTGGCTCCCGGCAGCAAAGAATCAAACACAAACGAGCAACTTTCACTTGAATAAAAGCAGCTATTGAAATGGAGCTGGATGACATTGTCCTTGCCCACCCCACCCCACCCCACCCTCAACATGTCCTCTGCCTGCCTTTTGCCTGTGGAAAACTTTAGTCAAAAAATGAGTTGAATCAGAGAAGTTAGAAACGCTGAAACAAAGGAAAACAGTCTAAGGAGATGAAATAATAATGATGTAGTCATTAAGCATAGTCAAGGACCTTTAGTTCTTTCTCAAGGGCTATAGATAATATTCTGAGACATATCCTGTGAGCTGTCTTATAGATACCAAAACACCATTTGAAGAAGTTAACTACATGATGACAAGACTTTAACCAGGACTTGACCTGCCAAGATTCTGCAAAGAAATGGGAACAAGTGTACCCCCAAATTGAAGGTTAACTATACCTAAAACAACCAAGTTGATGCTAGTCAGACCACTAATGAACAATTTGAAGATGACTGTTACAGATGACTCTCAATATTTCTACATATAACCTCCCCCTACAACTCTGTCTATAAAAGCTCTCACCCCCTGTTTGTCAGGGGTGGGGTAGTCTGCTTTTGGACAGATGTCTACCACCCTCCCCTCCAGTTGCTGGCATCTGAAATAAAGCAAACTTCCCTTTCCAACAACCTGGCCTGTTTACTGGCTTTTGAGTAGCAAGCAGTCTGACCCCCATGCATACCTTTTGGTAACACTATGATTATACAGGACAAGACAACGGTTGAGTAAAAAAGAGGGTATACTACTGTAGCCAGGAGCTAGAGAATATAAGATGGCCAGATAGAGACAAGAGATGTGCCAAGAAAATGCACCAAATGTGTCCTTTAAAACAAGCAAGAACTTAATGGGGCTTCTGGGTATGAAACCTACTTTGTATCCTCTATTTTTGTTTGTAAGAAATAGGTTTCACTGAGCCTCCTTGAAGGCGGGAGAAGGGGACAACAGAGGATGAGATGGTTGGGTGGCATCACCAATGTTATGGACATGAATTTGAGTAGGCTCTGGGAGTTGTTGATGGACAGGGAAGCCTGGCATGCTGCAGTCCTTAGGGTCGCAAAGAGTCAGACACAACTGAGTGACTTAAATGGACTGGAGTCTCATTGACATTCCCTGAGTTCCAAAGGGCAGGTTCAAATAGTTGCTAACTAGAGAAGGGAGAGGATGCAGAGACAGGGGAGAAGCAGATTAGAATAGAGTAGCCATCAGGCAGGATCCTATCTCAAAGGATACACATATATTTAAATTCTTCTGCAGAACTAAAATTCCCAACAAATGGAATTTTAACTATTTGATGAAGCATTCTTCATTCCAGAGAAGATGGCAATTTGATAAACTCTAGAAAAATAGACTCCAAAACACTCATAGGTAAGTCAGGCTCACTCTCCTATGAGATCACATGGGCTGACAGTGGCATGTGGCAGGATCAGAGATGCTGGTAGCACAGTCCTGAGAGGTGCAATGTATTGGCTTAGGCCCTCTTGGAGGAGGTCACCATTAGCTCTACCATAGAGCCTATAGCCTTACCACAGAGACTGCAGACTCCAGGACTGAGCCACCTCAGGGAAACTATTGGGAGGGGGCACAGTTCCATCCATCAGCAGAAAATTAGACTAAAGATTTACTGAGCATGGTCCTGCCCACCGGAGCAAGTTTTCCTCACAGCCAGTCACTCCCATCAAGAAGCTTGCACAAACTTCTTATCCTTATCCATCAGAGGGCAGGCAGAATGAAAACCACAGTCACAGAAAACTAACCAAAATGATCACATGGATCATAGCCTTATATAACTCAATGAAACAATAAGCCATGCCATGCAGGGCCACCCAAGACTGATGGGTCACCACGGAGAGTTCTGACAAAACATGGTCCACTGGAGAAAGGATGGCAAACCACTTCAGCATTCATGCTCTGAGAACCCCATGAACAGTATGAAAAAGCAAAAATTAGTAGGTGTCCAATATGCTAGTGCGAAAGAGCAGAGGAATGGTTCCATAAGGAATGAAGAGGCTGAGCCATGCAAGGATGGGTGCAATGAAGGACAGAAATGGTAAAGACCTTACAGAAGCAGAACAGATTAAGAAGAGGTGGTAAGAATACACAGAATAATCGTACAAAAAAGATCTTAATGACTCAAAGAGCCAGAGTGGTGTGGTCACTTTCCTACAGCCAAACATTGTGCAATGTGAAGTCAAGTGGGCCTTAGGAAGAGTTACTATGAACAAAGCTAGTGGAGGTGATGGAATTCGAGCTGAGCTATTTCAAATCCTAAAAGATAATGCTGTCAAAGTGTTGAACTGAATGTGCCAGCAAATTTAGAAAACTCATCAGTGGCCACAGGACTGGAAAAGGTCAGGTTTTATTCCAACTCCAAAGAAGGGCATTGCATTCCATTGCCAAAGGATGTTCAAATTACCACACAATTGGGCTCATTTCATGTGCTATCAAGATAATGCTCAAAATCCTTTAAGGTAGGCTTCAGCAGTACATGAACCAAGAAATTCCAGATGTACAAGGTGGATTTAGAAAAGGCAGAGGAGCCAGAGATCAGATTGCCAACCTTACTGAATCATAGAAAAAGCAAGAGAAATCCAGAAAAACATCTATTTTGCTTCATTGACTATGTTAAAGCCTTTGACTGTGTGGATCACAACAAACTGGAAAATTCTGAAACAGATGGGAATATTAGGTCACCCTACTTGCCTCCTGAGAAACCTGTATGCAGGTCAAGAAACAACAGTTAGAACCAGATATGGAGCAATGGACTAATTCAAAATTGGGAAAGGAGTATGCCAGGACTGTAATATTGTCACCCTGTTTATTTACTTATATACAGAGTACATCATGAGAAATGCTGGGCTGAATAAATCACATGCTGGAATCAAGATTACCAGGATAAATATCAATAACTACAGATACACAGATGATCCCACCTTAATTGCAGAAATTGAAGAGGAATTAAAGAGCCTCTTGTTGAAGATGAAAATTGACAGTCAAAAATCTGGGTTAAAACTCGAGTCAGAAAACTAAGATCATGGCACCTGGTCCCATCACTTCAAGGCAAATATATGGGGAAACAAAGGAAACAGAGACAGACTTTTATTTTCTTGGGCTCCAAAATCACTGCAGTGACTACAGCCACCAAATTAAAATGCATTTTCTCCTTGGAAAAAGAGCTATGACAAACTCAGGCAGGGTATTAAAAAGCAGAGACATCACTTTGCCAACTTAGGTCCATATAAAAGTAAGTGTTAATCTTTCAGTTGTGTCTGACTCTTTGTGACCACATGGACTGTATACTGCTAGATTTCTTTTTCCATGAAATTCTCTAGCAAGAATACTGGAGTGGGTTGCCATTACCTTCTCCAGGATATCTTCCTGTCCCAGGGGATCAGACCCAGGTCTCCCACATTACAAGCAGATTATTTACCATATGAGCCACCAAGGAAGCCATATAGTCACAGCCATGGTTTTCCTGTGTATGTGTGTTAGTTGCTCAGTCATGTCCAACTGTTTGTGATGCCATGGACTGTGGCTCACTAGGCTCCCTGTCCATGGAATCTCCAGTCAAGAATGCTGGAGTCTATTGCCATTTCCTTCCCCAGGGTACCTTACCGACCCAGTATCAAACCCAGGTTTCCTGTTTTGAGGCAGATTTTTTATTCATCTGAGCTACCAGAGAATCATGGTTTTTCCAATAGTCATGTACAGATTTGAAAGTTGGATCATACAGAGAGTTGAACACCAAAGAATCGATATTTTAGAATTTTGGTACTAAAGACTCTTGAGAGCCCCATGGACAGCAAGATCAAACAAGTAAATCCTAAAGGAAATCAATCCTGAATATTCACTGGAAGAACTGACAGTCAATCAGAAGCTCCAATACCATGTCCTCTTGATGTGAAGAGCTAACTCACTGGAAAATACCCTGATGCTGGGAAAGACTGAGGGCAGAAAAAGAAAGGAGTGACAGAGGATAAAGTGGCTGTATGGCATCACTGACTCAATGGACATGAGTTTGAGCAAACTTTGGGAGACAGTGAAAGACAGAATAATGAAGGAAGGAATGTGAAGTCAAGTGGGCCTTAGTGCATCACTATAAACAAAGCTAGTGGAGGTGAAGGAATCCCATTTGAGCTATATTCAAATCCTGAAAGATGATGCTGTGAAATTGCTGAACTCAATATGCCAGCAAATTTGGAAAACTCAGCAGTGGCCACAGGACTGGAAAAGGTCAGTTTTCATTCCAATCCCAAAGAAAGGCAATGCCAAAGAATGGTCAAACTACTGCACAAGTACACTCATATCATACATTAGTAAACTAATGCTCAAAATCCTCCAAGCTAGGCTTCAGCAATATGTGAACCATGAACTTCCAGGTGTTCAAGCTGGTTTTAGAAAAGGCAGAGGAACCAGAGATCCAATTGCCAACATCTGCTAGATCATGGAAAAAGCAAGAGAGTTCCAGAAAAACATCTATTTCTGCTTTATTGACTATGCCAAAGTCTTTGACTGTGTGGATCACAATAAACTGTGGGAAAGATATGGAAATACAAAACCACCTGACCTGCTTCTTGAGAAACCTATATGCAGGTCAGGAAGCAATAGTTAGAACTGGACATGGAACTACAAACTGGTTCCAAATAGGAAAAAGAGTTTGTCAAGGCTGTATATTGTCACCCTGCTTATTTAACTTCTATGCAGAGTTCATCATGAGAAACACTGGGCTGGAAGAAGCATAAGTTGGAATCAAGATTGCTGGGACAATATCAATAACCTCATATATGCAGATGACCACCCTTATGGCAGAAAGTGAAGAGGAACTAAAAGCCTCTTGATGAAAGTGAAAGAGGAGAGTGAAAAAGCTGGCTTAAATCTCAACATTCAGAAAACTAAGATCATGGCATCTGGTCCCATCACTTCATGGGAAATAGATGGGGAAACATTGGAAACAGTGTCAGACTTTATATTTTTGGGCTCCAAAATCACTGCAGATGGTGACTGCAGCCATGAAATTAAAAGATGCTTACTCCTTGGAAGGAAAGTTATGACCAACCTAGATAGCATATTGAAAAGCAGAGACATTACTTTGCCAACAGAGGTCCTTCTAGTCAAAGCTATGGTTTATCCAGTGGTCATGTATGGATGTAAGATTTGGACTGTAAAGAATGCTGAGTGCTAAAGAATTGATGCTTCTGAACTGTGGTGTTGGAGGAGACTCTTGAGAGTCCTTTGGACTGCAAAGAGATCCAACAAGGACATTCTAAAGAAGATCAATCCTGGATGTTCATTGGAAGGACTGATGCTAAAGCCAAAACGCCAATACTTTGGCCACCTCATCCGAAGAGTTAACTCGTTGGACAAGACTCTAATGCTGGGAGGGTTTGGGGGCAGGAGAGAAGGGGACAGCAGAGGATGAGATGGCTGGATGGCATCACCGACTCGAGGGACATGAGTTTGAGTAAACTCTGGGAGTTGCTGATGGACTGGGAGGCCCGGCATGCTGCGATTCATGGTGTTGCAAAGAGTTGGACGTGACTGAGTGACAGTGAGTCTGCCCTCTGATACCCTCTTGCAACACCTACCATCTTACTTGGGTTTCTCTTACCTTGGGTGTGGGGTATATCTTCACAGCAGCTCCAGCAAAGTACAGCCACTGCTCCTTACCTTAGATAAAGGGTATCTCCTTACCACCTCCCTTCCTGACCTTCAACGTGGGATAGCTCCTCTAGGCCCTCCTACACCTGCACAGCCACCACTCCTCCTCGGGTTCCTCCTCCCGGCTGCCGCCGCCCCTGGCCTCCAGTGTGAGGTGGCTTGACCTGGCTGCCCCTGATCTTGGACGTGGGGTAGCTCCTCTCGGCCACCGCAGCTGATCTCTGATGTGGGTGGTTCCTTCCGGCTGCCTCTGGCCTCAGACACGGGGTGTCTCCTCCCGGCCACCACTGACCTCGGACGCGGGCTGTCTCGTCCTGGCTGACACTGACTTCGGATGTGGGGTAGCTCCTCTCGGCTGCCGCACCTGACCTCGGATTTGGGTAGCTCCTCTTGGCTGCTCCTGCGCCTTCACAGCCTGGCACTCTCGGCCGCTGTCCCTGACCTCGGACGTGGGTAACTCCTCTAGGCTGCGTTTAGTGCGCTGGGAAGCTGTAATCAAGATTTCTAGGAGAAATATCAATAACCTCAGATATGCAGTTGACACCACCCTTATGCCAGAAAGTAAAAAGGAACTAAAAAGCGTCTTGATGAAGGTGAAAGTGGAGAGTGACAAAGTTGGCCTAAAGCTCAACATTTAGAAAACGAACATCATGGCATCTGGTCCCATCACTTCATGGGAAATAGGTGGGGAAACAGTGGAAACAGTCTCAGACTTTATTTTTTTGGGCTCCAAAATCACTGCAGATGGTGACTGCAGCCATGAAATTAAAAGATGCTTACTCCTTGGAAGAAAAGTTACGACCAACCTCAATAGCACATTCAAAAGCAGAGACATTACTTTGCCAAAAAAGGTGCATCTAGTCAAGGCTATGGTTTTTCCTGTGGTCATGTGTAAATGTGAGAGTTGGACTGTGAAGAAGGGAGAGAGCCGAAGAATTGATGCTTTTGAACTGTGGTGTTGGAGAAGACTCTTGAGAGTCCCTTGGACTGCAAGGAGATCCAACCAGTCCATTCTGAAGGGGATCAGCCCTGAGATTTCTTTGGAAGGAATGATTCTAAAGCTGAAACTCCAGTATTTTGGCCACCTCATGCGAAGAGTTGATTCATTGGAAAATACTTTGATGCTGGGAGGGATTGGGGGCAGGAGGAAAAGGGGACGACCGAGGATGAGACGGCTGGATGGCATCATGGACTCGATGGACATGAGTCTGAGTGAACTCTGGGAGTTGGTGATGGACAGGGAGGCCTGGTGTGCTGCGATTCATGGGGTTGCAAAGAGTCGGACACGAGTGAGCAACTGAACTGAACTGAACTGAATGACCGAACTGAACTTAACTGAAGGACAGTGCAGCTTGGTATACTGAATTTCATGGGTTTGCAAACAGTCAGACTGGACTTAAGGACTGAGCAACAACGCAAGGATACAGAAGCTGATCATGAGATCACCTGAGGCCAGATTAAAGGATTGCAGGCTCTGCATACACCCTGATCCTTATCAACAATTCAGCCCTTAAACTATTGCTGTAAAACTCCTCACCAAATCTATCCTAATTGGAACAGTTTTTTTGAATGCCTAAGCCCAGTGTATCCTCATTTGCTGGCAACACAGTAAGACTCTTCTTTCTACTTCACCAAAAACTCTGTCTCCAAGATTCAACACTGGTGCACAGAGGTCAAGTTTTGGCATTAGGCTTACAATTTATTCATTGTGACTTTCAAACTTTTGGGCACTCTTTCATATATTTCTTTCAGTTTGACCTTGGACTACAACTGTCCCTTATAGTGACAGTAGAGAATTGAGTTTGCCATATTTAGGTTAACATGCAACTCTGATCTTTGACATTATGGTAAGAAATTTCCTGCATGATACTTTAATAATTTTTCTTAGGGGGGGAAATAAACTGGAATCCAATTTCTATCTCTTCACTGACCTTCAGGATATCCATTAGGAGTTAAGCTATATATTGTTTTAGCAATAAATTAGGAAATAAGGGTAAGGTACTGTAGTTAAAAGTGAAAACAGTGAGTGAACAATAATTTCTTTCTATGGTTCACTCCTCCATACATCATTCAAACACTAATTAACAAAAGCCATAGATTTACCTTGCTTGATGAAACAGTTCAATTAAAGTTCAGCTATAGTTTAAATGTAATGAATGGTTTAAGAGTGGAGACTTTGTGACAGGAGATTATTTTAATATTAGTGGGAGATAAAATTAAGTACAACAAATTCTCTGTCGTAACAGGCTTATTTATAATAAATCCTTGGGAAATTTCATTTTGGTTTACCTGCACTCTTAATTAAGAGTGAACGAGCATGTTTTTCTAACAGATAGTATTGAAGTCATTCACTTTACTTCAATGATATTAGACTCTTAGATATATCTTAAAATGTTCACAAGAAATATATAGTGATAATAGTCATTCAATACTCATGTAAAAATATCTAGCATTTAGCAGTTCTATTTGCTTCATTGCTGATACAGATCATAAGCCCTCTCTCTCAAGAGTTAGTGATGGTGTGGAAAGCAGAAAGTCATAAAGAAGTAATAGGAACAATTGTTTGCTGTTCCTTAATATTGTACATGCATAGAAAAGAAAATTCCTAGAGGGAGAAACACCAGTGTTGGAGTTTGGAAGATGGAATATAAACAGAACTGTATCAATATTATGGAGAGTAAGAAATAGGAGGGACGGAGGCAGAAATAGGAAAGAAAATTTCAGCAAATGTGAAAATGATTAGAGCAGACAACACAGAACATGGTAGCAGACTCAATTAATCCTTGTTCCTAAAGAATTGCTTATTTCCTCTTTTGTTTTTTGATAATTTTATTGATACTTTGCAAGATCTATGTAAGGCAAGATCTAAGTAAATGGTTTTTATTTGTTAGGCTATATTATGTATAATAATATTTTATGTAGTATGTATCATCACATGATCACATGATGATAATGTATATCATCATGATAATGTATCATCACATCATATCTTGAAAATGAATTTATAAAATACTTGAAAATTAAATATTGAATAACTTCAATAATTGGCATCTTATGTACAATAAAAACTATATGTTATTAGCAAAGCTTTGTGAAATAAAGATTCAGAGAGCTAAGGTCTAGTCATATCTTAAAAAGTTCAAAAATATGTCAGTATTATATTTCACATTCTAATAGGATCACTGTGTGGAATAAGAGAGAAAGAGAATAAAGGAAATATTGCTTGTTTGGGTAGATATGAAGCAAAATGTTTTCAGAAAAGCACCCATATTTCTACTTATAAAACAGAGAATAACTGCTACACCTCAGGAAACTTCTAGGAAAAATTCATGAGGCTGATCTATTTTCAAGTCCATAAATCTCAGTAAACATGGCAGTGAGGCTGATTAGTAGTGCATTTGTCCTTCCCATCAGTGCTTTGGTTATATTTCCAGTCCTCAATGCACTTTTGATCATCTTATCTCAATATAAAATTCTTACTTATTGTGAAAGATAGCTTCTATGGATACTGTATTAATTTCTGCTTTAATTTTTAAAACATTGAGTGTTTCATGGACTCTGATTGAGATACACAGATCAGAACAAAGGCCAAACTAATCAGCTATTTACTCACAGAATATTTATATGTGAAGGAAAATCAGGAAGATGTGAGGGAGTCCATTATATGAATTTTAGGTGTCTATATGTGGAAGAACTCGGAAAAGCAGTGTTCATTTATTTCCACTAAATCCCACACTTTTTCCTCTATTGTGTGATTTTTTTTCTGATAAAAATTATGTCAAATATTTTTAATATACCTCACTTAAAGTATTGACAATAATATCTTTCAGGGAGGTTCTATAACTATTTGCAGATAGCAGACAGTAGCACTTTCTTTTCTTTAGTAACCGATGAAGGCTAATGGTTGCATTTAAACTAGAATTTAGAATCACTCAGCTTTGACATTTTGCTGAAGGGTATTTAACTGGCCTTTGAGGATCATAGAATAATTCAGAGTGAGAGACTATACAACAGAGCTGGCGATATGAGGCTCAGAAGGCAGAATAAATGCCTTTTTATAGACTCTCAGTTATGTTAATTAAGGACTAATATATTCTTTCAACTTCTTGAGAATAATACTTCTTATTATTTTGTACTGTGGTGTTGGGTTTTTCTTAATATCTGAACACCTAAAAATGTTGTGATATTTGGATAGTAGTGCCTGTATCTTAAATTGTAAGTGTGATTTTGTCAAATTTAAACTTTTTAATGTGGGCTCTTCCCTCAGAAAGCCTCTTGATGAAAGTGAAAGAGGAGAGTAAAAAAGTTGGCTTAAAACTGAACATTCAGAAAAATAAGATCATGGCATCTGGTCCCATCACTTCATGGGAAATAGATGGGGAAACAATGGAAAGAGTGACAGACTTTATTTTGTTGGGCTCCAAAAGTTACTGCAGATGGTGACTGCAGCCATGAAATTAAAAGACGTTTCTTCCTTGGAATAAAAGTTATGACCAATCTAGATAGCATATTAAAAAGCAGAGACATTATTTTGCCAACAAAGGTCCATTTAGTCAAAGCTTTTTTTTTTTTTTTTTCTGGTAGTCATGTGTGAATGTGAGAATTGACTGTAAAGAAAGCTGAGCACCGAAGAATTGATTCTTTTGAACTGTGGTGTTGGAGAAGACTCTTGAGAGTCCGTCCCTTGGACAGCAAGGAGAGCTAACCAGTCCATCCTAAAGGAAATCTGTCCTGAGTATTTATTGGAAGGACTGATGCTGAAGCTGAAACTCCAATACTTTGGACACCTGATGTGAAGTACTGACTCATTTGAAAAGACCCTGATGCTTGGAGAGATTGAAGGCAAGAGGAGAAGGGGAGGACAGAGAATGAGATGGTTGGATGGCATTACTGAATGGACATGAGTTTGAGTAAGCTCTGGGAGTTGGTGATGGACAGGTAAGCCTGGTATACTGCTGTCCGTGGGGTTGCAAAGAGTAGGACACAAGTGAGCAACTGAACTGAACTGGACTGATTCCCTCTGAACAATCCTCAGAAAGAGGTTATAGAGAATTGGTATAAATTCTTCCTTAAATGGTTGGAAGATTCACCATTGGACCCACCTGGACCTTTTGTTTTCAATTAATAATTATTGATTTAATTTTTTAATATATATAAATCTATCAGATTGTCTATTCCTTCTTGTATAAATTATGGCAGAACATGTTGTTCAAGAAATCTGTCTGCTTCATCTTAGGTTTTCTAATTTATAAACATAGACTTGTTTATAGTACTTTTTATTGTTATTTAATTTACATGGGAACTGTAGTGATGTGATATTTTATTTCTTATATTAGTAACTTGTATTCTCATTTTCTCTCTCTCCTTAGTCTGGACAGAAGTTTATTGATTTTATTAATCTCTGCAAAGAAACACCTTTTGGTTTTGTTGATTTTCTCTATTGATTTTCTATTTTATTTTCATTTATTCTTGCTCTCATTTTTATTACTTAATCTGTTCTACTTACTTTTTTTTTAGTTGCCAAAAGTAGAAGTTTTGATGACTGATTTTAGATCTTTCTTCTTTTCTAATATATGTATTCAAAGCTATAAATTTCCTTCCAACCACTATTTTCACTGCATCTCACAAATTTTCATAAATTGTTCACATTTTAATTTAGTTCAAAACCATTTACGATTTGTCTTGAGAAGTCTTAATTGATCCATATGTTATTTAAATTTTGTTGTTTGTCTCTACTTGTTGCAAGATTTTCTAGTTATCTTTTTGTTATTGATATCTAGCTTGATTTCATTTTGGTCTGATAGAAGACAATATGATTTTCCTCTGCTAGGTACCCAAAGCAATTTATCTATAATATTTATTGTAGGAACCTGTTGAGCTTGTAGTAAATCTCACAGAGTGGCAGAGTCCCCCAAATGACGGGGGTCCTCTAGAGGTTTTAACTCATAGAATGATCCACACCTCAGTCTCGGTCTCAACAGTGTGTCAATTACAGCTAGGTTTTCTTACCGTGACATAAGTTCTTCGGGAGTTTTCTGCTGTTGAGTCTGCTCCAAAAAGCTGTGATTTCCTGTAATCACTTTTCTCTCCAATCTCAGGAGTAGTGGTTGCGCTATTTCATCCCTTCTTTATAGTTCCAGAAAGAATTGTTGACTTTTTAGTCTGTTAAACTTTTTTGTCAGAATGGAGCAGCGCTTTCCAAACAAACTCTTTTCATATGGAGCAAGAAACAGGTCATTTCCTCCTGATATTTCATCATTCCTTCCTTTGTCTTCTCTTTTTGAATCTGTGTGTGTGTGTGTGTGTGTGTGTGTTGTGAACAATTATTGCTAGATCATTTTTCATCTACTCTCGTTCTTTCTTTTTCTACTTTCCACTGAATATACAGAATTATCTTCACATTAACATCATAATTTTATTTTGAATC
>SJYF01001326.1:688443-701641 GCA_006410515.1 Procapra przewalskii
GTTGTTGTTGTTATTGTTGATTGTGATAAGGTTATATTTTTTAAAAGCATGGACTTTCACAAGTCACCAAATCATTTATGTAAGCAAATATTTTAAGTTGTTCTTACATAATTTAGTAGTAACATAAAGTTTTACCTAAAAATTAGATGTTAAAACTTTAATTTTTCCAAGAAAAACTGCTAATGAAATTTCTTTACTAAGACTAATAGAACAAAACTGAAAATCTGATTCATTGCCCAACTCTCTCCTTTCTCTATCATTGCAAGATTCATCCAAATCTTGTTTCTTATTAAGGCTAAATAATACAGAGATATGAAGAAAATGTAAGAATGTTGATAATAGTAATGCCATCAACTAATATTATTTGCATAATCTCTCCATGTGTTCTGTTATGCTTAGTTGCTCAGTCGTGTCTGACACTTTGCAACCTCATGGGCTGTAAACTGGTGGGACTCTCTGTCCATGGGGATTCTCTAGGCAAGAATACTGGAGTGGGTTGCCATGCCCTCCTCCAGGGGATTTTCCCAACCCAGGGGTTGAACCCAGGTCTCCCACATAGAAGGTGGATTCCTTACCACCTGAGACACCAGGGAAGCCCACAATTACTGGAGTAGGTTTCCTTTCCCTTCTCCAGGGGTTCTTCCTAACCCAGGAATCAAACTGGAGTCGCCTGCATTGCAGGCAGATTCTTTAACAGCTGAGCTACCAGGGAAGCCTATAATCTCTCTATGCTAGACATTATTCCAAGTACTTTATATATGTTATATCAGTTATTTCTATTATTCTTTCTATTGAAAAAAGAAAAAAAAATTCTTTTCCTGGACATTATACCTCATGTTTAGCAGCATAGATCTTGAGAGACAGCTCCACTTATATGTCTCTGACCTCACTACTAGAAACTTCAAGAAGACACCTCAATGTCTCATTTCCAATTCATTGCTTTATTTTCTTACTATATCTCATTTCTTCATTCAGCCAGTCCATCCTTTAGGAACTGAAGGTATGCAACATGATAATTTCAAAAAAGGAAAATTACTGCCCTCATTGCATTTATGTGTAAGACAAGAAAAATAAGTAAAACACTTAATATCTCAGAGAGTGATGATGACTTTACAGTGAGAAATATATAGCAGGGAAGTGGTAGTAGAGAATGATGAAATATGGGATTTTAAATAAGGTAATTAGGATCAGGCATGCTGAGAAAGTGAAGTGCAGCAAAGATCTGAAAGAGGTGAGGTAATGAGCCTAAGCCATATTACCTGGGGGAAGGTCATTATATATTCAGGGAAACAGCAAACTCAAATGTCCTGATGCAAAGTTTATCCAGTAGAAGTCAGCGTTTCCTGGTGAAGCCTTAAGAGAAGTGATGCTGGATAAAGAGAGAATGTGACAGGAAATGAAGGCTCTGATATTTCAGGGGCCAGTTTAGAGACACAGAATCATTAGAAGGATTTTGTCTTTTATTAGCATTGGGAGGGACTCTTGCTAGTTTTCATCCAGAGAAGGAGCAGAGTCTGGCATTATGGAGGGAGTAGATCCCATAGGGGAGTGACAGAGCAGGAAATCCAGTGAGTGGGTGATTTTAGGACACTTAAGCTGATAATCCAGTAGAGAGATCACGGAGACTTGTTTCAGGACAGTAGCAGGGAAATGGTAGGTTCTGGTTATACTTTGAAGGGCTCAAAGGGATTACTGAGAAATCAGATACAGCATATGATAGAAAGAATGGAATACAAAAGACTAAGGTTCTTTTGCTGAGCATCTATAACAATGGATGTGTTGATTATTTAGTAGTTTTTATTAGTTACTATCACTTAAATTACCCCCAAGCTTGGCTGACTTAAAATAGCACATGTTTATTATTTCACAGTTGTTTCTGGGATCACTTATCTGAGTATGGCTTAGCTGGGTCCTCTACTTCAAGGCCTCTGACTGACTGCTGTCTTGGTCTGAGACAGAGCTGTGATTTTAGCACCAGGTTCAAACGGGGGAGGATCTGCTTCTAAGCTCATATATGTGGTTATAAACAAGATTTAATTTCTTGCAGTTGGATTGGAGATCACAGTTGCTTGCAGACTATTGGATGAAAGCCACTTTTACTTTCTTCTCATGTGTAACTCTCCAACAAGACGGCCTACTTTATCAAAACAAGCAATAGAGAGTCAGTAGATAAGAGTTTTTGGTAACTTAATCACAAGGGGATCATTCTATCCATACTCTCTTACCTAGAACCAAATTACTCAATATAAAGGTATTATATATGAACATACATACCAGGAGAATATTGGGGAAAAGAATATTCAGATGTCTTCCCACTAACAGGATATTCTTTCATATGCATAACTCTTTGTATGTTACTCACAATAACCCTCTGTATTGATCACCGTTTCCCTTGTTTTAAAGATGAAGACAAGATCCCAAGATTTAAGTGATTTATCCAGAGTCATAAGACCACTAAAAGACAGAAGTGGGTTTCAACTCCAAGGGCTAACTCCATTTCCTCTGAAAAGATACCTCATTTTCCAAGTTTGGCTGAGTGACTACCCAAGATATATTATCTATTTAAGAGCTATAAAGAATACAGGTAAGTTATAGTTCTCTAATGCTTGACCTATGGCACCCTGGAATTTTATTCTTTTGATTTTTAGCTACCTTCAATTTTTCTCACTAGAAAATTAATAATGGAAAGGAGCCCTGAGTGGTTTATAGTCTATTTACAGAAACATTATGGAATACTAAAGAACAGGTCTTTCAACGTGTTTGATTGAAACACTATTATGAACCTCAAAGAATTTATCATCTGGTTAGTAGAGGTAAGATATCAGAAATTCAGACAATTGAAAAATTTCTGCTAATTGTTATACTCACTATAGTTCCAAAGATGAAATAGACATAAATAGTAATTTAATAATGTACATAATATGTTTTACAAATAAATCCTGTGTTCAATTTACTGTAAAAAAGAAAGAGACTTTCACTAGCCACTGATACAGTCATTTTTGAACACCTAACTTCTTCTGAGGCTAATACTTGTTGCCACTGGAAGGCAAGGAAATCCAGAAAAATAAAATATATTTAACTATGGGCCTTCTGAGCAGAATAGTTCTGCTTAGGTCTTTTCAACGTGTCTTCTCCCTTCTGCTTTATCCTAAGAATTAATTAAATTCTTTCTTCTCTTTTGTATCCAAATGCTTTATAAGAATAGTGAAGAGATTTTAAACACGAGATTTCTCAAAGGCCTCTTAAAGGAAATGGTAGAAACAAGGGTCTAAGAAAACTATAGAAACCCCCGAATTACAGTCAAGTATACATGCACTTGGCATTATCTAAACCTCTTCTGATCATTAATGTGGAATAAGTGAAATTGATTGTGTTTGCTGTGGGTCCCTTTTCAATTGTAATGCTTCACTTAAACAAAAAAGAAAAAAAAGGTAAAAGACCAGTTGGATTTTTGCTATAAAAATGCTCTTTAAATCTATCTATCTATATTCATAAAATATTAAATGTCTGTATCTGGCTCTACATTTAAATGCTGTTGAATGTTTTGAAGGTTTCTGAACTTTGTTCATTTTCTTATTGTGTTTTCCTCTAATCAAAGTAAATATATAGCCATGACCAATGTCAAAGACTCAATTCAACTTGAGATCACCTAGGGAAGCGACTTATGGTTTAAAGTAAATCTCTGTGGAAAATTTAAATATATATATCTATATATATATATACATATATATATATATATACTACCTACCATCTGAAATTAGCAAAACTAAATATGAAGAGGAAAGATGAATATAATGAAATAAATGACTTAATAGCAGTCCTTAATTGAAAGCCCTCTGGCGGTAAGTTTTATCTTTTGATCTAAAATAATACTTCATCAAATGACAGATTTCTTTATAAAGAAGGATGCCCCTGTTAGGGCAAAAGAAATTATATTAATAATATTTATTGTCATGACATTGAGATGCCCAGATTAGAAAATATGCATGTCTGACTGTGCAACCCCATAGATGGCAGCCCACTGGGCTCCCTCATCCCTGGGATTCTCCAGGCAAGAACGCTGGAGTGGGTTGCCATTTCCCTTTCCAATGCATGAAAGTGAAAAGTGAAAGTGAAGTCACTCAGTCGTGCCTACTCTTAGCGATCCCATGGACTGCAGCCTAACAGGCTCCTCCGTCCATGGGATTCTCCAGGCAGGAATACTAGAGTGGGGTGCCATTGAAAACTAACAATTTTCTCTTTTTTCCATGATAAACTTAAAAATGTACTTGATAAAGGATAGCAAAGAGGGGAAAAGTTATGATTGGCATTTTTTGAAGGTGTTACAAGGATAACTGTAATTAAATATTTATTAGGATATTATTTGCATTTTATTTCATCTGTATGACCAGTATGATTTTGGCTATAAAACAAAACCATTGTTAAAGTTACATAATTGAAGGAGATAATGGAATTGTATCTATTGAATCAAACAATAAAGTTCATTCCTCTTTTGTAGTCACATGGATATAATTTCCACATGTATAAATTAAAGTCAATTACTTTGTGGTGGGAAGGGATAGAGGTTGGTGGGAGAAGTTAATGAGTATAGATATTCAATAGGAAGGTTACCATGAAATCATTCTTGAAGATAATTTACTGATCAACTCATCTACTCTGATAGCTCCCAAGCACAGAACAAAATATAACATTTAGTTAAAATACACATAGGTGTGGTGGAAATGATCATGGTGTTGTAACTGCTGTTAACAAGTGTTATTGTTTAAAAAATGGCAGGATTCTTTAAAGACACAGCCAATTCCTCACAGTTATTTATAGAACTATGTAACCATAGCAGACTAAGACTGGAGAAGGAGTTCTGACACTATAGGTTAACACATGCATCTGATTAAGGATGTCAGAACTTGTCCAAAGACATAAGGCAGTTACTGTCAGTAATGGTCAATAATGTTGGTTATGTATTCAAGTATTTTTCTCCAGACTCTGCCAAGTGATGATGTCTTTTCATAGCTCGTCTTTATAGGAAAACCCACTGTCCTCTCTATTCAAAACTAGACATATAATCAATAAATCTTCATGAGCAAATTAAAGACAAAACAAAACACTGCAATGCCATTTACATTAGCATCCAAAACTTGAAATGTTAAGCTATAAGTATACCAAACTTTGTATAATATTAATATAAAGGAAACTATAAAATTCAAAGGAAATATGTTAAAAAACTAAACAAATGAAGGAATGTTTCATGTTCTTGGATAGAAAGACCAGATATTGTCACGATGCCAGTTCTTCCCAACTTGATCTGAAATTCAGTAAAGTTTCAAGCAAAATCCCAACAAATTATCTTGTGGATATTGATACTAGTGCTAAATGTTATATGAAAAGTAAAATCCAAATTAGTCAATGAAATATTAAAAAATAATAATAAAGTTGGAGGACTAGCTCTACTCAACATTGACTTCTTCTAAAGCTTCCATATCAAGACAATGTGGGTTTGAGCAAAGCAAAAATTAACTAACGGGACAAAATATAGAGCCATAAAAATATATTCAATTATTACTGGCAGAGGGAAAGGTAATTCAATGAAGAAACCGTATTTTTTTCAAGAAAGGTACTAGAACAACTGAATATCACATGTAAAACAAAATTTGAAAAGCAACATTGACATAAACTTTACTCACTTTACAAAAATTAACTCAATTTCTAGACCTATTGTAAAATGTGAAACTAAAAATCTCCTAGAAAGTAACAGAGAAGAAAATCTAGATGATATTGCTTTAATGATGATTTTTATGTATAAGATCAAAGATATAATACATGAAAGAAACCTACATATGTTGGATTTCATTAAAATTAAAATTTTCTAACATGCAAAAGACACTGGCAAGAAAGTGAAAAGACAAGCCACAGAAAAGAAGAACTATTTGCAAAAGATATCCAATAAAGGGCCATTTTCCAAAATATAAAATATAAATCTCAACAGTAAAGAAACAACCTACTAGCAAACTGAAAGTCATACACTGTAAAAGAATTATACATCATAATCCATTGAAATTTACTCCAGGGATGCAAAAATGATTTAACATTCACAAATCAGTCAATGAGATATGTCACAATAACAAAATGAAAGATTAAAACCATATAACCATCTAACTATTCAGTTCAGTTCAGTTCGGTCGCTCAGTTGTGTTCGATTGTTTGTGACCACATGGACTGTAGCATGCCAGGCTTCCCTGTAAATCACCAACTCCCAGAGCTTGCTCAAACTCAAGTCCATTGAGTCGGGGATGCCATCCAACCATCTCACCTTCTGCTGTCCCCTTCTCCTGCCTTTACTCTTTCCCAGCATCAAGTTCTTTTCCAATAAATTAGCTCTTAGCATCAGTTGGCTAAAGTATTGGAGCTTCAGCATCAGTCCTTCCAATGAATATTCAGGGTTGATCTCATTTAGGATTGACTGATTGGATCTCCTTGCAGTCCAAGGGACTCTCAAGAGTCTTCTTCAATGCCACAGTTAAAAGCATCAATTCTTCGGCTCTCAGCTGTCTTTATGGTTCAACTCTCACATCCATACATGACTACTGGACAAACCCTAGTTTTGACTAGATGGACCTTTGTCAGCAAAGTAATGTCTCTGCTTTTTAATATGCTGTCTAGGTTTGTCATAGGTTTTCTTTAATTATATATTAATAACTAATGATCTAATGGGACTCAGTCAGTAAAGAATCTGCCTGCAATGCAGGAGACTCAAGTTCGATTCCTGGGTCAGGAAGATCCCCTGGAGAAGGAAATAACAACCCACTCCAGTATTCTTGCCTGAAGAATCCCATGGACAGAGGAGCCTGGCAGGCTACAGACTTGGGTTCTCAAGAGTTGGGCACAACTTAGTGACTAAACCACCCTCAATCATCTAATAGATAAGGAAAAAGTCATTGCACAATTTAACATCCATGCATGATTAAAAAATAAATAAAATAAAAAGCTCAACAAAGTGAGTACAGAGAGAAATGCTTCAACCTAATAAAGCCCATATATGACAAGGAGAGTTAACATCATACACAATGGTAAAAATCTGAAACTTTTCCTCTAAGATCAAAGACAAGACAAAGGTGCCCACCCTCACCTTTTTATTTAAAATAACATTAGAAATCTTAGCCAGAACTATTAGACAAAAAAGAAAGAAAAAAAGAAAGTAAAGTCATCTAAATTACAAAGTAAGAAGTAAACTGTAACTATTTGCAATTGTCATAGTATTATTTATAGAAAACCATAAAGAATCCACCAAAACCTCTTAGAATTAACAAATTCAAAATAGATGCAGGATACGAAATCAATATACAGAAATCCACTGCATTTCTAATAATAAGCTATTAGAAAGATACATTAGTGCATTAAAATTAAACTTACAATTGCATTAAAAAAATAAAATGCCCAACAATAAATTTAATCAGAATTTGAAAGACTCATGCAAGAAAGCTATAAGATATTAATGAAATAATTTGAAAAATATGTGAAACATGTTCCCTGTTCATTGATGAAAAGTTAAGAGTGTTACAATGCCCATACTGCCCAAAGCAATCTGCAGATTAAATGCAAGCACTGCTACAATTTTAAGAAAATGCATTTTAAGCAAGAAAAGGGGGGCAAGGAGGCTTAGTGGGCTGCAGTCCATGGGGGCACAAAGAGATGCACACAACTAAGCGACTATCACTTTGGCTTTCTTCATGAAAACACAAAGACTACAAATGGCTCAAGCAATCTTGAGAAAGAAAAACAAAGCTAGAGACATCACATTTTCTGATTTCAAGTTATATTACAAAGCTCTAGAAGTCAAAACATTATGATATTTGTATGAAAGAGACACATAGATCAATGCAACATAAAAAGAGTCCAGAATTAAACTCAAACGTATTTTGTAAGTTAATTTATGACAAAAGAGCTAAGAATGGACAATGAGGAAGGGATAGCTTCCTCAGTAAATTATGTTGGGAAAGCTGAATATGCAAAATAATAAATTTGAACTATTATCTAATACCACACACAAAGATAACTCAAAATGGATCAAAGACTAAGACCATAAAACTTCTAGAAGGAAACACAGGTAATGAGCTCTTTGACATTAGTCTTGGCAATGAGATTTTTGGATTTGACACCGAAATTGAAGCCAATGCAAGCAATAATAAACTAGTGGGACTGCATCAAGCTACAGAACTTACACAAAGCAAAGATAATCAACAAAATAAAAATATAGCCTACCAAATGGGAGGAAATATTTGTGAATCACAAGTATGTAACTATTCCAATTAAATAATGCACAGAGATTTAAAATAGGTATGTATCCAAAGAATACACACAAATGGTCAATATACACACATAGTTATATTAAAAGGTGCTCAACATCACTAATCATAAGGGACATGTAAATAAAAACCATGGGAAAATACTTTTTACCTATCTTTCCTTGCTATTTTTTGGAACTGTGCACACAGAGTTCCAAAGAATATCAAGGAGAGATAAGAAGGGCTTCTTCAATGATCAGTGCAAAGAGAGAAAGAGAGAGAGAGAGAGAGAAAATGGAATGGAAAAGATTAGAGACCTCTTCAAGAAAATTAGAGATACCAAAGGAACACTTCATGCAAAGATGGGTACAATAAAGAACAGAAATGCTATGAAACTAACAAAAGTAGAAGATATTGAGAAGAGGTGGGAACAATACACAGAAGAGCTATGCAAAGAAGACCTTCTTGACCCAGATAACCATGAGGGTGTGATCACTCACCTAGAGTCAGACATCCTGAAATGTGAAGTCAAGTGGGCCTTAGCAAGCACCACTACAAACAAAGATAGTGGAGGTGATTCCTCCTCTAGCTCAAATGGAATTCCAGTTGAGCTGTTCCATGTTCTAAAAGATGATGCTGTGAAAGTGCTGCATTCAATATGCCGGCAAATTTGGAAAATTCAGCAGTGGCCACAGGACTGGAAAAGGTCAGTTTTCATTCCAGTCCCAAAGAAAGGAAATGCCAAGGAATGTTAAAACTATCACATAATTGCAGTCATCTTACACATTAGCAAAGTAATGCTCAAATATCTCCAAGCCAGACTTCACAGAATGTGAAGGCTGAACTTCCAGACATTCAAGCTGAATTTAGAAAAGACAGAGGAACCAAAGATCAAATTGCCAATATTTGTTGGATCATCAGAAAAGCAAGATAATTCCAGAAAAAATATCTTCTTTATTGATTATGCCAAAACTTTTGACTGTGTGGATCACAACAAACTGTGGAGAATGAGATGGGAATCCCAGATCACCTTACCTGCTTCATGAGAAATCTGTATGCATTTCAAGAAGCAACACTTAGAGCTGGACATAGAACAATAGACTGGTTCCAAATCAGGAAAGGAGCACATCAAGTGTGTATATTGTCCTTCTGCTAATTTCAATTATATGCAGAGTACATCTTGTGAAATGTTGAGTTGGATGAAGTACAAGCTAGAATCAAAATTGCAGAGAGAAATATCAATAATCTCAGATATGCAGATGACAACATGCTTATGGCAGAAAGTGAAAAAGAACAAAAGAACCTCTTGATGAAAGTGAAAGGAGAGAATGAAAAAGTTTGATTAAAACTCAACATTCAAAAAACTAAGATCATGTCATCTGGCCCCATCACTTTATGGCTATTAGATGCAGAACAATGGAAAAAGTGGTTAACTTTATTTTGGGGGGCTCCCAAATCACTTCAGATGGTGGCTGCAGCCATGAAACTAAAAAAATACTTGCTCTTTGGAAGAACTATGACCAACCTAGACAGCATATTAAAAAGCAGAGAGATTGCTGACAAAGGTCCATCTAGTCAAAGCTATGGTTTTTCTAGTAGTCATGTATGGATGTGGGAGTTGGATTATAAAGAAAACTGAATGCCAAAGAATTGATGCTTTTGAACTGTGGTGTTGGAGAAGACTCTTGAGAATTCCTTGGACTTCAAGGAGACCAAACCAGTCAATCCTAAAGGAAATCAGCCCTAAATATTCATTGGAGGGACTGATGCTGAGGCAGAAACTCAAATACTTTGGCCACCTAATGCGAAGAACTGACTCATTGGAAATAACCTGATGCTGGGAAAGATTGAAGGCAAGAGGATAAAGGGATGACAGAAGATGAAATTGTTGGATGGCATCACTGACTTGATGGACATGAGTTTGAGAACTGGGAAGCCTGGTGTGTTGCAATCCATGGGGTTGCAAAGAGTAGGACCTGACTGAGTGACTGAACTAACTAACTAAAAATAATAATAAGCATTAGTGAGAATGTGGAAAAAAGGAAAACCTCATACACTATTTGTGGTAATGTAAATTGATTATACAATCAATGTAAAATGGTATAAATGTTTCTTTAAAATTAAATTAAATTATAATAGTACCATATGATCCAACAATTCCACTTTCAGGTATTTATTCAAATAAAATGAAAATGCAGTAATTTGAAAAGCTATGTGTATCCTCATATTAATTGAAGCACTGTTAACAATACTAGAAACACGGAAACAAACAAAATGTCCATCAATAGATGAATCAGTGGAAAAAATGTGTTGCATGTGTGCAATAGAATATTATTTGGCCATAAAAAACAATGAAATATTGTGTGTATGTGTCTTTTGGAAGTATGGTATTCTCAGGAAATATACCCAGGAGTGGAATTTCTGGGTCATAAATTAGTTCTATTTTTAATTTTTTAAAGAACCTCCATACTATTCTCCATAATGACTGTAACAATTTACATTCCCAACAACAGTGAAGGAGGTTTCCTTTTCTCCACACTCTCCAGCATTTATTGTTAGTGTGTGTGTGTGTATACATATATAATAATGGTCATTCTGACAAGTGTGAAGTGATACTTCATTGTGGTTTTGATTTGCATTTCCTTCTTTGGAAGGAATGATGCTAAAGCTGAAACTCCAGTACTTTGGCCACCTCATGCAAAGAGCTGACTCATTGGAAAAGACTCTGATGCTGGGAGGGATTGGGGGCAGGAGGAGTAGGGGATGACAGGGGATGAGATGACTGGATGGCATCACCGACTCGATGGACGTGAGTTTGAGCGAACTCCAGGAGTTGGTGATGGACAGGGAGGCCTGGTGTGCTGCAATTCATGGGATTGTAAAGAGTCAGACACGACTGAGTAATTGAATAGTCACCAATGGTGAGCTTCCTTTCATGTGTTTCTTGATCGTCTATAAGTCTTCCTTGGAGAATAAAGTATTTCAGAACAAGAAAAATAAATATCTTAACACGTATATGTGGAATCTAGAAAAATGGTACAGAAGACTCTTTGCAGAGCGGAGAGAGAGAGACAGATGTAGAGAACAGACCTGTTAACATGGAGTAGGGGAGATGGTTGGGATGAATTGGGAGAAATGAATTGAAATACATACACTACCATGTGCAAAAATGGATAGCTAGTAGGAACCAGCTGTATAGCACAGGGAGCTCAGCTCAATGTTCTGTGGTAATCTAGATGGGTGGGATTGGGGTGGGGGAGTGGGAGGTCTATGAGGGAGGGAATATATAGCTATAAGTTCAGTTCAGTCTCTCAGTCGTGTCTGACTCTTTGCGACCCCATGAATCGCAACACACCAGGCCTCCCTGTTCACCACCATCTCCCAGAGTTCACTCAAACTCATGTCCATCAAGTCCGTGATGCCATCCAGCCATCTCGTCCTCGGTTGTCCCCTTCTCCTCCTTCCCCCAATCCCTTCCAGCATCAAAGTCTTTTCCAATGAGTCAGCTCTTCTCATGAGGTGACCAAAGTGCTGGAGTTTCAGCTTTAGCATCATTCCTTCCAAAGAAATCTCACGGTTGATCTCCTTCAGAATGGACTGGTTGGATATCCTTGCAGTCCAAGGGACTCTCAAGAGTTTTCTCCAACACCATAGTTCAAAAGCATCAATTCTTCAGCGCTCAGTCTTCTTCACAGTCCAACTCTCATATCCATACATGACCACAGGAAAAACCATAGCCTTGACTAGAAGGACATTAGTCAGCAAAGTAATGTCTGTGCTTTTGAATATACTATCTAGGCTGGTCATAACTTTTCTTCCAAGGAGTAAGTGTCTTTTAATTTCATGGCTGCAGTCACCATCTGCAGTGATTTTGAAGCCACAAAAAAATAAAGTCTGCCACTGTTTCCACTGTTTCCCCATTTATCTCCCACGAAGCGATGGGACCGGATGCCATGATCTTCATTTTCTGAATGTTGAGCTTTAAGCCAACTTTTCCCCTCTCCTCTTTCACTTTCATCAAGAGGCTTTTTAGCTCCTCTTCACTTTCTGGCATAAGGGTGGTGTCTTCTGCATATTTGAGGTATTGATATTTCTCCTGGCAATCTTGATTCCAGCTAGATATGTTTCAGTTCTGGTCAGTTCAGTTCAGTCGCTCAGTCATGTCCAACTCTTTGTGACCCCATGAATCACAGCACACTAGGCTTCCCTGTCCACACCATCTCTTGGAGTTCACTCAGACTCACATCCATCGAGTCCGTGATGCCATCCAGCCATCTCATCCTCGGTCATCCTCTTCTCCCCCTGCCCCCAATCCCTCCCAGCATCAGAGTCTTTTCCAATGAGTCAGAGTAGTTTTATTCATAATTGCCAACAGTTGGAAGCAACCAATAAGTTCTTTATTATGTGAATGATAAACAAACTATAGTATTAATATGAATAGTGATTAAAAATAATTGATCAGTTATTAAAATTCAAGAAGCTTTTGGTAAAAAGTAATAATTTCCCTTCATTAATAATTCAGCATCAGTGATTTTCGAGTTGGGAATTTAGCAACTCTGGTAATTCTTTTGACTGGTTTCTTTAATTACTTTGTACATCATCTTTGATGGGCATCAAGCCTAGATGATGAATATTCTATGAAAGCCAGTCAGTTAATATTCTGGGTTGCAAGATACACTCTTCCTTGTTATCAGACCATCTCATAAGTTTACAAAAATAATGATAAGGTCAAAACATGACACACCCTCAAACACAAAAACAGAAGTGACACCAATGTGTTAGAACCCCACTCTTTGATCATGACCAAGAGGAAAAAAAGTCCAAAATCAACTAATGAGGCAGGGCGGATGGCTTTGGAAAAACAAGGCTTGAAATCCACAAAAATCAGGCACTATGTAACTGAGCAGAGTCGGAGGGGT
>SJYF01001326.1:714289-731406 GCA_006410515.1 Procapra przewalskii
TTGCAATGATAAAATGATAAATCTAAGTAGATTAAAGACGTTAAAAATGTGGGAGGGGACTTAGAAATTATTTTCTATTTCAACAATTGCCAAAGTTAAGCCTGAAAACTTATATGGAGTTTAGACTATTTCTACCAGATCACCTTGAAATCTAAGTATTGATTACTAAACTTACTGTGATATTTCTTTTGATAAAGAAGTTCCTGATGTTATCATGCAAGACACAGAAAGACACTTAAAACTTTTAATTTAGTAATTTATTAAATTCCCTTTTTTTATCCAAGCCAGTTTTAGTCACATTTCTTATAACCAGAAGAGTCCATGATAATTCAAAATAGCTGTCTCCACCCCAAAAATGGGAATTCTTTTATGAAGCTACTCCCCTTGTGGCTCAGACTGTAAAGGGTCTGTCTGCAATACGGTAGACCTGGGTTCAATCCCTGGGTTGGGAAGATCTCCTGGAGAAAGAAATAGCAATCTACCCCAGGACTATTGCCTGGAAAATCCCATGGACAGAGAAGCCTGGTAGGCTACAGTCCATGGGGTCCCAAAGAGTTGGACACGACTGAGTGACTTCACTTTCACTTTCACTTTTCATGCGTTGGTCACTCTTGCTTCTTAATTCAGTGATCAATATTTATGAAACATTAAAAAAAAAATTCCTGAACTGAACTGACAATACAAGTAATCATCGACAGCTTGGCTCAGAATATAGGTGTTAGATGTTCCCACTAGAGAACAATCATGCAGGGCTGCATTATTTACAAAAAGGGAGGTAAAAAGTATTAAATGAAGTGAGAATAGGTGGAAATTTAAAGCTAATAATGTTTCTATGATTTTGCAACTTGATATGCAGGCAAAAAATGATGAACAGAAATTGGAATATATTAAAGAAAGAAAGGGGTATTCCATTCCTTGCAGCCTTATGGGAGTTAACCCAGTAAGGCACATGAGGGGCCACTGGAGAAAAAGGTGGGACATGTGAGGATGGAGCAAAATATTAAGGGTTTGAAAAGCTCTAGATGAATACAGAGAGTGTGAAGGAACCCAGAGATTGCAAAGATACAGATGATGTCTTTGAAGGAATGAATTAAACAGACTGAGGGGGAAAAAAAAAAGCCTAGGATTTCTTAGGACTTTGGATTTGTTATTAAATTATTGTTAGTAAAAGTTGATTTTCTGTGTCTTTTAAAAGAAAGCATGTACATCAAGGTTGCAAATGTTCTCTTCTAAGAATATTGGATATGCCAACATCTCTTCTGAATACTGTCAGTAATTGAATAAACAAGACCAGAATGACCAACTGCATATGAATATGCTCCTTAATCAGCATTGCTGATTCAAAAAGTACCAACTACCAAAGAAGAATGAATTGACAAATATAAACATTTTAATATATTATTGTTAAATATATTTTAATCTGAAGGTTCTGCTCAGCCATGAAAGTTTTTAAAATAAAAAAAGAGAAGAATCTCAGTGAATCATCAAAGGAGTGGGTTCTGCATCCTTCTGCATTGCATGTAGACTGACTTGTTCACTCTCCCTTCAGATGTTATCTTGCCTTGCCTGTGTGATCTGTCTGCAGAGATTACTAAGGGAGGCTGATGGGGGGGTGGGGTACAGAGTTGGTCATTCTTTAAATATTTAATTCTTTCTTTATTTTATTTTTTTTTGGTTTGTGTTTTTCATCCAAGAAAAGAATCAACAGATTAAGCAAGGCATGGTGTGCATTCAAAGAACATAAGTCAGGAGTTAGGTCAAATTGCCTGGTGATCTCATTCCTATAATTAGGTATTTTCAAGATTAGAGGGGTACAAAAATGGGCTAACAGGAAAGGGGCAGTAGAGCTGCTTTCAGAACTGGACAAAAGAATACAATATATTGATAGGTTGATGAGGGAGTAAGACAACAGCAAGTTGAAGTTCAAAATGCTATACAATCTGAGATTGGCAGCAACTGCTAGGGTAGAACAATAGGAAAAGTTCAGGTGACCTAGTGGTTAAAAATTTAAAAACTCATCATTAGTATATTAAAGGTGGAACTTATAATAAAATACAACACAATTCATGTCTGAAATAACTAGAATTGTTGTAGGAATTAGCCATAAGAAATCAAGTAGAACAATGGACATGATGGGGGAGGGGAAGAATAGATAGGGGAAGTGGATTAGAGGATCTAGAAGCAAACAGGAGATATGAGAAAGTTTTAGCAAAACACATTGTATTAAACTGGGAGATTTCTTTGAAGTGCATTGACTGTTTTTTCACTTGCAGTGACAAGTGACTGGACTGGTGAGTCCAGGACTGGTGGTAGAAAGACTTCAGGACATAGTATGAGATGATGCAAGATCACTTGAGCAGTCTCACAGAGGAACTATTTTGGCAAGAAGGGGTCCTTTTTTTTTAGAGAGAGGCTTTTAGGGGTGTGAAACCCATATGGCTTCCCAGACCACCCACAATTCTGAAACTGGCTGCAGATACCTAATGATGGGAAATCTAACTGTTACAAGAGATGTCATTTGGGAGAATTTTGTAAAATATCAATACAGAATATATGCTAATTAGGCAGAAATTGCTAGACAGTATATGACTCTAAGACCTTGTTGCCTTTTTTAAATTTAATTTTATTTTTCTCTTCTCAAGTAAACATCTCACTCTTTATTCCAGTTTCCATGCATTCCGTGGAATTTCTCCCTGGTTTGGAGGATCATAAAACATCCAGACCCAGGACAAGACAATCATTAACTTCTGTCTATTTTATCAAGGAAAAACAAACAAACAAACACCAAACTGCAAGAAGACCATTAGCTCTTAAACATACATTTGGTTCCTAAATAATGGGCTAGGGTCTTAAGAAAGGGTTAAGGGATGGCATGGCAATGTCTGGAGAAACTGGGGGAACCAAAAACAAAAACAAAAAAATGACAAACTGGATAATGTGACATTCAAACCGACTTGTCAAAAATGACATATATTAAAGTCACAAGCCAACCAAAAATATACAGATCAATACTAGTAAAGATACAAAATTGCTGTAATCCTCACCTTTTGGGGGCTCTTCACCCCCTCTCAGTGTCTATGCTGTGAATGTTTTATCTCTAGCCTTTAAAATAAACTCTGCCTGTGTGAGTGTTTTCAGAATTCTTTCTTCAGCTCTGTGAAAAAAACTCAGGTTTCGCATTTCACTATTCCAGCATTAATGATATATGGTTTTGCTTTGATGATTTCCCCAAAACTGAAAAGAAGAAATACTGGCATGGTTGAGCATCCATTATGCACCAGCCTCCATGCTACCTGTTTTCCCATGTGTTATCTCCTGCAATCTTCACAGCCATCTTGAAAGTGTTATTTTTACTATGTTGCAGATGAAAAGATTGAAGCTCTAAGAAATGCAATACTGACCCCTCAAAAGCAACTAGTTAGTTGTAACTAATGTGGACAATACTTTAGCTCCAAACCTTTTGCACTGAGCACAGCTCATTTATCCCCCTCTGTTATCATAGACATGGCCCCAAGTTTAGAAGAGCTCAGTTGTGCCACTTCTCTCTTGTGGTCCTCATTGCCACACACCCAGATGTTTTCCCCCTGAAAGTCAAAATCTGTTGATGGACAGGAAGATGTCAGCCCATCGCCATAGTACACTGCCCTCAGATAAATATATTAACACATTTTTACCTCTTCTTATTTCTATACAAAATTTATTCTGTTTCTGGCCACATTTATGCTGATGTCAATGGAGACTTTCATGCGAGGCACCTTTTATTGTTGCTGTATGTCTTCTTCCTGCCTGCTGTTTTTCCCCTCCAGAAATAAATTTTTATTCACTTGGCCATCTGAGCAAATATTTTCTGCCTGACACAATATTTATACATATATGCTTTTCAAATAGCATCAGAAGTATGAGTTTCATGTACAGTAATATATTTGGGTGGCATTATGTCACTCTTCGAAGGGAAAGCAAGTTTCCAGTGACAAATAAAGAAAAGGATGATCTCGAGAAAACCACTAATAACTTGAGGCAAGAGTTGTCTTGACAGCAAATCCCCAAGTTAGGCAATGAAACATTCTTCATTTTGCTAACAGTAGCTTCTTTACAAAATGTGTATATTTAAACTCATTAGTTAATGATGGGCTTAATGATAAATGTTTGGTTATTCATAGCCTCTTGAGCAACATTTGGCATCCAGGCAGCATGTCTTTGGTGTACAGATAGTTTGATCTTTGGAGATCTAAAAACCTTAGTGTGGAACTTGACACTGAAAGTTACAACCTGTTAACTTTTTGAACAATTAGCTTTTATTTTTAAAAACATATTCTTCAAATATAAAAATGAAAAAATATATATTGAAATATGGACAAGATAGAACTGAAAAGATAAGTAAATCACTATTATAGTTGTGAATCTTAACACATCTCAATTAGTAACTGACAGATCAAACAAACAGAAACTCAGTAACAGTATATAGATGACCTGACAACATTATCAGTCAACTGAATCAAATGATACATGTAGAATATTCCATCAAAAACAAGCAGAATATACATCCTTCTCAAGATCATGTGGCACGTTCATTAAGATAGGACACATTCATCAAGACAGACCACATTCTAGACATAAAGCAAATTCTAATAATTGCAAAAGAATAGAAATAACACAAAGTATGTTTCAAGCTACGGTGGAAGTAAACTAGACATCAATAACAAAAAGATAGCTGGAAAATCCCCAAATATTTGGAAATTAGAAACTTTTCTAAATAATCTGTTGACCAAAGGATTGTTTCAGAAGAAATTTAAGCAGCATTCTAAATTAGATTAAAATAAAAATGTTTGATATGCATCTAAAGCAGTGCTTATTGGGAGATTTAAGGTTTACATTCACATATAAGAAAATAAAGAAGATCTCAAATCAAGATCCCAACTTTCAGTTTAAAAACCAAGGAAAGAGGAGCAAATTAAACTTATAGTAAGCAGGGAAAAAATAGAGCAAAAATAAATGAAATTGAAAACAATAAATAAGATAAATGATCAAGAACAATTGGTT
The DNA here is from genome assembly GCA_006410515.1 of Procapra przewalskii. Classification (NCBI taxonomy): domain Eukaryota; kingdom Metazoa; phylum Chordata; class Mammalia; order Artiodactyla; family Bovidae; genus Procapra; species Procapra przewalskii. The sequence continues at coordinate 719,330 of SJYF01001326.1, forward strand.
TTTTTGAAAGGAATAATAAATTGATAAACCTCTAACAAGTCTCTATAAGAAAAACAGAAAAGACTTGTTTTTTTTTGTTTTTACATTATATTTGGTCATCTGCTATGCACATATAGACATATAAAATGAGTGGCCTAAGGGCGAATATATAATCTTTGAAGTATGGAGTTCTATTCTCAAGGGTCTTTCAGCTATTGCTACCTCTGAATGGCCAACCTGCCAACACAGAGTCCAATACCAAGTTCTCAGGATGTTACCATCCCTTGGGAAGATCTAATGGCCACTTGGTGGTTAAGTTTACTTCACTTCTTCAATCTAAAGTTTATTTTTCCTAGAATGGAAACATATTTGTTAAAGTTTTCCTGTCTTACCTGGAAAACCTCAATCATCATCACTATTAATTGCCAGGCTCCAGCCCCAGTGTATCCAGGGTAATTTGAAGTGGGGACTGAGTCTGTGTCTACAGGAAAGTTGTTTAATTAAAGATATGGAGAGAGATTAGAAAAGGATAGTGTAGTAGGAAAATTAGTGGAGAAAGGAATCTAAATAACTTGGTTTATGTGGAGAACCAATAAAACCCCAAGACAAGGGGTTTGCACCACCTACGTAGGCCACAGGCTTCTTCCTGGTCTCCCAAACAAGAGGAGACACAAAGTGCCTCCCTGTTCAGATCTTAGAAGCCCAGGCAAAATTAGTAGGCTTGGCAAGCCTCTGAGCTCCAGATGGGAATTCAGCCAGAAAATGAGAAAATATGACATGGGGGAAACCAGTCTTTTCTGGAACTGGTACGTTTCTTTATTTTTCAGGTCTGCTTTTATACTTTTAGCTGTATATAGAGATAAATGAAGGAAACAGAGTCATGCAGGGTCAGCTGCTCTGACCCTTATCTAAAGACAGTGTTCTTTGCATATCTTTGTTCTTACAATGGTCTTACACTTGTTTACAATATCTTCTGGCCTGGGGACTGATTAACATTTTATGGCCCCATCTTTCCTTCTATTGATAAAGGTTAGTCAATCAGAAAACTTGTTTTCCCTTAAGATCTACTTAGTCTTAAGATAGTGATAAAGTTACATTCTCACATAGCAAGGACACAATGATTTATAACAAAGAAAGAGTACAGTGATTTATAACAAAGGGAAAATTCATTAACTCAAAAGTTTAGTATTGCTAACATCAAAACTACTATATTTCTTTTTCTACATTCCAATTATATTGATTAACATACTCCCAGGTGCCTAAGGATATGGAGGCCTGGCAGCAATCATCAACTCAGCAATGAAACCCTTCACCAACATGATTTTTGTCTTTAGAAAAACCCTATGCTAACTAAGACTTTCAAAATACTCCAAACTCTCTGTGCTGTTTATTGTTGAGAGGTTGAAAACAATCATGTAGGTAGTAGCAAGAGTGTGGATAATCCTGTCACACAAGCTAGTCTGCCAGCAGAGAGGTTTGACCTGAAACACTCCTTTTATATGCAGGAGACTATTAACTGGAGCTCTAAGTTAATTTTCCAGAGAAAGTTGGTCAGGGATAGCCCTTGTTAATGTTAGAAGAGTGTAGTATAACAGACAGATTTTGGTTTTGGGGGTAGATTCTCGAGCAGATCTAAGGGACACCTTGAGTCCTTGCCCACATGATCTTGTTATGGGTGGGGTCGGGGAGTCACTTGAGTCCTGACCCACCTTTGCCCATCAGGGCTCTTCCTATGACCTTTGCCATGGGTGGGATCTCCCATGCTGGCTCCCAACAATTAATAATGACAAAGTTCCTGGTCCACAGACATTGAATCCCATATAACATAGCTACTGACTAGTGGACACATTTTACAGGTAAGAAGCTGTAGTACTGGGTCCTTTTCCAAAGGTTCCACTGATTGTATGTCACAGTGTTTTGTTCAAAAGCAGCCTAATAGAGCATAGGATGGTCTCTGAAAGTCACAGCTGTAAGAACAGGAAACAGGAACAGGAAACATCTTCCAGGTTGTGATATACTCATGGAATCAGCATATTTAACATACCGTGTCCCAGCAGGAAGAATATTTAAGATCACTGCCATTGAGCCACTAGGGAACTTTTTCTTCCCATCTATTGAACTCTGGGCTTTGCAAAGTTAGAGGTCTTGGTCCCTAAACATAGTGCACTCGTAGGGACAAAATTAGAGTCTCCTAGAAACACGAAGAACAGCTGACAATGCTTCGGAACTCCTGTGTCCATGGGCCAGCAGGCAAAAAAAAAAAGGAGTCACTGTCATGACAGGGTAATTAGTCATGATTAACTAGAAGAGGTAAGACTGCTGATACACAATGAGGGCAGGAAGAAATGTGTGTAACTCCGAGCATCCAGAATTCTGTTGCCAGACTGTGAAATTAGCTCATGAGAAGGAAGTGGTTATCAGGGTTTCAGACTTCCTCAAAATGAGGATATGGATCACACGCTTCAGCAAATCTCCAAGACCAATAAGCATATGTGAGAGCAAGGAGCATTTAGAGTGCAGTGGAAGGAAGGGAGTAAATGAGTACTACCTGGTATCTACCTGCAGTGTTGGCAAAATGCCATCCATCCCAATACTTCTGTTTTCAAAGCTTCTTAATTAAGGAAGGCATACTGGGATGCCAGGGAATGTGTTCCCCAAAGTGTGTCAAAAATGTGGATTCACATAGTATATGGATGAATAGCCATAGCCAAAGGAGTCCTTCATCCAGCCACTCTCTCTTGAAGGAGAGTCTGCTGTTGAACTGTGAGACTCTTCCATAGCATCAAATCTGAGAAAACACTCTTCCTGGAAGCCCAGGAATACTGGAGTGGGTAGACTATCCCTTCTCCAGGGGATCTTCCCAAGCCAGGAACTGAAACGGGGTCTCCTGCATTGCAAATGGATTCTTTACCAGCTAATCTACCAGGAGATCACTTCCTGGACATACATTCCCTTAAGCAATGAAAATATGAAGACAGGAGGATCTGGCCATTTCTGCTCTAAGTAGAAATCTTCCACTGCACAGGGAGGTGTTCCGACCAATTTCTGCTTTTATTTCATGAATATAAGACTTCCACAGCATTTAGAAAGCAAATGCTCAATTATACTCCCTCCCACTGTATTTTTTACCAATACATTTCTTGCACTCTTAACTCTGTCTTCATAACTGGCTTCCCAGGGCAGGTGAATTAGCATAACCTTTAAAATAAATATCAATGAAATGCATGAAACTATTATTAAAGAGATCAATAATGAGCAAGTAAACTCCCTACCCTTATACGTGGACTTCACCCTTCAAGAACTTCTGGAAAAAAAAAAAAAGATTTTTTTTTTAAGGTAAAAGGATATATATTCAAATGACATGGACAAAAACAGCAAATGATTGTGAAATTGTGACTACCTTATATTATCAAGGCATGGCAAGCCTTAAGCATTATTCCTCAGTACTTTAAACTGACAATGATATATGCTAGAATGATATTTTGTTTGAGGGGAAAGAAAAGCTTTAAAACAAAGATAAATGGTTTATGGATATATTAATAGATAGATATGTAGATAGCTCATATATAGATTTTTAGAGTCATAAATACACACACACATATGGATTTTTTAGCTACATGGGATGAAAGAAATAGCACCTTTAGAATCATCCTTTATGGGTGGAAAATTATTCAAAAAAGAAACACACAAAAAACGAAATGATGCTACTGTTTCATTAAATTATTCCCATGTGGAACCACCAAATTGATCAGCCCCAAAACTCCCACCTTCCCACAAAAATAAAGATTCTTCATTAATTTATCATCAAAATATACCTTGAACTTGAACTTGTTCTTTCTCACAACCCTACTCACTTCCTCATAACTCTCACCTGGATCCCTAAGATACCGTCTATCTACTCTTCTGCCTCAAAGATTGTTCCTTTTATATATATATATATATATATATAACAACTTGTTATATATATACTTGTTGTTTTATATATATATAACAACAAGTATGATTGATACTAAGATGGCTACTTCCTTCAGCTGCTGGCAACCCACCAGGTCTTTACTTCCTCCAGGCCCCTCTATGCACAGAATTGTTATTTCCTTGCACTCCCCATGGTAGGACATGTTTCTATTCTAATGATATTTATTCTCTCTGGAATGTATCCTTCACAACCACTATATACTCTTCTTTATTTTCCCATCAATCCTACTCTTCTCTTTTCCTGGCTAAATCCTATTAAATAATCAGGACCCATTCCAGATATTATTTTCTTAGAAGTTCCTCTGACCTCCATTCTGTACAATCTTTCAGGTCAAGGAGTTTACAGACTAAAGTTCCTGAGCCCCTGAGCATACCATGCTACTCTTTATGAGAGCGTTGTCATGTGATATTGAAACCATTTTCTTATATGGCTATATCTTTTTCCATTTAATTAAATTCATGGGGGCATGCACAATGTTTTGTGTTTATACCGTATGTCTGTTGTAAAGTGAGGATTCAATATGTTTATTGAATTGAGTTGTACTTTCACTGAACTTCAATGAGTTCTCAAGCAGAAAACTCAACATCCATTTCTTATAAAGATCCAAAGTGCTAAATACCATTTTAAAGCTTTTTTATCTCCAGAAAATATTTGATTCTTCCTCCTAACAAAATGGATATCACTCCCTCCTACATTACGTTTCTACGCTTGTCAACTACAAATTGACACTTGCCAAGAGCGTTTGCCAGTGACTGAACAACAACAGTGCTTCCTGTCTGCCTCTGTGGAGCTTGAACCCTGTGCTGCTGCAGGTGCCAACCTTCAACACCAGCTGAGGGGAGTTCAGGATGGAGAAAGAAGCACTCTGAGTTCCAGGGAAACTGATGGAATAGGCCTTTAGACAGTTACATATTTTCAGGAGCTTATTTCATGATCCTAATCTTTGCATTTCCTCTTATCTAGGAAATCCAAATCCCTTCATGTTGACATCAACTCCTTGTGCTAACAGAAAACTTTTCTTAAAGTAAGAGCATGAATACATTGAATTCCCCCTTCATCAAAATCTTATCTATTGACCTTCCCCCACTGCCTCTTTGGAACAGTCTTTCAGAGTTATCTGAGGTTCAGTCTCCCAGGCTGCAGTCCTCATTTTCCCACAAATAAAATACTAACTTGCAATTCTCACATTGTACATTTTTTTTTAGTCGACACCCTGTACCTCAGTTATTGCACACACACAAAAATAATGCTGCATATTAACTCATATATTCCAATTTCTATATCCCTATTGAGTTGGTGAGAGGAACTATATTTTTTAATCCATGATCTAGAACAGTATATTATACACTATTCAAATTATTTGTTTAAATTGATAAATCTGTCATTTATACCTCTGCTAAAAGGAGCCATTTCAACAAGACATAATCTACTGTACTCTTCACTAGTCTCAGATTTCACACTTAATTATTTGGCTTTCAGTAAGTTGATTCCCTAGAATAATTTGGAGGTTACTTCTGAAATACAACTTATAAAATGAAGTAAATTCATAAATTTAAAATTTGCCTTGAATAACAAAAGTTCTACAAAAATGTAAAATTTTAAGTGGTATCACACTAATTTTTTTCACCGTTATTGTCATCATTGTCAGTATCACATTCTATTTAAATAGTTCAATTGAGTTGGATACTACACTTTATCTTAGCCAAAAGGCCGAGAAGCCATTAAAAAAAAAAAAAAGATATTTCAACTGAGCCTTTAGATTCACTGTCAGGTTGATGGAAACAAATAGCCCCAGGTCATTTACCTTAAAACCTAAATAAAGAAACAAACAGTCAGCCAACCAGAGGTGTAGAATTGGTACAGAATTTAAAGGCTCAAGAGTCAGTTTTCTATGGCAGTTAACCTGGGGTATCCTCTAATGCACATTAATGAAGTCTCCTTTATATACAGTTGGGAAGGTCCCCTGGAGGAGGAAATGGCAACCCACTCCAGTATTTTTGCCTAGAGAATCCCATGGACAGAGGAGCCTGGCGGGCTACAGTCCATGGGGTCGCAAAAAGTCAGACAGGACTGAGCGACCAATACTTAAATCTGAGTTGGATGGCTAGTGCTTCTGTGAAATGTGTTTGAGAATGTGAATAGGAGGTTGACTAGAAACACAAGCAGAAGCTGATTGGAACTCAATAATTTGAAAGGATATCTGTTATTTTTCTCTATTGGTTTGCTTTATCCCCTGAGTGCTTGTCTAATTCCCTTTTTAGTACAGGAGTAAAGCTTTTGCAGCCTCAAAGGTTCTTTTGAATGAGAAACTTGGCTTGAGATAACATAGACCTGGACCTACCCTATAGGGTGGGGCCAGTCTACAAAATAATTTCATTCCTTTGAGCACAAAGTGTGGGACATGACTGAGCAACTGAACTGAACTGAACTGAACTGAGTGCTGTAAATCTGAGGTGTCAATTTTCCAGGCGTCTGAATTAAGGATTAGAAGGCTGTTACTTTATATCTTGTCTCTGTTAGAGTGTTTCTTTTTTCTCTCATCCTTTCAATTTGAAGCCAATCAAACCTTGAGATTAAATATATCATTTTTCATCTCAGACTACACATCCCTTGAATTTTTAGTGTGAAGTTAATCTGCTTGTATACAGTTCATGTGTCCCTTACTGTACATTTGTCTTACCTCTGTGGCTCACCCAATTACTGTTAATATTTCTAAACCCAAACAAAAAATACAGAAGTGTCAAAATACCTCTCTTGGCATTTACAGTTTTCAAATAAATAAGTCTATTAAGACTCTCATCATGTTTTTTATTTATAAACAATTTATTCTATTCTGGATTTTCTCTTGGCTGCTGCTATTTCTTCAGTTTCCCTAGAATACATATATTTTGTTATGACTATGTTTCTATGACCACTTTAAGTTCCTCCTATCTTAGAAATAAAATTTTTATTGACATGTCTATCAAATAAAATATTTCTCATCAGATATATATTTACTCAAGCTGCATTAGAAAAGTAAACTTGTGTCATATTGTGGACTATAAGAGTTGCTAGAAGCTGTAAATCCATGTCAAGAAACTTCCAGGTTTTTGTGTTAAATCGTAAAATATATAATAGGGTAACACCTTTTTACTGGTTAGTGGATATCCCTTTAAAGTAATGCAAAATTATTCTCTTAAGGGAAATGCCATACCCAAAAGCAATGTAGTCTTTGGCACCTCCTTTCAAAGCAGGCATCCACCTTGACACTTTCCTCTGGCACCTTTGCTCTTATACTTCCTCTGATAGTCTTAAAATATGAACTATTAGATATTCTTAAATCTATTTGACTTCATAATTCCATATTAAAATAATCAGATAATAACTGATTTCATTACTTCTTTATGTAATAGCATCAATCTATTGATTGTGGTCTTCTTAGATTCACATAAAACTGAACAGTAAATTAGGACAATAAACTATGGGTTGTTTGGAAGTTGTTGTCCATTAAATATAATTTTCTTTGAAATTTCTAAACATTAGATTTCTTTTTTACTTTGAGTGCTGTTATACTCTGGTGGGAAACATTTTTTAATAACAGTTTTATATATAAAATCAATAGTCTTTAAGCTTTTTGGTTGCCAGGTTAAATCCTGGAGCATTATTTCCCTTTTCTTCATTATTGTTTATGAATTTTTTCTTGATTGTTGTACACACCACACTCAGATCTCCAGATCTACAAGAAGAATTGGAATTGCTGGTTTTAATGAAGACAAGGTTAAACTGGGAACCAAGTAACACACTTACTGGAATGCAATGAGAACAATCACTTCCTTAATAATCTACAAATATAAAAATCAGAGAAGTCTGCCTATAATGTAATTTAATAATAAATAGTGGTCTGCTCAGGTAATCCATATGTTCTTTTTTTACATACAATATTTATAGACTATGTTCTTAGAAGGATGCACATGATAAAGATATGGTGTCTCAGATTCTGAGGGTTTAACAATCTGTTAAGAAACATGATTTATCTAGACAAAGATTTCTTCTAGTTTTCAGAGACAAAATTCTTTTTAGGTGTAGATAAATCTCAAACCAGTGGTTTGGATAAAGATCTGCTCCACACAGTCAGCATGGGCAAGTAAAATTTTACATGAATTTTATAATTGTTTCCATCAGTGGCATGACCCTGAACTAAAAGCTCATCTTAGTTACCTCAGTTTTTAAATTTGTAGAATGGATATATTGTATGGACCACAGTTTAAGCCTGTGGAGGTTAGTTTACTTGCTTCCATTACAGTCATTAGGTTTTTCCACCTGGGAATGTCCCAGAGAATAGAATCACTTCCAATAAATAAATACACAATAGCCAACAATAGAATTTCACACACATAAGCTTTGCATTCTCATCTCATAGATTTCCAGACAAATCATCTCTTATTATTTTATGTTTGTTTGCACATGAAATGCTGTCTAGAATGAGGACCCCTCAATTGTTAATGACATTCATGTCTGAACAGTAGAATTTGAAGACCATGTATTCTTTTCCAAGTTCTTATTTGAACTTTGCTGTTTTACTTTTTTGATGGGGAGAATAATTATACTTTCACTTTGTAGTGCCAAAATGAAGGAAGGAAGAAACTCATAGATAGCTCAAAAATTGTATTCCTCTTTTTTTATTGTTTCTAAAAAAATGTATTCAGAATTCTGTCTCATTCTCTTAATAATGAAGATATAGAACTTGTGTGTGCATGTGTATTTGGTCATTGTTGCTTGTTTGTTTTAACAAAACAAAGAAAAAAATACCTTGAATATTTGTGTAGTCTTCAGAAAAAGATCTACTATGTGTACTGGGTTGATGATAATTTGTTGCAAAAATCTGATCATATAAGCTGTTGCTATACACCACTCCCGTGATGGACCTTACAAACTAAGCATTAATATAAACACAGTCAGACTTCATCTTAGCTCAGAGCTTCAGATGCCAACTGCAAATCTGATTGACAGCAGTCAAGGTAAAGCTTAGTCACCAAAATAAAGTTACAAAAACAAAGCCCCTTGTGTAGCATGTGCTGCTGCTAAGTCGCTTCAGTTGTGTTCGGCTCTGTGCAATCCCATAGACGGCAGCCCACCAGGCTCCCCCATCCCTGGGATTCTCCAGGTAAGAACACTGGAGTGGGTTGCCATTTCTTTCTCCAATGCATGAAAGTGAAAAGTGAAAGGGAAGTCACTCAGTCATGTCCAACTTCTAGAGACCCCACGAACTTCAGCCTACCAGGCTTCTCCATCCATGGGATTTTCAAGGCAAGAGTACTGGAGTGGGGTGCCATTGCTTTGAGCCCTCCATAATTGGACAACCTACTTACTACTCAAACTTAATTTCTAATGATAGCCCTTCATTTTAGCTATGCCAAAAAACTTTATCAAAATACCTTGCTTTCTTACTCTCAGCCTCTAATGCACTTGTTCTTTCCCTCCTGTGCTTTGTTCTTCTGGCAACTTTTACCCAATAAGTGAACTTGTGTTCCAGAGAAGGCAATGACACCCAAGTCCAGTACTCTTGCCTGGAAAATCCCATGGATGGAGAAACCTGCTGGGCTGCCCTCCAAGGGGTTGCTAAGGAGTTGGAGGTGGGACAGAGTGGGACACAACTGAAACAACTTAGCAGCAGCAGTAGCACAACTTGTATTCATCCCTTTTTCGCTTTCATGCAAAATATTTTATAAAGCCACAGAGACTTTCCAGGAAGTGTCAAATCCTCTCTTCTTGTTTCACCCAGATTGCTGAGTACCTGCCTCATTTTCAGTATCTATCCTTCTATACTTTTGTTTGTTTTCTGCCTCAGATTGTGAATCACCCCAGTCATAGTTGGGTTATGTTCTTTTTGAGTTTCTTAGTGTCTGCCTCCAATGCGGGAGACCCAGGTTTGATCCCTGGGTCGGGAAAACCTCCTGGAGAAGGAAATGGTAGCCCACTCCAGTATTCTTGCCTGGGGAATCCTATGGATGGAGAAGCCTGGTAGGCTACAGTCCACGGGGTTGCAAAGCGTTGGACACGACTGAGCGACTTCACTTACTTACTGCTTAACAAAATTCATAGAATCAAACAGATATCATAAATGAATGACAAAGTAAGGTAAAGTAATGATCAAACCTTATTCTCTGAAATTTAAATATTAAAAACATTCAGAAGAAAGGAAAAGTATTTGGAATATTATCTAGGATAAGTTAAATAAAGCTCTAGTAACAAAGAACCTCAAATCTCAGAGCTTTCCTTTCCACTCCTGTGAAGCAGCTCTCTGAGACCACTTTTCTTTTTTGAGATCCAGGCAGACAGTAGCTCCTTCAACCTGTAGTTTTACCATCTGGAACCTGTGGTCTGCTCAGTTGACATGGGAAAATAGTGTAGAAGGATACTGTATTAAGAATGTTTGCATCTAGAAATGATACAGCACAGGCCCATTTAACCCCATGCATTGTGTTGTGCTCATTGTGTGCTCAGTTATGTCCAGCTCTTTGCAACTCTGTGTAGCCTGCCAAGCTCCTCTATCCATGGAATTCTCCTGGTAAGAATACTGGAGTGGGTAACCATTTCCTCCTCCAGGGAATAGTTGCAACCCAAGGACTGAATCCATGCCTCTTGTGTCTCCTGCATTCGCAGGCAGATTGTTTACCACTGAGCCACCTGGGAGGCCCTACTTAATCCCATAAACTGGACATATTCACATGGCTACATCAAACTACAAGAAGGAAGAAATAGATATGCATATAAGCAGAAGATATACTGTTATGAATCCATTGTGGGAAAGTAGAGTCTGCCCTGTTAGATACCAACTGTATTCTGTAAGGGAGGTGACTATTTTTGCATCTTGTAAACTAATGACACCATTTGCATAGAATAAGAAAAATGAAGAAATACAGATATTGTCTGTGACAATGATTTATTCGGGCGATTTAGCTTAGAGAAAAGGTGAGTGAGTACGAAATCTTAACTATCTTTATATCACTAATGCTGTTTCAAGTGAGTGGACTTGGTGCATCCAATAAGACGAAGCAAAGGCTCTGTGAAAAAGTTCATCATTTCTCCAAGTGCTGCAGAATATCATAACAAGGGGAGATATAAAATCTATTTAGTGGTCCACCAATTTTTCTGTATCAGATGTAATGTAGTATTATGGAAAGTATGCTAAATTGAGTCTTCAAGTTTTTAGGCATGATCTGTCAGAAAATGCCTGAACCATCTCTTATAATTTACCTAAGAACTCTGTGTCTCAATTTATTAATCTATAAAATGTTTCAATTTATTAATTTATAAAAGAAAGGAAAATCAAAGACATGAGTTCTCAGACTCCAGTTCCAAAAATTTATAATTGGTGTAGGTCATGTATTCATTCACAGAGTCTTATTCTATAGATCAGGTGCAACAATTTGCTTTCAAATATTTAACAAAATCGCTTCCTGGAGTTACTCCAGCATCACCTTTCACATCCTACATCTTCTGTGTTTCTTACTGCCTTTTGCTTTCTTGTATTTTCTCCCTTTAAAAAATTACCAGGTGTTGAACAGGCTAATTAGAATCATTAGTGCCTAGCTGAAACTTTCTCCTTGATAGAATCAGAATATATGAGAGGACATTTGAATAGGAAGAGATTGAAAGTGTGAAGCTGTCAAATAATGTTTTGTGTCATGAAATACTGACTTATTTCCTGGAGAAGAGAAAGGCTATCCACTCTAATATTCTGGCCTGGAGAATTCCATGGACTGTATAGGCCATGGGATTGTAAAGAGTCAGGCACGACTGAGTGACTTTCAGTTAGAGTCAATGACTAAAAAATCTCCCTTTAACATGCATTGCATTAAAAAAATAATAAAAAAGAAATTAAGATAGAAGGGAGTTCGTATACACCTGTGACTGATTCATGTCAATGTATGGCAAAACCAAATACAGTATTGTAAGGTAGAATAAAGTAAAAATAAAATTAAAAAAGAAAAGAAATCATTTAGCCCTTATTTAATATAAGTTTTCAAAGTACTGAGTTGATTTCCTTCATACAAGGCCACCTGATAATCAAGTGATAGTAGTAGAGCTTTCTTCACATCTTTCATTAGCTTCTAGTAATGTAACTTGCAAAGGTGAGACA
>SJYF01001326.1:763991-781652 GCA_006410515.1 Procapra przewalskii
TATTTTTCAGTTTGGTTGATTTCTGTTGATGTAGCTTCAAGTTTACTGATTTTTTTCTTCTGACTGGTCAAAGACCCTACAGTGATTTTTTTTTCAGTATTATATATTTCAATTTTAGAATTTCTGTTTGTTTCTTTTAAGAATAATCTCTGTATTTTTATTTATATTTTCTGTTTGGGGACACTTTATTTTTATATTTTTCTTTGGTTGGTTAGACACAATTTCCTTTGGTTGTTTGGATGTATTTAATATAATTAATTTTTCATACTGTTCATACTGTTCATGGAGAAGACAATGGCACCCCACTCCAGTACTCTTGCCTGAAAAATCCCATGGATGGAGGAGCCTGGTAGGCTTCAGTCCATGGGGTCACAAATAGTCTGACATGACTGAGCGACTTCACTTTCACTTTTTACTTTCATGCATTGGAGAAGGAAATGGCAACCCACTCAAGTGTTCTTGACTGGAAAATCCCAGAGACTGGGGAGCCTGGTAGGCTGCTGTCTATGGGGTTGTACAGAGTTGGACACAACTGAAGTGACTTAGCAGCAGCAGCAGCAGCATACTATTTATGGGGTTCTCAAGGCAAGAATACTGAAGTGGTTTGCCATTCCTTTCTCCAGTGGCCCACATTCTGTCAGACCTCTCCAGCATGTTCCCTCTGTCTTTGGTGGCCCTACATGGCATGGCTTAGTTTCACTGAGTTAGACAAGCTGTGGTCCGTTTGATCAGATTGGCTAGCTGTCTGTGATTGTGGTTTCAGTCTGTCTGCCCTCTGACGCCCTCTCTCAGTGCTTACCATTTTACTTGGATTTCTCTACCTTGGACATGGGGTATCTCTTCACTGCTGCTCCAGCAAAGCACAGCCACTGCTCCTTACCTCAGATGTGGGGTAGCTCCTCTCGGCCGCTGCCCCAGACTTTGGACATGGGATAGCTCCTCTCCACTGCTGTCCCTGAGCTTGGGGATGGGATAGCTTCTCTCAGCCGCTCCTATGCTCTCACACATCTGCTGCTCCTGACCTCACCTAGAGCCAGATATCCTGGAATATGAAGTCAAGTTGGCCCTAGAAAGAATCAATATGCAAAAAGCTAGTAGAGGTGATGGAATTCCAGTTGAGCTATTTCAAATCCTGAAAGATGATGCTGTGCAAGTGCTGCACTCAATATACCAGCAGTGGCCACAGGACTGGAAAAGGTCAGTTTTCATTCCAATCCCAAAGAAAGGCAATGCCAAAGAATGCTCAAACTACCACACAATTGCACTTATCTCACACGTTAGTAAAGTAATACTCAAAATACTCCAAGCCAGGCTTCAGCAATACATGAACTGTGAACTCACTGATGTTCAAGCTGGTTTTAGAAAAGGCAGAGGGACCAGAGATCAAATTGCCAACATCTGCTGGATCATCAAAAAAACAAGAGAGTTCCAGAAAAAGATCTATTTCTTCTTTATTAACTATGCCAAAGCCTTTGACTGTGTGGATCACAATAGACTGTGGAAAATTCTGAAAGAGATGGGAATGCCAGATCACCTGACATGCCTCTGGAGAAACCTGTATGCAGGTCAGGAAGCAACAGTTAGAACCAGACATGAAGCAATAGACTGGTTCCAAATAGGAAAAAAAGTATGTCAAGGCTGTCTATTGTCACCCTGCTTATTCAACTTCTATGCAGAGTACATCATGAGAAATGGTGGGCTGGATGAAGCACAGCTGGAATCAAGATGGCTGGGAGAAATATCAATAACCTCAGATATGCAGATGACACCACCCTTATGGCAGAAAGTGAAGAAGAACTAAAGATCTCTTGATGAAAGCGAAAGAGGAGAGTGAAAAAGCTGGCTTAAAGCTCAACATTCAGAAAACGAAGATCATGTCATCCGGTCCCATTACTTCATGGCAAATAGATGGGGAAAGAGTGGAAAAAATGGCTGACTTTATTTTGGGGGCTTCATGGTGTCACAAGGAGTTGGATACGACTAGTGACTGAATTGATTAATATAATCCATTTATAGGCTTTTTCTATTAAGTTCATTTTTTTTTTTACTTTCTCAGGGATAATTTGTTAATAGATTTTGTTTTTCTGTTAGATCTATACTTGTAGTTTTCTATCTGTATTTGCATATCTCATAATTTTGTTGAAAATTAAACTTTCTATAAAATATTGTGAATTAAATATGGAAATAAAGTTCTTTTCTTACCCCAAGAATTGTTCCTGTTACCCTTTGCTGTTTATGCTGTTATTGACACTGTAGTTTGTTTAGTGGATCAGTTCAGTTGAATTCAGTTGGTCAGTCATGTCTGACTTTTTGCCACCCCATGGACTGCACATATCAGGCTTTCCTGTCCATCACTGACTCCGGCAGCTTGCTCAAACTCACGTCCATCAAATTAGTGATGCCATCCAACCATCTCATCTTCTGTCGTCCCCTTCTCTTGCCTTCAATCTTTCCCAGCATCAGGGTCTTTTCCAATGAATTAGTTGTTTACATCAGGTGGTCAAAGTATTGGATTTTCAGCTTCAGCATCAGTCCCAATGAATATTCAGGACTGATTTCCTTTAGGATTGACTGGTTGGATCCCCTTGCAGTCCAAGGGAATCTCAGGAGTCTTTCCCAACACCACAGTTCAAAAGCATTAATTTTTCCACGCTCAGCTTTCTTTATGATCCAACTCTTACATCCATACATGACTACTGGAAAAATCATGGCTTTGACTACATGGACTTTTGCCAGCAAAGTAATGTCTCTGCTTTTAATATGCTGTGTAGGTTGACAGAGCTTTTATTCCAAGAAACAAGTGTCTTTTAATTTCATGGTTGTAGTTACCATCTGCAGTGATTTTGAGCCCAAGAAAATAAAGTATCTCACTGTTTCCATTGTTTCCCCATCTATTTGCCATTAAATGATGGGACCAGACGCCATGATGTTTTTTGGGTGTTGAGTTTCAAGCCAGCTTCTTCACTCTCCTATTTCACTTTCATCAAGAGGCTCTTCAGTTCCTCTTCACTTTCTGCCATAAGGGTGGTGTCATCTGCATATCTGAGGTTACTGATATTCCTCTTGGCACTCTTGAATCCAGCTTGTGCTTCATCCAGCCCTGCGTTCCACATAATGTACTCTGCATGTAAGTAAAGCAAGCAGGGTGACAATATACAGCCTTGTTGTAATTGTTTCCTAATTTGGCACCAGTCTGCTGTTCCATGTCCGGTTCTAACTTTTGCTTCTTGATCTGCATATAGATTTCTCATCAGGCAGGTAAAGTGGTCTGCTATTCTCACCTCCTGAAGAGTTTTCCACAGTTTATTGTGATCCACACAGTCAAGGCAGATGCAGATATTTTTCTAGAACTCTCCTGCTTTTTCTATGATCCAATGGATGTTGGTGATTTGATCTCTTGTTCCTCTAACTTTTTTAAATCTAGCTTGAACATCTTGAAATTCTTGCTTCATATATTATTGAAGCCTCACTTGTGGAATTTTGAGCAGTACTGTGCTAGTGTGCTAGTGAGTGCAATTGTGTGGTAGTTTGAACATTTTTTGGCATTGTCTTTCTTTGGGACCACAATGAAAACTGTCCATTTCCAGTCCTGTGGCCACTGCTGAGTTTATCAAATTTGCTGGCATATTGAGTGAAGCACTTTCACAGTATCATCTTTTAGGAATTAAAATAGCTCAGCTGGAATTTCATTACTTTCACGTGCTTTATTCATTGTGATGCTGCCTAAAGCCATTTGGATTCACACTCCAGGATATCTGGTTCTAGGTAAGTGATCACACCATCTGGTTATATGGGTCATGAAGATCTTTTTTTGTGTAGTTCTTCTCTGTATTCTTTCCATCTCTTCTTAATATTTTCCATTTATGTTATATCAATGCCATTTCTGTCCTTTATTTTCTCATCTGTGCATGAAACGTTCCCTTGGTGTCTCTAGTTTTCCTGAAGAGATCTCTAGTCTTTCACATTCTATTGTTTTCCTCTATTTCTTTGCATTGATCACTGTGAAAGGCTTTCTTATCTCTCCTTGCTCTTCTTTGGAACTCTGCATTCAAATGGGTGTATCTTTCCTTTTCTCCTTTGCTTTTAGCTTCTCTTCTTTTCTCAACAATTTGTAAAGCCTCATCAGATAACTATTTGCCTTTTTGCATTTCTTTTTCTTGGGGATGGTCTTGATCCCTGCCTCTGGTACAATGTCATGAACCTCCATCCATAGATCTTCAGGCACTCTATCAGATTTAATTCCTTGAATCCACTGTATATTCTTAAAGGATTTGATTTAGGTTATACCTGAATGGTCTATTGGTTTTCCTTACTTTCTTCTATTTCAGTCTGAATTTGGCAATAAGGAGTTCATGATCTGAGCCACAGTCAGCTCTCAGTCTTGTTTTGCTGACTCTATAGTTCTTCTCCACCTTTGGCTGCAAAGACTATAATCACTCTGATTTCAATGTTGACCATCTGGTGATGTTCATGTGTAGCGTTTTCTCTTGCGTTGTTGGATGATTATGTTTGCTAATTGTGTGTTCTCTCGGAAAAACTCTGTAAGCATTTGCCCTGCTTCATTTTCCACTCCATGGCCAAATTTTCCTGTTATTCCAGGTGTTTCTTGACTTCCTACTTTTTCATTTCATTCTCCTATGATGAAAGGACATTTTTTTTTTTAATGCTAGTTCTAGAAAGTCTTGTATGTCTTCATGAACCATTCAACTTCAGCTTCTTCAACATTAGTGGTTGTGACATAGGCTAGGATTACTGTAATATTAAATGGTTTGCTTTGGAAATGAAGAGAGATTATTCTGTCATTTTTGAGATTGCACCCAAGTACTTCATCTTGGTCTCTTTGGTTTACTACGAGGGCTATTTCATTTCTTCTAAGGAATTCCTGTATGCAGGTCAGGAAGCAACAGTTAGAACTGGACATGGAGCAACAGACTGGTTCCAAATAGGAAAAGAGTATGTCAAGGCTGTATATTGTCACCCTGCTTATTTAACTTATATGCAGAGTACATCATGAGAAATGCTGGACTGGAAGAAGCACAAGCTGGAATCAAGATTGCAGAGAGAAATATCAATAATCTCATATATGCAGATGACACCACCCTTATGGCAGAAAGTGAAGAGGAACTAAAAAGCCTCTTGATGAATGAGAAAGTGGAGAGTGGAAAAAATTGGCTTAAAGCTCAACATTCATAAAATGAAGATCATGGCATCTGGTCCCGTCACTTCATTGGTAATAGATGGGGAAACAGTGGAAACAGTGTGAGACTTTATTTTTTGGGCTCCAAAATCACTGAAGATGGTGATTGCAGCCATGAAATTAAAAGACGCTTACTCCTTGGAAGAAAAGTTATGACCAACCTAGATAGCATATTCAAAAGCAGAGACATTACCTTGCCAACGAAAGTCTATCTAGCCATGGCTATGATTTTTCCAGTGGTCATATATGGATAAGAGAGTTGGACTATAAAGAAAGCTGAGCACTGAAGAATGGATGCTTTTGAACTGTGGTGTTGGAGAAGGCTCTTGAGAGTCCCTTGGACTGCAAGGAGATCCAACCAGTCCATTCTGAAGGAGATGAACCCTGGGATTTCTTTGGAAGGAATGATGCTAAAGCTGAAACTCCAGTACTTTGGCCACCTCATGCAACGAGTTGACTCATTGGAAAAGACTCTGATGCTGGGAGGGTTTGGGGGCAGGAGGAGAAGCAGACGACAGAGGATGGGATGGCTGGATGTCATCACTGACTTGGTGGATGCAAGTCTGAGTGAACTCTGGAAGTTGTTGATGGACAGGGAAGCCTGGCGTGCTGCAATTCATGGGGTCGCAAAGAGTCGGACATGATTGAGCGACTGAACTGAACTGAAGGGATTCTTATCTGCGGTAGTAGGTATAATAGTCATCTGAATTAAATTCACCCATTGCAGTCCATTTTAGTTCACTGGTTCTGAAAATGTTACTGTTCATTCTTGCAATCTCATGTCTGACCACTTCCAGTATTCCTTGATTCAGGGACCTAATATTCCAGGTTCCTATTCAATATTGTTCTTCGATCACCAGTCACATCCACAACTGGGCATTGTTTTTGCTTTGGTTCCATCTCTTTATTTCATAGTTATTTCTCTGTTCTTCTCAAGTTTAGTGGGTATACTGATTCAATTCTATAATACATGTACTCTTAAACATGTATGGCCATTGAGATTTCTGCTCAGTTATCTTAATGCTCGAAGACAGATTTCCTTAAACTGTTGGAAGCAGTGAGTTTCTGTGCCTTTAATGAGGAGTTCTGAGTTCATGCTGGGACACACCTTACCAAAGATAGAGGCAGTTTACCTCTCAGCCTCAACCTTCACTCTCTATTTGCACAGAAACAGAATCACAGTGAAAACAAATGCTTAGATCTCTCCTAATTTTTTAAATGGTAGGCATATAGCCCTATACATGTATATGGCTTTCTAGATTATAAGGAACTCATCACAAACATTCAAACTTCCTATGAATAGCTACTTGCTCAAGTTTTAAGCATTTTGGTTAACCTATGGTTTATCCCAACTGTTAAGCCCTGCCTCATGCATGAGTGAAGTTAAAATTTCTTTTATAAGTGCAGACAGACATTCCTGGGAAAGGACTTTTCTCACTGAGTAAGTTCCAAGTAAGGCCTGATAAGGGAAATCTTGAAAATTTGCTCTTCCAGTGAATCACCACCAAGACTAAATAATGACAATTCTTTGAGATGAGGCTATAAAGGGACACCAAATTCACTTTTTCTTGTTCTGGTCAGCTGCTGCTTGTTTTAACATGGATGAAATTGTTGGTGCATAAGGCAATACCAAAGAATGCTCAAACTGCCACACAATTGCACTCATCTCACATGCTAGTAAAGTAATGCTCAAAATTCTCCAAGCCAGGCTTCAGCAATACATGAATTGTATTGCTAATGTTCAAGGTGGTTTTAGAAAAGACAGAGGAACCAGATATCCAGTTACCAACATCCACTGGATCATCAAAAAGCAAGAGATTTCCAGAAAAAAACATCTATTTCTGCTTCATTGACTATGCCAAAGCCTTTGACTGTGTGGATCACAATAAACTGTGAAAAATTCTGAAAGGGATGGGAATACCAGACCATCTAACCTGCCTCTTGAGAAACCTGTATGCAGGTCAGGAAGCAACAGTTAGAACTGGACATGGAACAACAGACTGGTTCCAAATAGGAAAAGGAGNNNTTGTCACCCTGCTTATTTAACTTATATGCAGAGTACATCATGAGAAACGCTGGGCTGGAAGAAACACAAGCTGGAATCAAGATTGCCGGGAGAAGTATCAATAACCTCAGATCTGCAGATGACACCACCCTAATGGCAGAAAGTGAAGAGGAACTAAAAAGCCTTTTGATGAAAGTGAAAGAGGAGAGTGAAAAAGTTGGCTTAAAGCTCAACATTCAGAAAACGAAGATCATGGCATCCAGTCTCATCACTCCATGGGAAATGAGGAGTATGGAAAAGACAAGTTAAAATACTATCACCCTACTCTCCTTATCAAGATTTAGCTGTTTATCTTGAACAAATGCTGCAAGCCTATAGTTGACATTTTCAGTTAATATTCTGCAGCCTCTCATGCTCATGCAATGTTTCTACCCAGTGATTTGTGTGCACACATATGTGCACAGTACTGTTCATTCATGGTTCTCCATTTATCCATCATTTATCCATTGGTTCTTCTTTTTTACAACAAGACAACAGCAGAATCTGATCAGTCAGTCCCCAGGTTCACAGCAAGGGGGGCTGGGCTTTCAGTGGCCCAGAATTTAGGCTTTAGCCTTTATTCAATGGCTTCCAAGGATAAGATCCTTTTCTGAGGAAATAGAAGCTGGGGCCAAATGGACAATTCATGTTTAAGTCTCTGACCTCAACTAGTTAGGAAAAGCCTGAACCTCAACTGGTTAGGGAAAGTCTAAACTTTAGCCCATTGGTACCCTGAGACAGACAAAAAATCAGACAAATGTCAGAATGTTAAGACTGCCTAAGTGCTATTTACCATTTTGCAATTTCTTCATTATTTTTAAGAAAAGATTTTCTAGAAGTCTTTATCATTTCCACTTATATTCCTGCAGGATATAATTATAAAGAAGGGAAAAGAGAAAACAATAAAGGTGAAGGCATCTGCCCAGGTGTAAGCATAAAAGCGGGAATTAATATAGAATATGCTAATTAATGTAGCAATTAGTTGAGCAGAAGCAGTGGGAATTTGTGGGATAATTAGGGTAAGTTGGCTGTAACCAGTGTTGAGGGTTTTGAAAACCGAGATGGGGAGTCTGGTTATCATATAAAGACAATAGGAATCTCTTTTTTTGTTTATAAGAATTCCATTCAAGCAATCCCACTATGAAATCTCAAGATCTAATCTCTCACATGTAGTGAATTAGGTCACTTCCAGCAAACAGGCTTTCTTGGTAAACTAACAGCAAAATACCATCTATTGTTGCGTGGTTGTTTCCTCATGTTCGTTAAAAACAAAGATCATTGAGATCTGTTTTATTCAAGATGGGCAGATTGTATTGAGGTAACAGTAACAATAGCAGCAACAATAGTAAAAAGAGGGAATTTGATTTTGTTGGGGGAGTGTTTAAGTTCCTCACTTCTGTCTCATCATAACAAAAATGTGAAGCACTTGGATGGACCAGTGTTACAGTTCCGTGTTACAGCTCAGTTTTATTTAGAAAATGAAGGAAAATGCATCCTCGAGGAGTGAGGGCATGCAGACCCGAAAGATGCAAAGAGAAGAGAGAGGCCCCCAGCCCTTTGGCTCCTCTTTTTTATATGTTTTTTTCTCCTCTCCCTGGACCTGCCCTAAGTAATTTGGACTAGCCAGGACTGCTGTTTGCTCTACCTGAGGTCCTCAATCTGGTCCTTGGAATTTCCTTTGTTCTATTTTCGCAGGCTTTTCCCTTTCTTGTCTTTTAGCCACAGCCATTCTAGACTCCCTTTTCCTATTGTAACTACCTAACAGTTTGATCCTTATTCATGTTATATGACCCTCATGATTTAGGAAGTCTGTTTTGCTATCATTTTGAAGCTCTTCAGTTTCTTCCATAGTGAGAAGAGAGCTCTCCAGAGAGCCTTTCACCAGTAATTATATGATGTTTGTCACAGTCACTGAAAACTCTTTGACCCAAACTGGTCACATAGTTTCACCCTCACATGCCCTCTGAGTCATGCAATGCTATCATCTACCAGGGAGGCAGAGAGACTGTCCAATGTAGTTACCCAAAGCTTCTCAGGCATGCACACATCCAGGCACTGATTTTAGCAAGACTCTTATGTTAACTTTATAATAATGACTATTGTAAAACAGATCACCTTGATACTTTTATTCCTATCACACCTTTGGGACACGTTCTATGGGGAAATTTACTGACAGCTTAAGCACTGAAATCCTTTGTTTACTATTGCTGAGAATTTAATATCTGTTCAACAAATATGTATCTGTACATTTTCACCAATGTAGACAAGGATTTAAACCATAAAACTTTTTAAGCAGAAAGTGCTATAATATTTCCTCCTCTGAGAAAAAGAAAAAGTTGTTTTCTTTCTTGGAAGTGCAAGTAAAACATAACAAACAAACAGAAAACATGAAGATCACAACAAAAGTCAAACAGCTTTATTTACAATAAAGAATGAAGATATAATTAAGTAGTATTTGATTTGTGTCTCTGTGGTGCTAGTGGTAGGGAACATATTTCAAAAATTAAGTAAAATGAAGTAGTCTCATTCTTAACTCTATGTCCAACTTTTATAGTTCCATCAATGCCCCTCAAAACATACATAAAAGTCCAAACTAAACTTTACTCTTGGAACAACCAAGAAGCAAAGGTAAAATATCCCAATTTTTCAGAAAAAAAATGTGATCTTGGTTTAAATATTTGGTAGCATTTACAAAATGGGCTTCCCTGGTGGCTCAGAAGGTAAAGAACCTGCCTGAAATTCAGGAGACTCAGGTTCAGTCCCTGGGTTGGGAAGATCACCTGGAGCAGGAAATGGCAACCCACTCCAGTATTCTTGCCTGGAGAATCCCATGGACAAAGGAGCCCAGCGGGCTACAGTCTATAGGGTTGCAAAGAGTCAGACACAACTAAGTGACTTGACTTCACTTCACAAAACAAATAAAGACTCAAGGATGATAAAGGAAAAATTTGTGTGTTAAAAATAGCTCAAAACAAAACTTTTACAGAGGCTCTCTTTTGTGCATGACATTTAGTAGGCTTTGTACAGTTTAAATATCTGGATAAGATATTATTTTCTTTCATGTCCAAGTTTCTTTTATTTGTTACTGAGACCAACAGTTGTCCCACATTCTCTTCTTCTGTTTTAGGAGCAGGACTCTAAATTGAATATATGCACATTCTTACTAAAAAAAGTCAACATCTGGAGGAGAGCATGGCAACCCACTCCAGTTTTCTTGCCTGGAGAATCTCATGGACAGAGAAGCCTGGTGGGTTATAGTCCAGAGGGTTACAAAGAGTGGGACATGACTGAAGCAGTGACTTAGCACACACACACACACACACACACACACACACACACCTATAGTATACCTAGGTGTGGTGCTATGACTCAGGTCTGATGGATGAGATATATAACTAGAGAGTTATATAAGGTTCTCAAGAAAGCTCCTTAAAAAGAGTAAGAATGATGCATAGTTGATTTCCCCCCATTTCTTCTCATTCCATTTTTAGTCTACACAATAGATATGAAAATTTAAATTCTTGTACCAACTCTGAACTATAAGGTGAGCTCATAGCTGGAAACAGCCTACAGAATGGCTAAGAGAAAGAGAAAAGGAATAGATCTCTGATGAAATCGTTGTTAAACTCAAGTTTGTGTGTGAGATCCATAATGTGCCCAAATAATCTGAAATGTTAGAGTTTGAAGCACAGACAGGTTTATTGCAAGACCAAGTAAGGAGAAGTGTGGTTTGCACTCAAGAGACCTGAACTCCCTGATGGGTTTCAAGGAAGAGTTTTTAAAGGCAACTTGGGGGAAAAGGCTGCAGGATATCTGCCTTTCTTCTAATTGGTTGGTGATGAAGTAACAGGATGGTCTTACATGATTCTCAATCATCAGCCCTCTGGTTCCAAACAGTCTGAGTATTATGTCTCATGGTCATCATATAGTTAAGTTTTTTCCATCTGCTCAGGATTTTAGTATTGGCAAAATAACTCAGGTATGTGGTTCAGAAATTGTTATCTATGTCCTTCAGAGAGGAGCTAAAGACTCTGTAGTTATTATATAGCTGATTTAGTACTTATTTTAAAAAATAAACATTAAAAATTTTACTAGTTTTCCTGGCCCAACTGCTATTTTTCTAACCACATATTCATGTTTTTTCAGTTATTAACTCTTGAGCCAGGCTCAGGGGAGGCCTGCAAAGCTAAAGATGTTCTACAAGCAAGAAGCAGGTAGGGAACATCAAGAGGCCTTTCCTAGGAAGGCTCCATAGGGTCTTGCTTGGTTACAACTTCTTGAATCTATTATGCTAGTTATGAACTCTAATTCTGAAAATTCTTGTGTGAATAGAAAACAATCTCTTTGCCAATAACCACAAATATTTATTTCAAAGAAGATGAATGTGATACTTACCTGCTGCTGCTGCTGAGTCACTTCAGTTGTGTCTGACTCTGTGCAACCCCATATATGGCAGCCCACCAGGCTCCACTGACCCTGGGATTCTCCAGGCAAGAACACTGGATTGGGTTGCCATTTCCTTCTCCAATGCATAAAAGCAAAAGTGAAGTCACTCAGTCATGTCCAACTCTTCGTGACCCCATGGACTGCAGCCTAGTAGATACCTAAGCATACTAAGATTTCACACTCCTATCCAAGCCTGAATATCTAGAGTCAACATTGATTATTTTCTATCCTTTGCTCACATTACCTAACTGGTCAACAAGTTACTCTTTTCTATTGTCAAACTGCCTTTAATCCATTCCTATTTTTAGAGTTGATATAATTTTTCACTTGACTATATCAATAACTTTCTTTGTACTCCTGTTGATTCTAAATATCCCCACCACCAACAGTCAAATGTCTAAAATAAAAATGTTATGCTTGTGGCTGTGGATAATTTTTAATTGACTTCTATAGTATAAATCTAGATTCCTGATCATGACATAGAATATCTTAATCTGACCCTTAGATAAGCCAGTGTGTGTTCATCTTCTAGAAAGACACTTTTTCCCCCATCTCATCCACATAGATGCACTTGCTATTTCCAGAATGTATAATATTCTTTCTTTCATACAGTGATGTCTTTGCCTAAATTGTGCTCTTTGCCTGGAATGCCCTCTCCAATCTGACAGACTGCCCTCAAATGTGCAAGAAAAAAATTACCCACCCTATAATATACTGCATTTTGTCTATTCCCTGGCAACTGTTACATACCTCCATTATCACACTTATTAAAAGCATACCTCCTTCTGTTGCACATTGCTTTATTGCAATCCACAGATTAGTATCTTAATAAATTAAATGTTTGTGGCAACCCTACCACAAGCAAGTCTATTGGTGCCATTTTTTTCAATAGCTCAATTTGCTCACTTCATGTCTCTGTATCACATTTTGATAATCCTTGTAATAGTTCAAGGTTTTCCATCATTATTATATTTATTATGGATATCTATGGCCAGTGATTTTTTATGTCTCTGCTGTAATTGTTTTGGGGCCCTGTGAGCCACATTCATGTGAGATGGGAAACTTAATCTATGAATGTACTTATTTTGACTGCTTCAACAACCAGCAGTTTCCCATTTATTTCCCTCTGCTCTGGCATCCTTATTTCCTGAGGCAAAACGATACTGAAATTGGGCCAGTTAATAACGCTATGATGGCCTCTAAGTGCTCAAGTGAAAGGAAGGGGTCACACTTGTCTCATTTTAAATCAAAAGATAAAAATTATTAAACTTTGTGAGGAAGGGATGCCAAAAGTTGAGAAAGGTCCAAAACTAGGCCTCTTGTACCAAACAGCTAGCCAAGTTGTGGATGCAATGGAAAAGTTCTTAAAAGTGCTACTCCAGTGAACAAATAACAAGAAAGCGAAAAACCTCATTGCTGATATGGAGAAACTATTGGTAGTCTGAATAGATCAAACAAGCCACAAGATTCCTATAAGCCAAAACCTAATTCAGAGCAAGGCCCTAACACTCTTTAACTCTATGAAGACAAAGAGAGCAGGAAGCTGCAGAAGCAAAGTTTGAAACTAGCAAATGTTGGTTCATGAGATTTAAGGAAAGTAGCTGCCTCTGAATCATAAAAGCACAAGGTGAAGCAGCAACTGCTGATGTATTAATAGAAGCTGTAGCAAGTTATCCAGAAGATTCAGCTAAGATATCTAATGAAGGGTGCTCCACTACAAACAGATTTTCAATATAGATAAAATAGGAAATAATGTGGTCAGTTTGAACTTTCATATGGACCACTAAAGCATCTTCTACATCAGTAATCAGTTTTTCTTTCTCATCATTCATGTGTTCACTGAAGTAGCACTTAATTTTCTTATACTGGAAGAAGATGACACCTAGAACTTTCATTGTTATAGAGAAGTTAATGCCTGACTTCAAAGCTTCAAAGGACAGGGTAATTCTCTTGTTAGAGGGTGATGCAGCTGATGACTTTCAATAGAACCCAAAGCTCATTTAGCTTTCTGAAAATTCTGGAGCACCTAAGAACTATGCTTCAACTACTCTGGCAGTGTTCTATAAGTGGAACAAAAAATTCAGGACCATAACACATCTGTTGACAACATGGTTCCCTGAATATTTTAAGCCCACTATTGAGATCTGATTCTTGGGGGAGCTTGTGTGGCTCACTTTACTGTGATATTTGCTTTATCACAGTGGTCTGCAATTGAATCTGCTGTGTGCCTGACGTGTGCCGAGGGGGGGACTTTTTCAAAATATTATATATTGTACCTGGCAACCCAAAATCTCTAGTGGAGATGCAAAAGATTTTTACTATTTTCATGCATGTTAACACAGCTTTCATTCTGCAGCTCATGGATCAAGCAGTAATATTTACTTTCGAGTCTTATTTCTTATTTAAGAAATACATTTCACAAGGACTTAGTTGCCAAATATAGGTATTCCTCTAATGGATATTGGTAAAGTAAATTGAAGAACTTCTAGAAAGGATTCCACATTCTAGGTGTTATTAAGGACATTTGTGATTCTTGAGAAGAAGTGAGCATATTAACAGGATTTTGGAAGAAACTGATTCTAACTCTCATGGATGGTTTGAGAGTTCAAGGCTTCAGTGGAGGAAATAATTGCAGATGTTGGGAAACTAGGAAGAGAACTATAATTAGAAGTGGGACCTAAAGATGTGACTAAATTTAATGATAAAGCTCTAACAGAAGAAGAGGAGCTATTTATTATGAATGAGACAAGAAAGTTGTTTCTGGTGATGGAAACTGCTCTTGCTGAAAATGTTGAAAAGATTGTTGAAATAGTAACAAAGTTGAGACTAAATAGCATAAACTTAGTTGAAAAAGCAGCAGCAGAGTTTAGGAGAATTGACTTCAATTTGAAAAAAAAGGTTCTTCCTTGGGTACTATCCTATCAAACAATGTTGCATGCTACAGAGAAATTTTTCATGAGAGAAAAAGTCAATAAATGTGACAAACTTTGTTATTGTTGTATTTTAAGAAATTGTTACAACCACTCTAAGCTTCAGCAATCACTACCCTGACCATCAACGTCAAAACAAGACTCTCCAGCGACAAAAGATATAACTTGCTGAAGACTCAGATGATGGTTACCATTTTTCTCAACAATAGGGTATTTTTAAGTTAATTTATGTATACTATTTTTGTGTATATATACATAATCTTTATGTATACTTATGTTAATGTATGTGTACTCATAATACTATTGCACATTCTATAGACTACAGTAGAGTGTAAGCTTCTTTGGTGGCTCAGATGGTAAAGGATATGCCTGAAATATGGGAGACCCAGGTTTTATCCCTGGGTTGGTAAGATCCCCTGGAAAAGGGTATGGTTACCCACTCCAACATCCTTTCCTGGAGAATTCTATGGCAGAGGAGCCTGGTGGTTATAGTCCATGGGGTCGCAAAGAGTCAGACATGACTGAGTGACTAACATTTTCACTTTTCACCTTTTATATGTACCGAGAAACAAAAAGCTTGTGTGGCTCACTTTACTGTGATATTTGCTTTATCACAGTGGTCTGCAATTGAATCTGCTGTGTGCCTGAGGTGTGCCGAAGTGTTATGTCCATTTCCAAATCATCAGGTATATGATGCACATTTATCTCCAGTATTCTTACTATGTACCACTCTTCCTCCCAGGTGATAGATGTCCAATACATATATAACAAGGATATTCAATCCTTGGTCCATAGCTCAATCACAGCAATAAGCTATGATTTTTCATGAGGCTATGACACTCTAAACACTTCACTCATAGAAAAGTGACACCAGGATGCCTTAAATATGATCCATGATCTACTGACACTCTAGACTCAGTTGCCTATACCTTTTTGATTCACTATTCTCTTCGGGTGTCTCTGGCTTTGTGTTCCACCCATCACAACAGGGAACAAATCCACTTGATGACCACTCCATCCTTACACTGTTTCTTAGACAATAAAACTTGATAACTAAGATGGGACTATACTTTTTTCCAACCCTCCACAAAAAGGATAAACACATTATATTGTCAAAGTGTATTACCTTTCTTTTCTAGACTATAAAGAAAACAAATTCAAGCTGAACAGAAACATAACTTTATTTTCCACAGTGCTTTCTCTCTCTCACACACAAAACCCTCATATTGCCTTTGTAAAGTAATTATATGAATAAAATAGAAAATGGATGACTGAGGTAAAACAATTATCAATCAGTTCAGTCACTCAGTCTTGTTCAACTCTTTGCAACCCCATGGACTGCAGCATGCCAAGCTTTCCCGTCCATCACCAACTCCAGGAGCTTACTCAAACTCATGTCCATCGAGTCGGTGATACCACCCAACCACCTCATCCTCTGTCAGCCCCTTCTCCTCCTGCCTTCAAACTTTCCCAGCATCAGGTCTTTTCCAATGAGTCAGTTCTTCCCATCAGGTAGCCAAAGTACTGGAGTTTCAGCTTCAGCATCAGTCCTTCCAGTGAATATTCAGGAATGATTTCCTTCCGAATGGACAGGCTGGATTTCCTTGCAGTCCAAGGGACTCTAAAGAATCTTCTCCAACACCACAGTTCAAAAGCATCAATTTTTTGGCATTCAGCTTACTTTATAGTCCAACTCTCACATCCATATATGACTACTGGAAAAACAATAGCTTTGGCTAAGTGGACCTTTGTTGGCAAAGTAATGTCTCTGTTTTTAATATGCTATCTAGGTTGGTCATGGTCATAGCTTTTCCAAGGAACAAGCATGTTTTAATTTCATGGCTGCAGTCACTATCTGCAGTGATTTTGGAGCCCAAGAAAATAAAGTCTGACGTTGTTTCCACTGTTTCCCCATCTATTCGCCATGAAGTGATGGGACCGGATGTCATGATCTTAGTTTACTTAATGTTGAGCATTAGGCCAATTTTTTCAGTCTCCTATTTCACTTTCATCAAGAGTCTCTTCAGTTCTTTTTTACTCTCTTCCATGTGAAATCATCTGCATATCTGAGATTATTGATATTTCTTCTGGCAATCTTGATTCCAGCTCAGTAAATCTTTAATCCAATTTTCTGTTGATAGGTGGGGCTGTTTTCCCTCCTTGTTATTTGACCTGAGACCAAAGTATAGTGGAGGTAAGGAAGATAAAAGATAAAATAAATAATTATAGAAAGTAAAAGAAAAAGTGGTAATCCTAAATAAAATCTATCTCAACTTTCCACTAAGATAAAAATCTTAAGTAGCAGATGCAGATATAGAATTGATGTAGGAAATGAAACTGACTTTTCAGGAGAGAAGGGGTAGTGAAGTGATTAATAGCCCAGGCTCTGAATCTGATTATGTGTGGTCAAGACTTTCGTTGTTGTTCAGTTGCTCAGTCATGTCCACCACTGTGTGACCCCATGGACTATAGCATTCCAGGATTCCCTGTCCTTCACTCCCAGAGTTTGCTCTGACTCATGTCCATTGAGTCAGTGATGCAATCCAACTACCTCATTTGTTGTCGCCTCTTTCTCTTTCTGCCCTCAGTCTTTCCTAGCATCAGAGTCTTTTCCTTTGAGTTGGCCCTTTGCATCAGGTAGTCAAAGTGTTGGAGCTTCATATTCTGCATCAGTCCTTCCAATGAATATTGAGGGTTAATTTCCCTTGGTATTGACCAGTTTGATCTCCTTGCTATCCAAGTGACTTTGAAGAGTCTACTCCAGCACCACAGTTGCAAAGCATCAATTCTTTGGCACTCAGCCTTCTTTGTGGTTCAGCTCTCACATCCATACAGGACTACTGAAAAACCATAGCTTTGACTATATGGACCTTTTTTGGCAAAGTGATGATTCTGCTTTTTAATATGCTGTCTAGTTTTGCCACAGCTTTTCTTCCAAGAAACATATCTTTTATTTTCATGGCTGCAGCCAAGTCTTAGTGCCAAAATTTAATAGTTCTGTGACTTTGGATAAAATGCTTAATTGTATTATGTTTCACTAGACC
>SJYF01001326.1:802740-815528 GCA_006410515.1 Procapra przewalskii
ACGAGAAATTAAAGGCTTAAGAACTGACATGATAAGTTTGAAGCTGAAGACTATTTATTGATGATATATGCTATCAGGCATTTTAAACCTACAGTAATTAAAACAGTGCTGCATTTGATACAGGGAAAACATTTAGATAGATGGATCCACACATAAATGGGAGCTTGGTATATGATAGAACTATGTATCAAATCAGCAGCATAAATTTTTATTCATCAATAGACTAAGCCCTGTAGATGGTGCTACATTCAGGAAAAGTAATAAAATAAGATTTGTACTTGGTGAAGACGCTGTCTTTACTCTGCCCAAATCTCCTAGGATCTCTTTTATCATTTCTGTACATTCCTCCTGAGTGCCTGTGTATTTTTGTTTCTAAGACTATACTAGGTGCCTTGATCTTGGCCTCTGAAGCTGCGTTGCCTTTTTCACCTCCTCCCACAACTACTAAAATTATACCTCTGGCATTTTATCCTTTGAGGTAAAAGCAAAAACAAAAACAAGTCTGCTTAAAATCACACCTACTAAGAGGATTTCTCTTCAGTACTGTCCTTTGTTTTTCAGTCATTAAGTTGAATCTGACTCTGTGACACCTCGGATGTCAGGCTTCTCTGTCCTTCACTATCTTCTGGAGTTTGCACAGACTCATGTTCATTATGTCAATAATGCCATCCAACAATCTTATCCTCCACCATCCCCTTCTCTTCTTGTCCTCAATCTTACCCAACATCAGGGTCTTTCCAATGTGTCAGCTCTTCACATCAGGTAACCAAAGTATTAGAGCTTCAGCTTCAGCACCAGTCCTTCCAGTGAATATTCAGGGTTGATTTCCTTTAGGATTGCCTGGATTGATCTCCTTGCGGTCCAAGAGACTCATAGAGTTCTCTAGCACCACAATTGGAAAGTATCAATTCTTTGGTGCTCAGCCTTCTTTATGGTCCAACTCTCACCTCAGCACATGACTACTGGGAAAAAAAAAAATAGCTGTGACTATATGAATCTTTGTCCTCTAGGGATGTCTAAGAAAGGGGCATCACTTTAGGGAGGTTTCTGCCTATCCTGCAGTGCATGCATGCTAAGTCACTTCAGTCATGTCCAACTCTTTGCAACACTATGGACTGTAGTCCTCCAGTCTCCTCTGTCCATGTGGTTCTCCAGGTAAGAATACTTGAGGAGCCATCAGCAAATAAAACCACAGTTTTCTCTTTCTCTGTCACAAGATTATAGGAAACTCCTCATGAGTCCAAACTCTTCATGAGGACAGGCTGGAGAGAGAAGACAAGGGGAAATTTTGCCACTTCCCTGTAATTTAATAGGTATCTCAATGCTTGTTCAAGTTCTGTTGGAGTACTCATGTGCATGCCCATCTTAAGAGTTTGGTGATTCATATAAGACCCTGTTCATGATGGGCAGCTCAGACAACATGATTACTTGGTGGTACATGGTTAAATATTCAGTTCTACAAAGGCTTAGTAGAAATTCAAGATCTTTTTGGGAAAAAGGAGAGTAGTTATCCACAGAGTATGTCAAGGCTTTACACCAAAATCCTGCTGCAGAAAACTTTATCTGTATCTGCCACTGACATTTCAAATGTCATATGGCCATACAATCTGCTGGATGATATTACCCAAGTGGACACCATCTCTATCAGGTGTCAAGTGGGCCACACTCCAACGTAGCAGCATTTTTTGTTTGTTTGTTTGTTTTTTGGTCTTGCAGCATGGGCGATCTTAGTTCTCTGTCCAGGGATGGAACCCATGTCTCTGCAGTAGAAGTGCAGAATCTTGGCAGATGGTTGCCAGGGAAATTACAGTATCAACTTTATTGAGTTACTTGGTAGATGGGCTGGAGTCTTATACTCAAATGAGAAATACGTTGCCTCTAAAACCTGAAGAGTTTCACTAGACATCATGCCTTGTTTGGCTTTCAGGAGGAGCCAGATGCAACAACTTAACCTTTACCTTAGAAGAAATACATTGGCATGCCATATATCACTGGATTCTCAGAAGATTCACTGAGATGGAAGGCCCCTGAATTTTAGTGGATTTATTCCCCACTTTCTGGAATCAAATATCTTACTACTGTGTTTAGAAGTGTCACTGCCTTTTACTCATGAGGTCATTCAGCATAATACCAAGGAGATGATGGGGCAGAATGATGTCTTGTGGAAAGAAAAGGAAATCAAACTTTTGGGACTGTGTTATTACTGAGCTCTCATGAGTTGATATACAGTAAGGTAAAAAGTTTGAGAGCTAAGGAGAAAAGATACTACTGAAAGAGATTAAAAGAAAAAAAAGTTGCAGAATGTTAACACTTATACAGGGCAGGGAAAATAAGGTTGAATTACTGATGGAAAAGAGGATGAGATATTAAAGAAACAGAAGGACACCTAAGAGAATGCTGCTTTATAAAATGTAGGAGTGTAAAAATATCAACTAAGAGGTATAAAAAAGTACTTTGGTGTTTGAAGGAGGCTGTTAGTGGGAGAGTGGGGGATGGTGATGTGTCTTGTGACCAGTAGAAGGTCTCAAAAAATTTGAGAGTTAATTGATGAAAAAAAAAAAAAAAAACTTAGCAAAGTTTTTAACACAAATAACCTAGATAGCATGTTAAAAAGCAGAGACATTACTTTGCCAGCGAAGGTCCATCTAGTCAAGGCTATGGTTTTTCCAGTAGTCATGTATGGATGTGAGAGTTGGACTATAAAGAAAGCTGAGCATAAAAGAATTGGTGCTTTTGAACTGTGGTGATGGAGAAGACTTTTGAGAGTCCCTTGGATGGCAAGAGGATCCAACCAGTCCACCCTAAAGGAGATAAGTCCTGAGTGTTCATTGGAAGGACTAATGTTGAAGCTGAAACTCCAATACTTTGGCCACCTGATGCAAAGAACTGACTCATTTGAAAAGACACTGATGCTGGAAAAGATTAAAGGTGGGAGGAGAAGGGGACGACAGAGAACTAGATGGTTAGATGGTATCACCAACTCAATGAACATGAATTTGGGTAAACTCCAGGTGTTGGTGATGGACAGGCAAGCCTGGCGTGCTGCAGTCCACTGGGGTCCAAGGAGTCGGACATGACTGAGAGGCTGAATTGAACTGAACTGAATCTTGATTTTAATTTCCAAGACTCTCAGTCTCTGATTTTTCATAGCAGATTATTTTTCTACTGTTTTAAAGACTTTGCTTTACTATCTGTAGTTAGCCTTTTGAACCTTTCTGAAGGTACTAATTGATATTTTTAAGTTAGAGTTAGTGTTCTTATGCTCCCTGGATTTCCTTTCTTGTTATGTTTATTTGTTCTGTTGTTTCAGTTATTATTTTCCATATCTGTATGTTTCTGTAGTTATATGATAAAAAAATAAGTGTTTTTAATAGTTTGAAACATAATATTTTATATTAAAGCACGTACATATGATTTGTATCTCCTTCATTAGAAAAATTGCTCTGAAACTACATTTCAATGATATTAACTAAGGAATATTTTCGTTACCCAAAATCTGTGGAAGCAGCTCTTTGCAGGAAATGACCTTCAACAGGAAATTCCTTTTCTTGTTACTTTAAGCAAAGATACAGTGTAACTCACTTAGATCAGGCACCCTCCTGGGCTACTCATCTCTAGCCCTAGCACACCTTTTAAAGCTTTTAATCACACAATACTTTGCCTAACCTATTGGTTATTTCTATAGATCAAAGGAGGAGAAATGAAAAAAAAAAACACACCACAAACGATCAGATCTCTTCCCTAGCTTTCCCTTCAGAACAAACTGTGCACAGAGAATAAGATAGGATATAAAGATAACAAGAAGTCAACAAACCTGCATGCAGTGGGAAATGGTGATGACTCTGACTCCTTATCTTAATGATTAACTAAAGTGATATCTCTTTTTCCCTTTAAAAAATTTTAATGGCTGAGTAGAATCTCTGGAGATGGTTTTTGGGGGACACTGAGTCCACCAGTTTCTCAGATTAGCAACATTATGATTAAAAGCAGCTTTTCTTTTTCTCCAGTATTGATTTTCTAGCAGTAAGCAGCCAGCCCCGTATTCTGTAACAACTGGAGTCTTAAGCTCAAGGGAGAAATAGAATTGTTTTGGCTCACACATCAACTGAAAACAAAACAAAAAATCTTAACTCCTTTAAAATTATCATGACTCAAGAGCAATCCTAATTTTTACCTTTGCTTCCTCTCAAATTATTATTATTTTTCAATATATTTATTACAGGAATTGCCTTTGTTTCCCTGCCTCAGTCATTCTCCTCTGTTTTTCCTTTACGGATCAAATTAATCTTATTGTTAGGCCCTGAAGCATGTGGCTCCTCTGTTTTTTACTTCATAAAGCCCATTCTTAACTGGGGCTAGAATGAACTTTTAAGCATTGTAGGAGTTAGAAATGTGTTTTTGTCCCAAATCCCCAAAGCAATCTTTGTCCGTATGTAGCCAGATTAAGTAACTGTTAATTCTTTCCACTTTAAAATGTTTCTTTGGATTGTACCCCACAGAAAACCACCTGCAATAATTATTAATAATCATTATTTGAACAACAACAAAAAATACTGGAGAAAGGTCTGTGATCAAGTACTTTTAGTAATTTCTATAACCTTAAAAATGCTAATGTAGAATCTACAGGCAGGGGATGCATTTTTCACATAGGATTTCCAAAATTTATAAGGTAAGGAAAATAGTTTCATGTCTTTTCATCCCTTAGCAAATGGGGACAAGTGATGGTCTTCAAATCTTTTTGTTCTACTACTTCCTAATCTTTTGATAGGTAATGCATTTCCTTTCACAAAGGAAGTTTACACCTAAAATGTTTCAACTATATTTATTTTCAAGGAAAAAATAATCCACACTGTAAAAGCTGACACTGAAAAATAAAAAGGTGTTATATCACTTTTAAGAATTCATGTCATAGAGTCTGAATATCATAGTGATTTTCTACCTATACATTTAAAATATACATGAATATACTTATCTTCGTTAACTGTTAGAAATTTTAAATATCTTGATGTCTTTGAATTTTTACTTCTGTTCTACTTTCCACACAGAATTCTATCCTAATATCATGTGTCATGCCTAAAACTCTTTTATCTTAATACATACAGAATGAATTCACTCACATTCTCAGAAAACTGAAATGGCTCTTCATTGCCTAATGAAGGAAATATATATATATATATTTTAGTTTAAAATTAACAATTCTGGAGTTGTCTTTCAGTATTTCCATCTTGGTTCCATGAACTTTTATTTATTCCACACACTAGCCCAACTACAATTTTCAATGAGTGAATTTCCTTGTGTTTTTGTTATGATATCTGTGAAAGCCCTTCCATTTTCTCCTGAAAGTCTAGACCCATTCTTTTACAATATTCATTTTATTTCTGATTGCTGAAATTCTGTCTGGTTTCAAAATTCGACTCAGATACTTTCATATAGTCACAGAAACTTCCTTAGTCACACTCTAAAATTGGACTGTGAGGAGTCTCATGACACATTACATTCTTCTGCATTTTATCTACATATATTTGTGTCTTATCGGTCCTACCTGACAATTCCATTTTGTGAAGACATAACACTTAGTCCAGTCAACTTTATATCAATCAAAATAGGAGCATCATTATTTTATGTAGTTAATAAGAATTTCTCTATATATAGGAAAATAAGTTTTTGACCTTGAGTTCTTAACAGAGGAGGAATATTTTATCAGTGAGATGTTGCCACATTAACGCTAACTTTAAATAACAACTAAATATCCCAAAATTATCACAACCTCTATTTAATTTTCTCACTCCTCAGTGTGTGCATTAGTTGGGGTTAGATAATCTAAGCTTTATCCAGAATCTTTGCTCCAGACTGCACATCAGATTTTTATGTGCTTCATGTGTCTTACTTGAGATCCGGGCTGAAAGGCAAGCAGTAATCCAGCGTATGTCTTCTCATGGTGATGACAGAACATGAGAGTGCAAACCCAGCCACACAAGCCCATCCCAAGATTCTGCTTGTGTTAAGTCTTGCTAATGCCCTATTGAACAAATTAAGTTACCTGGACTCATAAAGTAAAAGTACTGAGGAATAACACCACCACTTGGCAAGGCTGTGAAAGTATAACATTACAATGGAGTAATGATTTTGGATCAATAACTCAATCCATCATGGCCATGCCAATAATTGTCTGAGAAGAGATATAAGGAAGATACAAAAACAAAAATAACTTGTACTAGGAAAAAGCTCTTCATAGACAAGATGACTTTAGGATTGACTTTTTAGGGTGGGTGATTTGCTAGGTATTGTAGGGAGAGGAGCACACTGTAGGAACAAAGCTTACTATTCCCAGGCACAGAATGGAGCATTGGGATGAGACACATAGAGAAATGCTTGGTCTTGAAGGCTGAGTGATGCAGTATTTGTGGGAAGGGCTGGAACCAGAGATATACCCTATTTATTGTGAATTTAATAGACACCTCCTTCTTTGACAAGACATTTGACATTTATTTTTTAGATAATAGACTAAAAGAATGTATTTAACTTCATTGCTAATGTTTTAAGAATATTATATTGTTGAGCTATATTATTTACTTCATAAATAAATGGTTAGTTCCTCCTTCCCTCCCTCTCTGCCTCCTTTTCTCCCTTTCTTCCATCTCCCCTCCCTTCTTCCTTTCCTTCCACTTGAGAAGGCAATTTCCCTGAAATAATGATGATGTTTCTTTAAGAGATAAGAAAATGTAGTGGAGTGAAAAATTATTTAGATAGAAATTGAAGCAAATTGTAAGATGTAGGAAAGAAAACAGATGCTTGCTGAAGCCACAGAGGCAGACTTGGCTCAACACATCACATCGAATCTAGCAGTTTATTTGCCTTTGGAACTACTCCAGGCTGGGCTAGCATGAGCATGATGGAGCCCATGTTCAGGTAGCAGGGCTGTTTGAGTGATTCTGCTACACTGGGGCTCACAGGGCTGCAGCACCAGGCTTGTGAAAATGGAACAGCAAAGGCTGCTGGCTTCAGCTCAGTCCTCTACTGCCACCTGTGTGCTGGCAGTGGCCAACACACAGTCTAGGAAAGAACAGCAAGCTCTTCCCTTCCTGGATGCAAGGTCTAGGACTGCACTTGAGGAATAAGAGGGAGGGAGAGGGGCTCTGGATGAGACTGGGTACCAGAGTCTTAGGGAACAAAACTCATTATCTCCTCATATTACAAAACTTTCCTTTGTGAACAAATTGAGGAACTCTTTGATCTAGTGTAAAGGGAAGGAGAAGTGTTACAGGTTGGCCTGATTTATCCCCAGAAGGAAAACGTCCTGGAGTTTTAGATGAATTCACACTGTGAACAGACTTTGAGATTATTCAAATAGTTCCATCAGAACAGAAAGGATTGTTTTAGAAATGAAAAGTGCAGGCTCTTCCCTGGCTCATTAACTCTAAATGTGTATCTATGCCATGTGCAGAATGGATAACAGAAAAGGATCACAGACAGCTTCAGTCATCTGGAAAATATCAAGTAGCCTGGGCTTGGGAACTATAGGATAAAAATCAAAGTCCTTTAAAAAAGTTTTGGTTTCTAAATTGAATTTATCTTTTGAATAGATTAGCTTAACTTAACCCTATAAAATGAGCATGTGTAATTATAGCAACTCTTCTGGAAATTACTCTTTCAGGAAAGTTCCAGTTTCAAACTTTCTGTCTTGTTATCACACATGTCAGAAAATATGTTCCGACTTTGAAGTCAGAAGAATATGTTGGTTTTACTAAATTAATAAGTCCAATTTTTGAAAAGAATATAGAACCTTTGTATAATGCAGACAAAACAAATGGTCCTGTGCTTATAGGGTTTCAAGAAATAACGAAATTTGAGTCACAATTTATCACTACAGAATGGCCCATAATAAAAAGTGGCATGCTGCTACTGCTGCTAAGTTGCTTCAGTCGTGTCCGACTCTGTGTGACCCCATAGATGACAGCCCACCAGGCTCCCCTGTCCCTAGGATTCTGCAGGCAAGAATACTGGAGTGGGTTGCCATTTTCTTCTCCAATGCATGGAAGTGAAAAGTGAAAGTGTAGCTCAGTTGTGTCCGACTGTTAGCGACCCCATGGACTGCAGCCTACCAGACTCCTCCATCCATGGGATTTTCCAGGCAAGAGTACTGGAGTAGGGTGTCATTGCCTTCTCCTAAAAGTGGCATATATCCAGTCAATTAAAAAGGACACAACTCACATCTTAATATATATATTTGAGAGTGATTTATTTGCTTATTTCATTTTTCTAGATGTCGAGTAGCATTCCATCATTGGAGTAAAGGTTAAGAAAAGTGTTTCAAAGGGCTACTGATGGACAATGCTGGGGCCTGAAAGTTCCCACTGGACCATGACAGTTTGACATGAGAAGGTGAGTCTGCCATATCATGATGACTTCTGCTGATTTGTGTGTGGCCACCAGGTATACTTGGCCTTGTGCAATCACACCCAAATTAAGACAATAGGAGTGAAAATAACGCAATAAATAGGTTTTATTTGTTTAATGGTAGCAATTACAGAATATGTGCTATGAGTTCAATCAGCCTGGACTAGAGTACAGACCCTGTCAAACACCTACCATTAAATCTTTGGCACTCAATTCCTTCATATCTAAAATAAGGCTAATACTAGTTGTTAAAACATAGTTTTGCTGTAAGAACTAAACTGCCCCTTGCA
This sequence comes from Procapra przewalskii, assembly GCA_006410515.1. Lineage (NCBI taxonomy): Eukaryota > Metazoa > Chordata > Mammalia > Artiodactyla > Bovidae > Procapra > Procapra przewalskii. The sequence goes on from SJYF01001326.1 coordinate 811,428, forward strand.
AGTGTCTCTTAGATCCCAAATAAATAATCAATTGATAAAATGTGACATAAAATATTATACAAAAAACAAAAGATCCTAATGGGATTCTGGTACTATTTTCTAACAGAAGCAGAATAAGCATCCATTAAAAAAATCAGTGAAAATAAAACTAAGGTAACAAATATACTAGAAAAAATTTCATGAAGTTAGCAGATTATCTTAACATTGCAGCTAATACATTGGTGCCACATTACAAAGCATAATTTGTCACTTACAGTTTATGTAATAATGATGTAGCTCTTTACTTTTTCTGGGAATTGCTTCCTTTTTTTTTTTTTTAGTTGGAGTATACTATATTTACAATACTGTGTTAGTTTCAGGTATACAGCAAAGTATTTCAGTTATATGTGTGTGCATATATACATATACATACATATATACACAAATATATATCCGATTATTTCTCCTTTATGTGTTATTATAAAATATTGAGTATAGTTCCCTGTGCTAGATAGAAAATCCTTATTGGCAATCTATTTTATATATAATAATGTGTATATGTGATTTACAGTGCTGGCTCAGAGGTTAAAGCATCTGCCTCTGATGTGGGCGACCCAGGTTTGATCACTGGGTCGGGAAGATCCCCTGGAGAAGGAAATAGTAACCCACTCCAATATTCTTGCCTGGAGAATCCCATGGACAGAGGAACCTGGTGGGCTACAGTCCACAGGGTCGCGAAGAGTCGGACATGACTGAGAGACTTCACTTCACTTCAATGTGTATATGTTGATCCCAAACTCCTAATGTATCCCCCTTTTCCTCTTTGGTAACCATAAGTATGTTATCTCTGTCTGCTAGTTTATTTGATTTGTATGTAAGTTCATCTGTATCTTTTTTAAAGCTCCATATATACGTGATATTGATATTTGTCTTTATCTGGCTTACTTCACTTTGTATGTTAATCTTTAAATCCATCTATGTTGCTGCAAATGGCATTATTTCATTCTTTTTTATAACTGAGTAATATTTTATTGTGTATATGTGCCACATCTTTATCCATTCATGTGTCAAGACGTGCTTCCATGTCTTGGCTATTATAAATAGTGGTGCAGTGAACAAATTTTGTAGAGGTATTGTATCATGAGTCAACAAGTTAAAGTACTTTAAATGAGAAAAAATATTACAAATCTAAACTTTCTCAAAATAAAAAAGTAAGAAAACAGGAGACATCTTAATATCTATTTAGAAAGTAGGATTTCAGCTAGGCATTGAAGAAATAAAAGCTTTCAATGGCAATAGAAACAAAAGGAACTGGCAGTCCATATATTGTAGATCAGTAGTTTTCAGTCTGAATGTGTAAAGGTTTTTGACTCCAGAGAATATTGACAATGTTGGAGATTTTTTGTTCTCATAACTGGGGAGAAGTAGTAACTGACACTTCCTGGGTCAAGGCCATGGATGTTAATAAACATTCTGCAATGCAGAAAACAGCCCTCCCCAAAGCAAAATTATCCATGTCCCAATGTTAATACTGGTGAGGTTGAGAAAACTTGCTACAGACAGATGAACAACTAGCATCAAAGACATAGAAGTTCAGCCAGAAAATATTGGTGGATTACAAATGCAAGAATGAGGAACAGAGACTTCTGTGTGCAGTGAGAAAAGAAATTTACTTGTCAAGAAGTGGTAAATTTTGCTTGGCAATGAGAGACAATCATCATGAATATAATCATGTGGGTATAATTTAGCAAATCACTCTTATGCAATTGTTTATAGCAGACTAAATATAAAGATACAAAATAAATTTAAGTTGATTCACGGCATCTCTGCAACATTTTGTCACTCACAGTGGGTCTTAAACAGTCTTTCTCATCACCCCCATTTCCAGAAAGATTTCATTATTCATTCAGAGTAGGGCACATGAAGGGCTGCAGTTGTATATCCTCTTGGGTTAGACACAGTGGCATTGTTATTTGTTTTATCCAATGGAATGGGAGCACAGTGAGGTGTCCCTGCATGTAAATGCTGTTATACAATTTCTCATGCACTCTCTCTCTCTCTTTTGTCATGTGGCATAGATAGGTTTTTTTGTCATGTGGCATAGATAGGTATCCTTTCTTGATGTTTCAGGTATGAGAGAGTGAAGCTTCCTAACACAGGAGCATGCCTCATTCTAATTTCCCAGACCATTAAATATATAGGCTATGACATCAGTTATCTTTCTATCTGGATTTGTTGCCACACATTTAAAATGAAGAATTTAAGGTAAACAATTTTTCATATCTTCTTCAGTGCCAACATTCTAAAATGACTATTAACAATGAGAAGTTGATCTTTTTTCCAACTTTCTACTGAAACACTTGGCTTTACATAGACATAATATTGGACTGGAGATGAAATATCCAAATAGTCAAATAATTTAGAGCATTAGTCTCAGAATACATGTATATTTCCTTGAGATACTGCTGCATTGCAAGTAGGTACTTATCATTAGAAAAATAAGAAGAAGCAACAGAGTTAACTGCCAAGAAAAACTGAAATGTTTAGTACTGATATAACTAATCTTGTGTTATACAGTTAACTGAACAGCACGTGGATGATTCTTCCACATATGAAGAAAATAAGTTCCAGGTAGGCTAGAGGATTCAATCAGGATTTTCCAGTTTGTAAAGGATGAATCATAATGTATATCCTGGCTCCTGAGTGCCAAAGAGCCTTGATTACTTCACAGAATGGTTTGTGTTACTGTAGTAAGCATCTCTCCTCAGATTTATTTGCTTTCATTATCTTTTATGCATGTTCATCCTCCTTTCATTTTACTGCACACTCCAGAATGAAAAGACCAGGACTACATTTTGTCTTATCTCGTATTTTTATTAATAGTAACAGTGGCAGTAAGTAGTATCATCATCATCATTATTAATAAGCTATTTATTTTGAGATAACTGTAGGTTTTATATAATTGTCGAAATAATGCAGAGAGATCACACGCTCCTTTTAAGAAATTTACCCAGTGATTTTTTTTTTAATTGGAACATAGTTGTTTTACAGTTCTGTGTTAGCTTCTGCTGTATAAGAATAAGCTGTATGTATACAAGAGACACAAAGGCATGTGTTCTGTTTCTGGGTTGAGAAGATCCCCTGAAGGAGGAAATGGCAACTCACTCCAGTATTCTTGCCTGAAAAATTCCATGGACAGAGTAGCCTGGAGGGCTATAGTCAATGGGGTCTCAAAGAGTCAAACATGACTGAGCAACTGAGCACAGCACAGTAGAGCACACACATATATCAGTCCCCTCTTGGACCTCCCTCTTGTCCACCCCATCCTACCCCTCTAAGTCATCACAAAGCACCTAGCTGAGCTCCTTGTGTTATACAGCAGCTTCCCACTAGTTGTTTTACTCATGATAGTATACATATATCAATCCCAATCTCCCAATTCATCCTGCCCTCCTCCCTCTCTGTGCCCACGTGTCCCTTTCCTACATCTGCATCTCTATTCCTATCCTGCAAATAGGTTCATCTCTACCATCTTTCTAGATTCCACATACATGCATTACTATATGATATTTAGTCTTTCTAACAATACATTCTGTATAACAGACTCTAGGTCCATCCATATCTCTATAAATTTGTTACTAATATTTCACTGTTCATATGTACCACATCTTCCTTATCCATTCATCTGTCAATGGAAATTTAGGTTTCTTCCATGTCCTGACTATTGTAAATAATGATAATGTTGCAGTCAGAAAGTAAAATTGTTTCAAAACCAGAAGACTCCTTCAAATAGCCCTTTTATAGCCATACCCACTTTCCTTTCCTGACTGCTCTCTTAACTGCTGACAATCACCAATTTCTTCTTCTTTTCCACTATTTGATAAGTTTAAATGCTATATAAATTAATCATATGAGATATGCATTTTGGGATTGGCTTTTTTCACTTGCATAGTTCCTTGGATATTTCATCAAGTTATTAAGTGATTTTTTTTTCTATTTTTGAGTATTATTCATTTTATGGAGGTTGAAGTTTTTGAAATTTCTTTAACTGAAGACCATATGAACTGTTTCATGTATTTGTGTTATGAATAAACCTGCTGTGAACATTTGTGTAGGGGTTTG
>SJYF01001326.1:828681-839255 GCA_006410515.1 Procapra przewalskii
TGGGGGGTTATTAGTCCCTTTGCCAGATCACCAGGTTGGGAAATCTTTTGCCTACCCTAGAACTTTCTTAACAGTACAAGAATTTATTTGGTATAATTGTTATGCAGTTTGTGGGTCCTTTGTTCCGTGACTCAGTGGTGGGGTTAATGGCAACCTCCTCCAGCGGAGCTTATACCACACCCAGGTTTGCCACACCCAGAGCCCCTGCCCCTGTGGCAGGTCACTGCTGAATGGTACCTCTGTAGGAGGCACTCACACATTCAAAGGCAGGTCTGGTGCAGTCTCTGTGGGGTTTCCCGGTGTGCACAAGTTTTTGTTTGAGCCCTCTGAACATCTCTGGTGAGTATGGAGTTTGATTCTCAATGCAATTTTGCCCCTCTTACCATCTTGCCTGGGCTTCTCCTTTGCCCTTGGATGTGGGGTATATATACAAATATATGTTTTGGGTGGTATCCAACATTCTCCTACTGATGGTTGTTTAGCAGCAAGTTGTAATTTTGGAGTTATCACAGAAGATGAACATATGTTCTTCTATTCTACCATGTCCACCAAGGAAAAAAATCTTTCCTTGAAGATGTGATTAAAATGCATCTTCCTGGCCAAATTGGAATTAAGCTTGTTTATCTGTACACTCTCTTTGTTGGCAGTTGCATTCCACCACTCAGTCCATCTTGATGTGATGATGACAGTGTGTCTCATCATTCTTTCTCATTAAAAAAAAATGTGAGATATTCTCCATGAATAGGACTATCCACAGTTTCAGTCTTCCAAACAAATATAATTTTACTTGGTAGGAATTATTCCAGTAACTGTTTCTTTGTTTTATCCTTATTCCAAGAGAGGTATTCAGTTCAACCAGTGGTGCCAGTTCCCTCTGGGTGAGCACTGCAGCTACGAGTCATCCAAGATGCTGGCGACACATGTCTCAAGATGGCCTCTCTGCCAGCCAAACACTGAACCATGACCTGCTGGAGCAGCTCTAGGAGCTGAAGTAGGTCAAGACTGCAGGCAGCAACAATGTAGTCATCACGCTGACTGTGGGCACAAACAGGCAAACGTGGGTAATAGTATCCAAACCAGTGGCCTGAGCACTCTTTCTACTGGAGTATCAGATGTGTGGTGCACAGAAGATATACTGCCTCTCATGATGCTTGGAGAGCATCCTCTCTATGCATAAAGGGCCCGAGGGTTGCATTTCATGGCGCAGCACAGAAAATGCCAAACTCAAGAGGCCTTAAAACTCTTTAATTTAGACAAAAGTTATACTTGAGCAAATCCACGAAACAAAGCCAAGCTCAGGATCTTATATCATCTTTATTATCGCTACCCTGAATTCTTTTTCAGGTGGAGTGCTTGTTTTCTCTTCACTTATTTGGTCTTGTGGGATTTACCTTGCTTCTTTATCTGCAACTTATTTTTCTGTTATTTCATTTTGTTTAACTTAATGCATTTTTGGTCTCCTTTCCATAGTCTGAAGGTTGTAGTTCATCTTGTTTCTCTTGTCTGCTCCCTAGTGGATGGATTTTGTCTAAGGGCTGGTGCAGGCTTCCTGCTGGGAGGGACTGGTGCTTACACTTTGATGAATGGAGCTGAGTCTTTTACCTCTGATAGGGAGTGCTGCACCAGGTGATGTATTTTGGAGTGTCTGTCAGCTTAGTACGATTTTAGGTAGCCTATCTGTTGATGGGTGGGACTGTGTTCCTGTCTTTCTTGTTGCTTATTGTGAGGTGTCCAGCACTGAAGCCTCCAGGCCATTGGGTAGAGCCAGGTCTTCATGTCAGTGTGGATACTCAACCTGGAAGGTGTACAATGGCCACAACTGGGGTGTGGAAGTGCCTGTGGTGGCAGAGACTGACAGGCAGTTACAACTAACTGAAATATACTGGCCTTGGTGGGAGACTTTTCTGTGCCACTCAACAATAGACCACAGTTCCCCTAAGGGCGTTCCTGGCCATGGAGCCCCTCATTTCCATTCTCTCTGTAGTATCCTCACAGCCAAGAGTTGTCCTCTCCCCAGAGGCACTCTCCCACCTCAATGCTTCATGATTTGGCCCCTGCCAGAACTGGAAGTTTCCCATCTCAGACAAGGACACCCGGAGCTGACTCTGAAGGCGGATTTGGCATGGGCAGCACTCAGGACCCTCGAGACTGTGCTGGTAGAGGAGGCCTTAATTTGAGGCATGAGTGGTCCTGCTCAAGAGTGTCCCTCCCAGGGCCCACAGATGCAGATGAGAGTGGGTGGGGAAGGGGATGCAGTTGTGTCTGCCTTGCCCCACAACTTGTGCACCATTTAATATTGACACCTTGCTTCTATGGTGTCCTGGGCTTCCTCTTCAAACATTCCCAGTTACAGAGATTCTTACTCCTGTCCCTTCAACCTGTCCTTTCAAAGCCAACAGCTATCACCTCCCTGGATTCACACTTTAAACCCCACTTTTCAACACCCATAAACCCTCCACAACAGGAGACTCAGGATTCATGCTGGGATGCACAGGGCTGAGACATGGACCATAAGTCCAGTTTTTACTTTGTCCTGCCCTTCTCAGACAATCCACTGCATTTTCCTTTGATTCTCCAAAGGCCCCTTTCTGTCCCAGCTAATTTCTTTAATATGAGAGGGTTTTTCTGAGTGTGGGAACATTTCCTCACCTTCAACTTCCCACCAGGGGTGCTGGCCTCTTTTGTGATTCCTTTTTTCTTATAACTAAGCTCCATTATCTTTGGAAGATTTCCCTTTTGCTACCTTCTTGCCCTAACCTGCCACTGAATAGATATGTTTAGGGGTTAACCAAAGAATATATTAAATGGAGTTTCAAAATTTTCACAAATTGCCTCAAGGCCACAGCTGTCATCTTTGCTCATCTTAAACATAACTGCAACTCCTCTGCTATTTCCCCAAATCTTAGTGTTTAATTTCCACTTTCAAAGCCATACATAAAAATCAACATTACCTAGGTTGATTAGAGAAGATGACAACAAAGCTACATGAATCTTATGGTATCAACATAAGCATTTGCAGCTGGAAATGTGAGGTATCTGGAGCCTGACATTTTGGGAACTTAGCTTCCTTCTCATTGTTGTCTTTAATTTTAAAACAAAATTATTTCCTCTAACATTCTTCATTTTGGCTTTTGCCAATGTATCATTCTTAAATATTTACTTTTTAAATTTTATTTTTACTTTATTTTACTTTACAATACTGTATTGGTTTTGCCATACATTGACATGAATCCACTATGGGTGTATACGAACTCCCAATCCTGAAACCCCCCTCTCACCTCCCACCTCATATCATCTCTCTGGATCATCCCTGTGCACCAGCCCCACGCATCCTGTATCCTGTCTGGAACATAGACTGGTGCTTAGTTCCTTCTGATTAACCCATTATGATGCAAATGTTTATTCAGTCATGTTTTGCACCATGCATCTGATGTTGTTTTTAGGGTTTTATGTGTCTTTTTATGATCAAGTTACCCAGCCTAACACTCTGATGACTCCCTTTCACATAGGAAACCCTAAAAGGTTTAGTCCCAAGCTACTTCTGTTAGACAATGGGTGTTCTAATTCTATCTTGAAAGTTATGCAGAATTTTGAAGCCCCTGCTATTCTTTCTAGGCCTTAGTCCCATATTTCACACAAATTAAATTTCTTTATTATGCTTTACTTCTGATAATGTGATACAGGCATAACTTTCTAATGTTATGTCTTTTACAACGTCATAAAAGTAAAGTTCTTTTCAACAGACAACCCAATGTTTTCTTTAAGTGAGAAGCAATAGCTGATACTTAACAAGGTTTTGATGAATATTCTCACATCATAGGTCATGAGGGTTCAAAAATCCTCCCATATCTTACATGTACTAGACAATTGTCTTAACATGACAAAAATGAACTTTCAAGGTTATTTAGTTTATTATCTTGATTTCAGATAAGACAGTGAGAATTCTATTCATGCATGGTTTAGAGAAGAACACACAAGCTTATGTCAGGGTTTACCAGTCTTTGTCAGTCCACTTAAGTAAACTGGTTTTGTATTCTGCTTTTAACTAGGTAAAACTGGTTTTAAAATCAGGAAATTGGGAGTACATACAGTTGAGTGTGTGTGTGCTTGCACACGTCCATGGGACTCAGAGTAATAAAAGCATACACATTAAGAACAAGTCCTTATTGCACTATGTTTCATCCAAACATTTTTAAAGAATTTTAATAATGGTACTATGAAGACCTAAAAGATCTTTTAGAACTAACACCTAAAAAAGATGTGCTTTTCAATATGGGGGAATGGAATGCAAAAGTAGGAAGTCAAGAAACACCTGGAGTAACAGGCAAACTTGGCCTTGGAGTACAAAATGAAGCAGGGCAAAGGCTAATAGAGTTTTTCCAGAGAATAAATTGGTCATAGCAAACACCTTCTTCCAACAGCATAAGAGAAGACTCTATACATGGACATGACCAGATAGTCAACACTGAAATCAGATTGATTCTCTTCTTTGCAGCCAAAGATGGAGAAGCTCTATACAGTCAGCAAAAACAAGACTGGGAACTGACTGTGGCTCAGATCATGAACTCGTCATTGCCAAATTCAGATGTAAATTGCAGAAAGTGGGGAAAACCACTAAACTATTCAGCTATCACCTAAATCAAATCCCTTATGATTATGCAGTGGAAGTGAGAAACAGATTTAAGGAACTAGATCTGATAGACAGAGTGTCTGATAAACTACAGATGGAGGTTCATGAGATGACAGGGATTAAGACCATCCTTAAGAAAAAGAAATGCAAAAAGGCAAAATGGGTATCTGAGGAGAACTTACAAATAGCTGTGAAAAGAAGAGAAGCCAAAAACAAAGGAGAAAAGGAAAGATATACCCATTTGAGTGCAGAGCTCCAAAGAATAGCAAGAAGAGATAAGAAAGTCTTCCTCACTGATCAATGCAAAGAAATAGAGGAAAACAATAGAATGAGAAAAGACTAGAGATCTCTTCAAGAAAATTAGAGATACCAAGGGAACATTTCATGCAAAGATAGGCTCAATAAAGGACAGGAATGGTATGGACCTAACAGAAGCAGAAGATATTAAGAAGAGGTGGCAAGAATACACAGAAGAATTGCAAAAAAATCTTTACTACCCAGAGAATCACGATGGTGTCATCACTTAGCTAGAGCCAGAAATCCTGTAGTGTGATTTCAAGTGGGCCTTAGGAAGCATCACTACAAACAAAGCTAGCAGAGATTATATAATTCCAGTTCAGCTATTTCAAATCTGAAAAGACGATGCTGGGAAACTGCTGCACTAAATATGTCAGCAAATTTAGAGAACTCAGAGGTTCCCACAGAACTGGAAAAGGTCAGTTTTCATTCCAGTCCCAAAGAAAAGCAACCAAAGAATGCTCAAACTACCACATAATTGCACTCATCTCACATGCTAGTAAAGTAATGCTCAAGATTCTCCAAGCCAGGCTTCAGCAATACATGAACCGTGAACTTCAAGATGTTCAACCTGGTTTTAGAAAAGGCAGAAGAACCAGAGATCAAATTGCCAGCATCCACTGGATCATGAAAAAATTAAGAGATTTCCAGAAAAACATATATTTCTGCTTTATTGACTATGCCAAATACTTTGATTGTGTGGATCACAATAAACTATGGAAAACTCTGATACAGATGGGAATACCAGAACATCTGATCTGCCTTTTGAGAAATCTGTATGCAGGTCAGGAAACAACAGTTAGAACTGGACATGGAATAAAAGACTGGTTCCAAATAGGGAAAAGGAGTACATCAAGTCTATATGTTGTCACCCTGCTTATTTAACTTCTATGCAGAGTACATCATGAGAAGCACTGAGCTGGATGAGGCACAAGCTGGAATCAAGTTTTCTGGGAAAAATATCAATATCCTCAGTTATGCAGATGACACCAACCTTATAACAGAAAGTTAAGAAGAACTAAAAATCCTTGTAGTGAAATTAAAAGAGGAGAATGAAAAAGTTGGCTTAAAGCTCAACATTCAGAAAACTAAGATCATGGCATCCGGTCCCATCACTTCATGGGAAATAGATGGGGAAACAGTGCAAAGAGTGGCTGACTTTATTTTATTTTGAACTCCAAAATCACTGCAGATGGTGATTGCACCCATGCAATTAAAAGACGCTTACTCCTTGGAAGAGAAGTTATGACACACCTAGACATCATATTGGAGAAGGCAATGACACCCCACTCCAGTACTCTTGCTTGGAAAATCCCATGGAAGGAGCAGCCTGGTAGGCTGCAATCCATGGGGTCGCTAAGAGTCGGACACAACTGAGCAACTTCACTTTCACTTTTCACTTTCATGCATTGGAGAAGGAAATGGCATCCTACTCCAGTGTTCTTGCCTGCAGAATCCAGGGGACGGGGAAGCCTGGTGGGCTGCCGTCTATGGGGTTGCACAGAGTCAGACACGACTGAAGTGACTTAGCAGCAGACAGCATATTAAAAAACAGAGACATTACTTTGTCAACAAAAGTCCACCTAGTCAAAGCTATGGTTTTTCCAATAGTTATGTATGGATATGAGAGTTGGACTATAAAACAAGCTGAGTGCAGAAGAATTGATGATTTTGAACTGTGGTTTTGAAGAAGACTCTTGAGAGTCCCTTAAACTTCAAGAAGATCCAACCAGTCCATCCTAAAAGAGATCAGTCCTGGGTGTTCATTGGAAAGACTGATCTTGAAGCTGATACTCCAGTGCTTTTTTTGGCCACCTGATGTGAAGAGCTGACTCATTTGAAAAGACCCTGATGCTGGGAAAGATTGAAGGTGGGACAAGAAGGGGACAACAGAGGATGAGATGGTTGGATGGCATTATTGACTCAACAGATATGAGTTTGGGTAAACTCTGGGAGCTGGTGATGGACAAAAGAGGCCTGACGTGCTACCATCCATGGGGTCACATAGAGTTGTACATGATTGAGTGACTCAACTGAACACTTTTAGGGTGATAGATTATCTAGTTCAAAGCTCTCATTTTACAAGTGAGAAAACAGACTCAAATGGAATAAATATTACTAGAGCCACACAACCTATTCAAATCTGAATTCATATAAAAATTTACCCAATGTTGATTGTTCTCTCTTCCTGGCCTTCAGTATTCCACCCTCAAAGCTTTTGTTACTGCTAAGAATGATGTTTACATATAATGGAAAAACCTTCAGTGTCCACCCTTGCCTGTAAATTCCAAATTATTTAACATAGTCTCCAAGGTTGTCTACCTTCTTGTTTGTGGAACATCTTCAGCCATATTTCTCATTTTGCAGCAGTTCTACTTCCTTACATTTTTACTTTAAATCAAAATTGCTGAGCCTTGGTATTCTTGGCATTTTTAGCAGATTACTCTTTTTGTTTTGGGAAAAAAAAAAAAGTCTTGTTCATTCATTGTTGGATGCTTATCAGCATTTGTGGCCTCTACTTATTAGCTGCCAGTAGCCCCCCTGCACTCTAACCCAATTGTGACAATCAAAACTTTCTCCAGAGATTGCAATTGACTCTTGGGGTGATAAGTTACAGCTCTCCAGTTTAGAAACACTGCTTTGAGACAGTAAATCACATATTGGGACAATTTACAACTTTTAGAAACCCAAGAAGGTTGTCATCCAGGATTTTTTATTTATTCTGCTCCTGCAAGGGACAACTTTGACTGTTTTGTACTATTTGTAAAACAAAACGAAACAAAACAAAAATCCTATTTCAAGATCTCAAAAAGTCCATAATGAAATTTCTTTCAGTATCATGTTTTCATGTTCCCTTTTTTGAGACAGTGGGTTTATTAGTATGAATTTGTAACTTGGATTCCTTGAAGCTTGTTGAGCTCATTAGTAAATGTGTGCATCTTATATCTAAGCTGTAAACCAGTTGAAGAAGATACCACTCAGATTCAAGTTTAATGTCTCATTCAGTGCTTTCCATGTATTCAGTTTCAAAGCATTCTCTCTGATTGGGCAAGTCAGATAGTGAGCAAGTTAATAGATAAATAAATCTGGGAGTGGATAAATAAATGTTCCATGTAGCTAACCTGATTTGTATAAGCTCAGATTCTGCTTTAAAAAATGTTCTTAACAAAATGTCAACTGAATTAGAACCTAATTGGTTATGTAAAAATCAATCACAGAAATTACTCTCAAACCTAACTGAAAAAAAAAAAAAAAACAAACTCTGTCACCCTTTGAAGACATTCTCTTCTTCTCTAACTCAATCTGACACATCCTTGTGTTGTTGTTAAGTTACCCAGTTGTGTGCAACTCTTTGTGACCCCAAGGACTACAGCATGCTAGGTGTCCCTGTATCTCACCACCTCCCAGAGTTTGCCCAAATTTATGTTTATTGCATCTCATTTTCTGACATCGTCTTCTCCCTCTGCCCTCAGTCTGTCCCTCAGCATCAGGGACTTTTCCAACGAGTCATCTGTTTGTATCAGATGACCGAAATACTGGAGTTTCAGGTTCAGCATCAATCCTTCCAGTGAATATTCAGAGTTGATATCCCTTAAGGTCGACTGTTTTGTTCTCTCTGTTGTCCAAGGAAGTCTCAGGAGTCTTGTCCATCACCACAGTTTGAAGGCATCAATTCTTTGTCATCCTGCCTTCTTTATGGTACATCTCTCATAACAGAATATGACCACTGGGAAGACCATAGCCTTGACAATACAGACCTTTGTTGACAGAGTAATGTCTCTGCTTTTCAACACACTGCCTAGTTTTGTCATCACTTTCCTTCCAAGCAGCAATTGTCTTCTGATTTCATAGCTATGGTCACCGTCCACAGTGATTTTGGAAGAAGAGGAAATCTCTCACTACTTCCACTTTTTCCCCTTCAATTTGCCATGAAGTAATGGAGCTAGATTCCATGATCTTAGTGTTTTTTTTGTTTTTGTTTTTGTTTTTGCCTTAAGCAAGCTTTTCACTCTTCCTTCACCCTCATCAAGAGGCTCTGTAGTTCCTTTTCATTTTCTGCCATTAGAGTGGTATCATCCACATATCTGAGATTATTGATGTTTCTCTAACCTATTTTGATTCCAGCTTGTAACTAATCTAGCCCAGCATTTCTCATGACGTGCTCATGTACAGGTTAAACAAACAGTGTGACAGCAGGCAGCCCTGTCATACTCCTTTTTCAATCTTGAACCAACCAGTTGTTCCATACAAGGTTCTAACTGTAGTTTCTTGACCCACATGCGGGTTTGTCAGGAGACAGGTAAGATGGTCTGGTATTCCCATCTCAAAGCTCTCCCAAGAGCTTTCCATAATTTGTCATGGTCCACACAGTCAAAGGTTTTAGCATAACTGATGAAACAGAAATGTTTTTCTGAAATTCTCTTGTTTTCTCTATGATCTAGCAAATGTTGACAATTTGATCTCTAGTTCCTCTGTTTTCTAAACCCAGCTTGAACATCTGGAAGTTCTTGGTTTGCATAACACTGAAGCTTAACATGCAAGATTTTAAGCATGAGTTTACTAATATCAGAGATGAGAGCAATTATCTGATGGTTAGTATTTTCTTTGGTACTACCCTTCTTGAAAGTTGAGATAAAGATTGACCTTTTCCAATCCCTGTGGCCACCCCTGGGTCTTCCATATTTGCTAACATAATGAATATAAAACGTTGATGGCATCCTCCGTTAAGGATTTAAATCATTCTTCTTGAATTTCAACACATCCATTAGCTTTATTAACAGCAGTGCTTCTTAAGGCCCATTTGACTTTGTATATAATCCCACAAAAAGCCACTTCCTGGAGGAAGTTAGTAGATATATAAGTAGAGAAAAATGACTGGAGAAAGAAAATACAAGGTAGAAATAAAAGGATGGAGGAAAGAAAGCTCAAATAAAAAATGAGATAAAGTGAATGAAAAATAAATGTTTAGGAAGTAGTAAGTTAGGTGAAACAGAGCCATAATTGTGGTAGGAGAAGAAATGAGGTAAACGTATTTTTTTAAGTGTTTTTCTATTTTTATTCCATCTTTCCATGAAATCTTATTTTTATTGTTGTTGTTTGAAGAGAAAAATCAAAGATTTATTTATTTCCAAATTGATTCAGTTTGGGGATTTGCTGAAAACCAAAATTACTTGAAACTTACTAGACAAATTAAGGCAATCAAGAAAAAAACTGACACTGAGATACAAGAGAGAATCTATGCTATTGGACCACTAAGTAACACACACACACACACACACACACACACACACACATATACATATAAATTATATTTTAATGAAACCATATTCTGAGTGTTACTGAGTACTATTACTGTTGCTCTTTTAAGGATCCATTGTTCATTTAAATCACAGAAGGGCATTTCTAAGCATTGTATCCTTCATTTTTTAGATATGAGTTAGAATTAGCCAGTGACAGTAGTTCACCTTACAGAAGGAAGGTTCTTCTTCAAGTTTTAAAAAGAGGCACCAGATTTATATCATTCTAAAGGCCAGATAAATTAAAGCCAGAAATGGAATCCTCTCTGGCCAAAGTTTTTTTCCTTCTAATTTACATAAATTGGTGCATCTGTTATGCACTGTTTTACTATCCTTATTCTTAAAAATGT
>SJYF01001326.1:893744-905155 GCA_006410515.1 Procapra przewalskii
CTCAACCATTTCACTGCTATTTAGAACACAGGAAAAAGTCAAGCCATACAAATAAAATTCAGCTTAATGTAGATATAAAATAAAATATGCATTTTTTAAAAAGTCACCAACAGGAGTGCTAGGATACAGTGGAAAACATAAAAATTTCTTTTTCTCCCATACTGCCTCACTTTTCTCAGCCTCCTCACCAATTTCTTTCCCAAATTTCTCTTCAAATTCTCTGTTCTTTCCTCCTGTACATTCCTCTTCTTTTTGCACACACAACTAGAACAGGGCTCTTTAATATAGAATTTTGACACTTTCAATGTCATCTCTTGGTGATTACTCCACAAACAGGCTATCCTCAAGTCATATCGAACTCCTATAATTACCCAAAGAATCTTTGAAATTCTAAATCCATATTTCAGAAAAGGAAAATAAATATATATATATAAAATATTTCTACTATTTTGCGGCCTCCAATTCTTTTCAAAATGGATAAAATCCTTTAATGTTGCTCACTCATCTTAGACATTTGTCATTTTAGATTTCTGGGCTTCCCAGATGGTTCTGTGGTAAAGAACCACCCCTGCCAATAAAGGACATAAAAGGCTTGATTCCTGGGTCAGGAACATCCCTGGAGAAGGAAATGCAAAACCACTTCAGTATTGTTGCTTGGAAAATTCCATGGACAGAGGAGTCTGGCCGGTACAGTCCATGCGAGTAGCAAAGGCTTGAGCACGACCATTCAGGTATGACCTAAATCAAAACCCTTACAATTATGCAGTGGAAGTGAGAAATAAATTTAAGGGCCTAGATCTGACAGATACAGTGTCTGGTGAACTATGGAATGAGCTTCTTGACATTGTACAGGAGACAGGGATGAAGACCATCACCATGGAAAAGCAATGCAGAAAAGCAAAATGTCTGTCTAGGGAGGTCTTACAAATAGCTGTGAAAAGAGAGAGGCTAAAAGCAAAGGAAAAAAGGAAAGATATAAGCATCTAAATGCAGAGTTCCAAAGAATAGCAAGAAGATATAAGAAAGCCTTCTTCAGCAATCAGTGCAAATAAAGAGAGGAAAAGAACAGAAGAGGAAAGACTAGAGATCTCTTCAAGAAAATTAGAGATACCAAGGGAACATTTCATGCAAAGATGAGCTCAATAAAGGACAGAAATGGTATGGACCTAACAGAAGCAGAAGATATTAAGAAGAGGTGGCAAGAATACACAGAACTGTACAAAAAGGATCTTCACGACCTGGATAATCATGATGATGTGATCACTCACCTAGAGCCAGACATCTTGGAATGTGGTCAAGTGGGCCTTAGAAAGCATCACTGTGAACAAAGCTAGTGGAGGTGATGGAATTCCAGATGAGCTATTTCAAATCCTGAAAGATGATGCTGTGAAAGTGCTACACTCAATATGCCAGCAAATTTGGAAAACTGAGCAGTGGCCACAGGACTGGAAAAGGTCCGTTTTTCATTCCAATCCCAAAGAAAGGCAATGCCAAAGAATGCTCAAACTACCACACACTTGCACTCATCTCACACTAGTAAAGTAATGCTTAAAATTCTCCAAGCCAGGCTTCAGCAATATGTGAACTGTGAACTTCCAGATGTTCAAGCTGGTTTTAGAAAAGGCAGAGGAACCAGAGATCAAATTGCCAACATCTGCTGGATCATGGAAAAAGCAAGAGAGTTCCAGAAAAATATATCTTTCTGCTTTGTTGACTATGTCAAAGCCTTTGACTGTGTGGATCACAATAAACTGTGGAAAAATCTGAAAGAGATGGGAATACCAGACCACCTAACCTGCCTCTTGAGAAATCTGTATGCAGGTCAGGAAGTAACAGTTAGAACTGGACACAGAAAAACAGACTGGTTCCAAATAGGAAAAGGAGTACGTCAAGGCTGTATATTGTCACCCTGCTTATTTAACTTCTATGCAAAGTACATCATGAGAAATGCTGGGCTGGAAGAAACATAAGCTGGAATCAAGACTGTCAGGAGATATATCAATAACCTCAGATATATAGATGGCACAACCCTTATGGCAGAAAGTGAAGAGGAATTAAAAAACCTCCTGATGAAAGTAAAAGAGGAGAGTGAAAAAGTCAGCTTAAAGCTCAACATTCAGAAAACAAAGATCATGGCATCCAGTCCCATCACCTCATGTGAAATAGATGGGGAAACAGTGGAAAGTGTCAGACTTTATTGTTTTGGGCTCCAAAATCATTGCAGATGGTGATTGCAGCCATAAAATTAAAAGATGCTTACTCTTTGGAAGAAAAGTTATCACCATCCTAAACAGTGTATTCAAAAGCAGAGACATCACTTTGCCGACTAAGGTCCCTCTAGTCAAGGCTATGCTTTTTCCTGTGATCATGTATGGATGTGAGAGTTGGACTGTGAAGAAGGCTGAGCACCGAAGAATTGATGCTTTTGATCGGTGGTGTTGAAGAAGACTCTTGAGAGTCCCTCAGATTGCAAGGAGATCCAACCAGTCCATTCTGAAGGAGATCAGCCCTGGGATTTCTTTGGAAGGAATGATGCTAGAGCTGAAACTCCAGTCCTTTGGCCACCTCTGCGAAGAGTTGACTCATTGGAAAAGACTGATTATGGGAGGGATTGGGGGCAGGAGAAGAAGGGGACGACCAAGGATGAGATGGCTGGATGGCATCACCGACTCGATGACACGAGTCTGAGTTAACTCCAGGAGTTGGTGATGGACAGGGAGGCCTGGCGTGCTGCAGTTCATGGGGTCACAAAGAGTTTGATGTGACTGAGTGACTGAACTGAACTGAGCTCTCTCTCTCTCTCTCTCTCTCTCTCACACACACACACACACACACACACACACACAGGCTTCGTTATGCATCCTTCCTTGTTCTAACAACAAACTGCTCTCACCCATTGTCATATAGCCTACTGTTGGCTGATGGTCATAGTTGATCTATTTATTTTAATTCCACAGGAGCTTGAGCTTAGCTAATTTTTTTCTACAGGGCTTTCATTCTATCTCTCAAGTTCACCCTGTGCCCCATATACACTTCTTATTTTTGTTTATTCTCCCAAACACAAAGTCAAGTCCATGGCTTCAACTTGGCAAACCTCAGTTAATGATCTCAACTTGTGTGTGTGCGTTTATAGTCTTTTACATCATATAAACATTAACATAAAAATCATTTCCATTTTTTGTGCTACTAGAAAAAAATATTTTCTAAGTCATTTATTAACCAAGAATTCTTGGCTTGCTGGATTCTTTGTCCTGACCTCTGGAAGAAGAACACTTTTACTCCCTCTGAAATAAGAATGGAGTGCATGGAGTTTGTACAGAAAGTGCAGAGGATAGAAAGTGATTTGGGGAAGAAGAAAGGGAGAGGCAACCCTAACACTAGCCAAGCCCTAACCATAAGGGAAAAGGAAAGATTGGTGACTTCAGATTGGGATTAAGCTTAAAGTGAAAGTGAAAGTGAAGTCGCTCAGTCCTGTCTGACTGTTTGCGACCCCATAGACTGTAGCCTAATAGGCTCTTCCATCCATGGGATTTTCCAGGCAAGAGTGCTGGAGTGGATTGCCATTTCCTTCTCCAGGGGATCTTCCCAACCCAGGAATTGAACCCAGGTCTTCTGCATTGCAGGAAGACTCTTTACCATCTGAGCCACCAAGGATGCCCTGGGATTAAGCTTAATCCTATGGAAAAACTCAAAGGTCACTTTAATACACTTCTTCAGTTCAGTTCGGTTCAGTTCAGTTACTCAGTTGTATCAGACTCTTTGAGACTTAATGTACTGCAGCACTCCAGGCCTCCCTGTCCATCACCAGCTCTCAGAGTTGACTCAAAGTCATTGAGTCCATGATGCCATGCAACCATCTTGTCCTTTGCCATCCCCTTCTCCTCCTGCCTTCAATCCCAGCATCAGGGTCTTTTCAAATGAGTCAGTCTTCACATCAGGTGGCCAAAGTATTGGAGTTTCAGCATCAACATCAGTCCTTCCAATGAACATTCAGGACTGATTTCCTTTAGGATGGACTGATTGGATCTCCTTGCTGCCCAAGTGACTCTCAAGAGTTTTCTCCAACACCACAGTTCAAAAGCATCAATTCTTTGGCTCTCAGCTTTCTTTATAGTCCAACTCTCACAACCATACATGACTATGGGAAAAACCATAGGCTTGACTAGGATACATTTCTTTCTAAACATCAAAAAGGTAAAACTATTTACCTCTGACATCTGTCTTTCGTTGTTTAAGGGCTTCCGCCAGAAGGACATTTGTTTACATAAAACAGATTCCTGCAACCTGAGAGAAACACTCTAACAAAGATGCAGATGCTGGTCATTAGAAATCAGACTAGAATGCAAGGACAGGGAGTAGGCTGAAGGCATATGGATGGAATATCAATAGCATCTGCCATAATACAATAATAAGTACATTCTTGGCTCATTTCACATTATGGTTTAAAATATGGGATCTTCCCAGTTTCCCCACTTGTCTTCACATATCTCACAGAGCATATGTTCTACCACTAATTTACTTCATTAGTTTTGACTAATACAATACATAAAATAGTGCTAAGAATGATAAATACAAGACAATGTCTTTAAAAGCCCCTTTTACTTGTATTTTATTGCTTATCCCATTATGATACTCTGTTAGATTAAGGTCCCTTGTTATCAATGCTACTACCCCTCACATACAGAAAGTGAAAGTGAAAGTTGTTCAGTCATGTCTGACTCTTTGCAACCCCATGGGATGCACTCTTCATGGAATTCTCCAGGCCAGGACACTGGAGTGGGTAACCTTTCCCTTCTCCATGGGATCTTCCAAGCCCACAGATCAAACAGAGGTCTTTCACATTGCAGCGGATGCTTTACCATCTGAGCTGCAAGGGAAGCCCATACAGACTTTGGTATAAATGGCTGAAAAATAGTAAACAGGTAACGCTGTTCCTAATCTATTCTGTTTTCTCCTCTCCTGTATTTTTTAAAGCAAACTGCATTTTAATAACATAAATATGATTCAGGGTTATTCACACAAGGCATGACAATCCATAGTATTAAAAATGATTTGTTCTCCTCAATCAGATATAAAACAAAAAAGACACTAAATATAGCTAGTTAGAATATAGCTAGAAGTTTGGGTGCACCTGGGGGACAAGGAGAGAGGCTTAGAGAAGAATCAGCATGTTATTAGGCAACATTAGGGAACCTATTAGAGCACAAATCAATGGCCACTATGGAGACAATTAATAAATACAAAATAGAGCATAAATACCACCCTCTTCAGATTCTGTAGATACTGATTTGAGCACCCATACTTAGATACTGAGGATTTTTACAGAAATAAATGCATTCACTGGACTCTCTGAAAAGGGTGTTCTGCATAGTTTCAGAGCTGATATCCTTCAAAAACCCCAGAAAGGTTTCCTGCTGGATTGGGAAAGAATTTGAGGTCCTTTCATAGTGGAAAATGCTGTTAGGAAATAAGGAATTTTTTTGTTATTACTCTGGTAGCTTTTTAATCTTGCTCTTTGTTTAATAAAACTTGTGTTATCACAATTGTTAACCACAGAATGAGGTTCCTCTGAGTCAGATTAAAGGCTTGGGGAAAAAAGGTCCAAATTTGACTTAACCTTGTGATACAAAATCCTTACAAATGTGGAATAATATGTGTGTCCTATCTACATGTGTAGTTGTTTTACCAGATGTTCATGTTTCCCCCTGGCTCTTCAGCAGCAAAATTTCACCAATTTGCTGACAGATGGATTTAGAAGAATCAAATGACAATGTTCAAAACTTTTCCTTTCTGGCAAACTAATGTGTGTGTGTGTGCACGTATGTGTGTTCTGGAGAAAACTAAGCAAGACAAAAAAAAAAGTTTTTGTAACTAATTAAGTTTTCTGTGAAGACTTGGTTCAAATTCTAGAGTCTACTTTAAACAAAGAGTATGAATGACTATAACTAAAAACTTTCCCATGGAAAGAGCAAGATTGCTGAGTCTTTAGAAAGCAGTCTCCCTCTGATTAAAATGTCCATTTTCTTTTCTTTAATATTTATCTATGTGGAGAGACTAATTATAAATAATTAAAGTATGAATATGGTTATCAAACACTGAAGAGTGTCTATTTTGAATACATTTATAAATGATATCCAAAATGAGATGTTTTGATACTTCTGCCCTTTAGCAAAGTACAGATAAACAGAAGAGGACTCAGTTTCCAAGGTCAAAGCCAAAATGGATAATATGAAAATTCTGAAGAGAAAGACTCCATATAAGAACATATTGTAGGAAAGTATAGATTACCAGTGATATCTTCCAGTTAGCATAGTCACTAAGTCAAATCACTATCCTGAAAAAGCACACTCACACATACACACACTGTAGTCCAAGGTAAGGAGCAGTGGCTGTGCTTTGCTGGAGCAGCCGTGAAGAGATACCCCATGCCCAAGGTAAGAGAAACCCAAATAAGATGGTAGGTGTTGCAAGAGGGCATAAGAGGGCAGACACACTGAAACCATACAGAAAACTAGTCAGTCTATTCACACCAGGACCACAGCCTTGTCTAACTCAATGAAACCAAGCCATGCAGGTGGGGGAACCCAAAACGGGCAGGTCATGGTGGAGAGATCTGACAGAATGTGGTCCATTGGAGAAGGGAATGGCAAGCCACTTCAGTATTCTTGTCTTGAGAAACCAATGAACAGTATGAAAAGGCAAAATGATAGGATACCAAAAGAGGAACTCCCCAGTTCATTAGGTGCCCAATATGCTACTGGAGGTCAGCGGAGAAATAACTCCAGAAAGAATGAAGGGATGGAGCCAAACGTAAAACAATACCCAGTTGTGGATGTGACTGATGATAGAAGCAAGATCCGATGCTGTAAAGAGCAATGTTGCATAGGAACCTGGAATGTCAGGTCCATGAATCAAGGCAAATTGGAAGTGGTCAAACAAGAGATGGCAAGGGTGAACATCGACATTCTAGGAATCAGTGAACTAAAATGGACTGAAATGGGTGAATTCAACTCAGAAGACCATTATATCTACTACTGTGGGCAGGAGTTCTTCAGAAGAAGTGGAGTAGCCATCATGGTCAACAAAAGAGTCTGAAATGCAGTACTTGGATGCAATCTCAAAAATGACAGAATGGTCTCTGTTCATCTCTAAGGCAAATCAATATGACAGTTATCCAAGTCTATGCCCCAACCAGTAATGCTGAAGAAGCTGATGTTGAACAATTTTATGAAGACCTACAAGACCTTTTAGAACTAGCACCCAAAAAAGTTGTCCTTTTCATTATAGGGGACTGGAATGCTAAAGTAGGAAGTCAAGAAACACCTGGAGTAACAGGCAAATTTGGTCTTAGAATGTGGAATGAAGCAGGGCAAAGACTAATAGAGTTTTGCCAAGAAAATGCATGGATCACAGCAAACACCCTAGTCCAACAACATAAGACCAGACTCTACACATGGACATCACCAGACGGTCAACACCGAAATCAGACTGATTATATTCTATGCAGCCAAAGATGGAGAAGCTATATACATATAAAAAAAACAAGACTGTAGCTAAGATCATGAACTTCTTATTACCAAATTCAGACTCAAATTGAAGAAAGTAGGGAAAACCGCTAGACCATTCAGGTATGACCTAAATCAAATCCCGGAAGTGAGAAATAGATTTAAGGGCCTAGATCTGATAGATAGAGTGCCTGATGAACTATGGATGGAGCTTCAAATTACATTGTACAGGAGTCAGGGATCAAGACCATCTCCATGGAAAATAAATGCAAAAAAGCAAAATGGCTGTCTGGGGAGGCCTTACAAATAGCTGTGAAAACAAGAGAGGCAAAAAGCAAAGGAGAAAAGGAAAGATATAAGCATCTGAATGCAGAGTTCCAGAGAATAGCAAGAAGATATAAGAAAGCTTTCTTAAGCCATCAGTGCAAAGAAATACAGGAAAAGAACTGAGTGAAAAAGACAGGAGATCTCTTCAAGAAAATTAGAGATACCAAGGGAACATTTCATGCAGAGATGGGCTCAATAAACGACAGAAATGGTATGGACCTAACAGAAGCAGAAGATATTAAGAAGAGGTGGCAAGATTACATGGAACAACTGTACAAAAAGATTTTCATGACCCAGATAATCATGATGATGTGATCACTCATCTAGAACCAGACATCTTGGAATGTGAAGTAAAGTGGGCCTTAGAAAGCATCACTTTGAAAAACACTAGTGGAGGTGATGGAATTCCCAGTTGAGCTGTTTCAAATCCTGAAAGATGATGCTGTGAAAGTGCTGCACTCAATGTG
This sequence comes from Procapra przewalskii, assembly GCA_006410515.1. Classification (NCBI taxonomy): domain Eukaryota; kingdom Metazoa; phylum Chordata; class Mammalia; order Artiodactyla; family Bovidae; genus Procapra; species Procapra przewalskii. Next base: position 902,044 of record SJYF01001326.1, read on the forward strand.
CCAGCAAATTTGGAAAACTCAGCAGTGGCCATAGGACTGGAAAAGGTCCGTTTTCATTCTAATCCCAAAGAAAGGCAATGACAAAAAAACGGACAAACTGCCACAAAGCTGCACTCATCTCACATGCTAGTAAAGTAATGCTCAAAATTCTCCAAGCCAGGCTTCAGCAATACGTGAACTGTGAACTCCCTGATGTTCAAGCTGGTTTTAGAAAAGGCAGAGGAACCAGAGATCAAATTGCCAGCATCCACTGGATCATGGAAAAATGAAGAGAGTTCCAGAAAAACATCTATTTCTGCTTTATTGACTATGCCAAAGCCTTTGACTGTGTGGATCACAATAAACTGTGGAAAATTCTACAAGAGATGGGGATACAAGACCAGCTTACCTGCCTCTTGAGAAATCTGTATGCAGGTCAGTAAGCAACAGTTAGAACTGGACATGGAACAACAGACTGGTTCCAAATAGGAAAAGGAGTGTGTCAAGGCTGTTTATTGTCACCCTGCTTATTTAACTTATATGCAGAGTACATAATGCGAAATGCTGGGCTGGAGGAAACACAAGCTGGAATCAAGATTGCTGGGAGAAATATCAGTAACCTTAGATATGCAGATGACACCACCCTTATGGCAGAAAGAAAAGAGGAACTAAAAACCTCTTGATGAAAATAAAAGTGGAGAGTGAAAAAGTTGGCCTAAAGCTCAACATTCAGAAAATGAAGATCATGCATCCGGTCCCATCACTTTATGGGAAATAGATGAGGAAACTGTGGAAACAGTGTCAGACTTTATTGTTGTGGGCTCCAAAATGCAGATGGTGACTGTAGCCATGAAATTAAAAGACTCTTACTCCTTGGAAGAAAAGTTATGACCAACCTAGATAGCATATTCAAAAGCAGAGACATTACTTTGCTGACTAAGGTCCGTCTAGTCAAGGCTATGCTTCTTCCTGTGGTCATGTATGGATGTGAGAGTTGGACTGTGAAGAAGGCTGAGGGCCAAAGAATTTATGCTTTTGAACTGTGGTGTTGGAGAAGACTCTTGAGAGTCCCTTGGACTGCAAGGAGATCCAACCAGTCTATTCTGAAAGAGATCAGCCCTGGGATTTCTTTGGAAGAAATGATGCTAAAGCTGAAACTCCAGTCCTTTGGCCACCTCATGCAAAGAGTTAACTCATTGGCAAAGACTACTATGCTAGGAAGGATTGGGCTCAGGGGGAGAAGGGGGCGACAGAGGATGAGATTGCTAGATGGCATCACGGACTCGATGAACCTGAGTCTGAGTGAACTCCGGGAGTTGGTGATGGACAGGGAGGCCTGGCCTGCTGCGATTAATGGGGTTGTAAAGAGTCGGACACTAGTGAGTAACCCATAGTATATCTCAGGAGGAACTCCTTAGTTTTATATCTTTTCCTTGAGTGTGAGAGAATGCAAGTCTAGATCCTGGACTTCCCATTTGGTGGGTAAGTTTGAAGTAGGAGATAGGTGGATCTAGGCTGAGCAATTGAAACCAATCTCCTGCTAATAGTTTTAGACAAGATCAGGAGCACTGGGCTCTGATTGGCTGGAAGACAAAATGATTACAATTTCCTCAATCTTGAGGTCAAAACCATTTTCCAGAATAACTCATGTGCAGGGAATGTCCTCAGTCTAGGGAGAGGGCAATGAAGGGAGGAGCCACCATCCCATAATATGTCTTACCAACCCCCAGCAATCTTCACATTGGAATCCATCTTGGCTGAGAGATGCACACATCCCATCCAAAAGGACACTGAGTAAGGTCAAATATGAACACAAGCAAGATGATTAGCCGGAGACACCCAGAAGTCTGCCCCAATATAAGCCACCTCTGTTAGAAGCAGCCTGGTGACCTACAGTCCATGGGGTCACAAAAGAGTCAAGCAGGACTCAATGACTAAATAAAACAGCAACAGTAGGAGAAGCTCCCTCTTTGAGTTCACCCATGTGCACTCTTTCACATATACTTTGCTTATAATAAACACTTTATCCATTTCACAGTCTTGGTCTCTTTGCTGAACTTTCTTCAAAGAAGGCAAGTACTGAATTCTGGTTCCAGCTATTTTCCCACTGAATTCAAATAGAGGCAGGCAGCCTTGCTCATGGTTAAGGATTCAGGCTCTGGAAGAAGCTGAAGTTTCTAATGAGGAGATTGCAAAGACATTTTTGATGAGTATCAAGGAAGGAAATACATGGAAAAGCTAATCATGTTTACCTTTCAGAAAGTACTTTACATATGTAAAATTCTTTATCATTTTCTCAAAATTGATTGATTCAAATTAGCAGATTATCAATCTGACAGTAAGGGGATATCAATAAAACACAAATCTTATTTTGTTTTAGTGTTCTTTGAAATGCAGATGCAAATTTTGTCAAAGATGAATTTACCATGTGGGAAATAAATGTAAGACTGGCCTTGTCACATAGGTGAGGTAGACAAAATGCCAGCTATTTTTTTTTTTTCCAGCTATGTTTTCCTGATGATGCTCTATAAAGTTAGTGAACTGAAATACATCTGTACCCTTGCACTTGAAGATGTCTCTATTTGGAAACATAAATGGTGCATCTGGTAGGCATCACGTGTAAAGGGAGAAGCCACTGATATGGGTAATGTGATCATCATAATTGGGTTTCTTTTTTCCTGATAAGTTTAGTCTATAAAGAATATATCTATCTATCTATCTATATATCTATATCTATCTCTCTCTCTCTATATATATATATATATAATAAATAAGTAGGACTTTGAAAATATATTTCATTTATCTTTAAGATTAAAAATTTGGCCAAGTATAGAATCCTACCTTCAAAAAATTTCCTTGAAATTTTTGAGGTGTGGCTTGATTAAAATGCTGTGTCCCTGAAGAATCTGATGATATCTGACTTAGAAATGTCTGTTTATATATGATATTTACTTGTGTAACTCTGTGGATATTTATGACCTTGTACCTTTGTGACTCTCAGGTTTATCATCCAACAAAATTTGCTGTTTACCATATGCAGAAAGACATCCCTAAAATAAGATCACACAAAGTTTCATAGATACTTTAGACTAATGAGGTGTCAGAAGGCAATATTTGGGGGTGAATAGTGAAA
>SJYF01001326.1:917592-958263 GCA_006410515.1 Procapra przewalskii
ATGGACTGGTTGGATCTCCTTGCAGTCCAAGGGACTCTCAAGAGTCTTCTCCAACACCACAGTTCAAAAGCATCAGTTCTTTGGCGCTCAGCCTTCTTTACAGTCCAACTTTCACATCCATACATGACCACAGGAAAAACCATAACTTTGACTAGATGGACTTTAGTCGGCAAAGTGATGTCTCTGTTTTTGAATATATTATCTAGGTTCATCATAACTCTTCTTCCAAGGAGTAAGTGTCTTTTAATTTCATGGCTGCAATCACCATCTGCAGTGATTTTGGAGCCCCCAAAATAAAGTCTGACACTGTTTCCAGTGTTTCCCCATCTATTTCCCATGAAGTGACGGGACTGGATGCCATGATCTTCGTTTTCTGAATGTTGAGCTTTAAGCCAACTTTTTCACTCTCCTCTTTCACTTTCATCAAGAAGCTTTTTAGTTCCTCTTCACTTTCTGCCATAAGGGTGGTGTCATCTGCAGTTACTGATATTGATGTTTCTCCCGGCAATCTTGATTCCAGCTTGTGTTTCTTCCAGTCCAGCATTTCTCATTATGTACTCTGCATATTAGTTAAATAAGCAGGGTGACAATATACAACCTTGACACACTCTTTTTCCTATTTGGAACCAGTCTGTTGTTCCATGTACAGTTCTAACTGTTGCTTCCTGACCTGCATACAGTTTCTCAAGAGGCAGGTCAGGTGGTCTGGTGTTGCTATCTCTTTCAGAATTTTTCATAGTTTATTGTGATCCACACAATCAAGGCTTTGCATAGTCAATAATGCAGAAATAGATGTTTTTCTGGAACTCTCTTGCTTTTTCAGTGATCCAGCAGATGTTGGCAATTTGATATCTGGTTCCTTTGCCTTTTCTAAAACCAGCTTGAACATCAGGAAGTTCACTTTTCACATATTGTTGAAGCCTGGCTTGGAGAATTTTGAGCATTACTTTACTAGCACATGAGGTGAGTGCAATTGTGAGGTAGTTGGAGCATTCTTTGGCACTGCCTTTCTTTGGGATTGGAATGCTAGCAAAGTAATGTGAACCATGAACTTCCAAATGTTCAAGCTGGATTTAGAAAAGGCGGAGGAACAAGAGATCAAATTTCCAACATCTGTTGGATCATCAAAAAAGGAAGAGAGTTCCAGGAAGAAATTTCATTTCAGTTCAGTCCCTCAGTCGTGTCCAACTTTTTGTGACCCCATGAATCGCAGCATGGCAGACCTCCCTTTCTATCACTGTCTCCCAGAGTTCACTCAAACTCACGTCCATTGAGGAAAATATTTACTCCTGCTTTATTGACTAGACAAAAGCCCTTGAATGTTGGATCACAAAAACTGGAAAATTCTTAAAGAGATTGGAATATCCGACTACCTTACCTGCCTCCTGAGAAATCTGTATGCAGGTCAAGAAGCAACAGTTAGAAATGGACATTGAACAATAGACAGGTTTCACATTGGGAAAGGAGTATGTCAAGGCTGTAAATTGTCACCCTGCTTATTTAACTTATATGCAGAGTACATTACGTGAAATGCAGGGCTGGATGAAGCACAAGCTGGAATCAAAGTTGCCAGGAGAAATATCAATATTAGTACTTGCAGATGACACCACCCTTATGACAGAAATTGAAGAAGAATTAAAGGGACTCTTGATGAAAGTGAAAGAGGAGAGTGAAAAAGTTGGCTTAAAATTCAACACTCTGAAAACTAAGATCATGACATCTGGTCCCGTCACTTCATGGCAAATAGATGGGGAAACAATGGAAATGGTGATAGACTTTATTTGGGGAGGGGGGGCTTCAAAATCAGTACAGGTGGTGACTGCAGCAATAAAATTGAAAGATGCTTGCTCCTTGGAAGAAAATCAATAACCAACCTAGACAGCATATTAAAAAGCAGATGCATTACTTTGCCAAGAAAAGTCCATCTAATCAAAGCTATGGTTTTCCCAGTAGTCTTGTATGGATGTGAGAGTTGGACTATAGAGAAAGCTGAGTGACAAAGAATTGATGTTTTTGCAGTGTGGTGTTGGAAAACCCCCTTGAGAGTCCTTGGACTGCAAGGTCAAACCAGTTAATCCTAAGATATAAGTCCTGAATAGATATTGGAAGAACTAATGCTAAAGCTGAAACTCCAATATTTTGGCCACTTGATGTGAAGAACTGACTCACTGTAAAAGACCCTGATGATGGGAAAGATTGAAGGCAGAAGCTGAATGGGATGACAGAGCGTGAGATGTTTGTATGGCATCACCGACTCCATGGACATGAATCTAAGCAAGCTCCAGGATTTGATGATGGACAGGGAAGCCTGGCGTGTTACAGTCCATGGTTCAGAGTCAGAAACTGAGCGACTGAACTGACTGACTGAGGTTATACATGCTCTAATAAAGGAATGTAGAAGCCAATAACATTTAAATATCCTGATCTGTGTTTTGTATGTATTTTGAAGAAATAAATTAATGAAGACTAAATAAACAAAACTAAGTAGTCCAAAGAAGAAAGTGAGAAAGTATAGATGCTATTTGCATATTCCCGAAGGGAGCCAATTTTTTGAATATGTGTAAAATCCAACTTTATAACAGTGTTCAGCAATGATATTTTTTAATGTCAATTCACAGTTGAGAAAAGTGATGAAAATATTCAATATTTTAGTCACACAGCTGGGAAGAGATTGATCTGGGATATGAATCAAGATTTATCTACAAATACTTTTTCTGTACTTTGTACTCTTCTCTAATGCCAGAAGGCCGTGTTTGTCAGTCATCACTACAATTGGAAGTCAAGTTTGCCAAGCAAGCCTGAATCAGATAAGACTCTTATTTTTCTTTGCAACTGGGAGCTAGATTGCCTATGTTGGAGCTAATGCTCCTACACAATTAAGCTAATGTCATATGATCAGTTTGGTAGAAATCCATTACCTCGGTTGAGTGATGAATCCACCACTTTTGCAACTTAAAATCCATCAAATAGTTATTCTGAAAGTATTGTGTAAACACTATCTAAAATAAGTACCTTACAAAATGTTTTTACATTGTGGAATCACTTATGTGATGTAGTAAGGAGATTCCTGACTTGTAAAATGTTAAGGTGAAAGTGACTGAAATCATTTATTGGATGGGAGTGCTTCCCATTAGATATGAACATACTCTGAAGTTTTTGCCAGAGTCCTTGACTCCAAATGGACTGTTAACACCAGTGTAGCCTAGACAAATGAAAAGAATAGATAATCAAATATAATTTATATTGTTTTGTGAATAAAATTTGATTTCATGTTATTTAGTCTTCCATGTGTTATATATTTACTTTTTTCAAAATGAAAAAGTAATTAAACTATAAAAGGGAAATGGACTATAACTATGTTATATTCCCCAAGGGATTTATACCTCTAAATATGTTGTTTAGGTATTTGATATAATAATTATCTTTACCCTGAGGCACAGATATTCTATTTTGGGGAAAACACGTAACTATTTGGTGCCCATTAACCTTGGGAATGCATGGACTTCCTCTCTTTCAACCCCCTATATAATTTCATATCTCATTTGATCTATTTCTTTTTGTATCAGAAGGTATTCCTCCCAAATTTTCTTGGGACTTATTGAGAGATTTTGACCTGATACTTGAATTATGCTTGAGATAACTTTCATAATGAGATGAAAGAGGAATTTTCAGAGTTCTCACTCTGAAACTGTATATATCCGTGACTACTTCCGAACTGACTGAAGATGGTCTTCAATTTGGAGTGAGTAGGATGGCATGATGGCCAAAAACAATCTCAAGGGATCCTATGGACACAGAAACCATACAATTTACTTTTCACAAATTGCTTAAGTTAAATCTTTATCTATATATTCTTTCAAGTGCAAACTTCTTTTATAATGAAACAGAAAATAAGAATCTGACAAGCAAACCGTTACTGATTTCTACTTATCAGAAGGTGCAATGCTTATTTACCAAGGATTTTTACCCATTCTTAAGGTTACTAAGGAAATTATTGCTCACATACTGTTGTGTAATCAGTGCTGCCTCTGCCCTCAAAATCCATCAAATCAAGTCCTGGGAAAACAGCAACTTCACAAATTACAAAGTTAGCCTGAAACTGCAGCTATCTCATTAACTTTGGAGCTGGAAAACTTCCCAAATTATTACGCACTGATCAATTAGTGCTCTTTTCTGTATTGTTTCTCTTACACACACACACACACACACACACACACACACACATTTTCTAGAAAATATAACTGTCTTGAAGATAAAATATGGCAGTATATCTTTTATTACCTAATTTTAAGAATTTTCATATTAATAATAGTGTCACTACTGTGCTCTGCTGTGTGCTGTGCTGGGCTTAGTCGCTCAGTTGTATACGACTCTTTGCAACCCCATGGACAGAATGTAGCCCATCAGGCACCCCTATCCATGGGATTCTCCAAGCAAGAACACTGGAGTGGTTTACCATCCCCTCCTCCATGGATCTTCCCCACCCAGGATTGAACCCAGGTCTCCCACATTCTTTCTTATCTGAGCCACCAGGGAAGCCCAAGAATACTGGAATGGGTAGCCTATCCTTTCTCCAGGGGATATTTCTGATGCAGGCATCAAACTGGGGTCTCCAGCATTGCACACAAATTATTTACCAACTGAGCTCCCAGGGAAGCCCATCACTAATGTTAGGAAAATATAAATTACAGACATTCCTTGAAACAATACTTTAATAAATGTAAAATATTTATAGATTATTAAGTTATTTAAAAACATTATTTGAATAGTCTTCTTTTAATAATATTCTCCTAATAATAAATAATGACAACAATAATTTTTCATATTGAACATTTATTTTCAGACATTCAAGTTGTAGAAGGGAAATTCTCAAAGCCCACACTTAGATTGTAAATTATTAAAATCACCAATGGAATAAATGTATGATAGTCTCAGTGGAATCACATTCTCACACAGTTGCACTGATATCCTGCAGTTAATTTCATGGGATACACTTAACTTGATTGAATTATTGAATTTGCCACTTACACTAATCAAAATTGATTTCCATTGAAATAGTTGAACCAGTATCTTTGTGCAGTGACACTTCCAAAAGTACTTTTATTAAGTGGTTCTCACCGTATAAATTCTATCCACAGCCTAATATACTCTTCACAACAACCCATGAGGTAAACAGCAGTATTTCATGTGTGTGTGTGTGTGTGTGTGTCTATCTGAGATAATCTCAGAGAAACAATGTAACTCACGTGTAAAAGTCTCTCCTTCCATTAAAATACAGAGATAATTTTTTCAAAGTCTTTACTCACAAGTTTTTTGATTCAAGCCAGAATCATTCAGGTTTGGGGTAAGGAACATTGTTGTAGGATTGTCAGATCTAATCAAACCAGGAAGGAGAGAGACTGCAGACTCCTCTATATGTGACTGCACAAACAGTTTGTGTTCTACTCACATACATCCATTCATTCAGTAACTCTTTCATTCTTTTGATTAATATTGACAGAATGTCTTCTATATGTCAGACACTATTAGCTTCTGGGGTTACAATGATGTATAAGATGCAAAATCTTATCTCAGGTTGATTAAAGTTGAGTGAATGAAATAAATATGCATATCAATTAAAGTGGTAACAAAAGTCCTATGATAATGATAAATGTGTGATCAAGAATAACCTCCCAAATTGATGAGGTCTCTTCAAGAGAAGGCTGAAGGCTTCTAGATGTAGAAATCACAATGTGCAGTAGCCAACAAGAGAGATAATGGGCATATATATACCTTGACAAAACCATAACTCAAAAAAACATATGCACCCCAGTGTTCATTGCAGCACTATTTACAATAGCGAGGACACGGAAGCAACCTAAGTGTCCATTGACAGATGAGTGGATAAAGAAGATGCGGTGCATGCACACAATAGACTATTACTCAGCCATTAAAAGGAAGGAAACTGGTCCGTTAGTAGAGATATAAATGGGCCTAGAGACTATCATGCTAACTGAATTAAGTCAGAAAGGGGAAAAAAAAATTAGTTCATATATGTAGAATCTAAAAAAGGGTAGAGATGAACCTATTTGCAGATAAGGAACAGAAACATTGATGTAGAGAATGGACATGTGGACATGGGGAGGGGAAGGGAGGGTGGGACATTGGGACTGACATATATACATTACTATGTATAAAATAGATAGCTACTGGGGACCTGCTTCTAGCTCAGGGAGCTTATGTGGGTGCTGTTATGACCTACAGGGGTGGGATGAGCATAGGGGGGAGATTCCAAAAGGGAGGGGATATGCATATCCATATAGCTGATTGACTTCATTGTACAGAAGAAATTGATACAATATTATAAAGCAACTATACTTTAATTAAAAGAGAGAGAGAGAGCATAGTACTGCATACCCCTGTCAGTTCTTCTGGTATAGCTGACTAATTAGAAGTGAGGACAGAGGAGTAATATTATCAGACTTTTATTTGAAACATATTACTATGCCTGTAACATAAATTGTGGATCAGAATGTGGAAATCCTGAGATCATGAAGATTAGAAGGATTTGAGGTGATTTGCTTAGGAAATGACAGAGAGCAGAGCTAAGATAGTGGTCATGTGGATAAGAGTACAAAAATAGGAGATGTGATGGTTAATATACGAAGCAGCAATGGTTTGAGTAAATGACAAGGCAAGGATGCATCTTAGGTTTTCAGAATTCAAGATCCATAAAAGGATAAAGGAAGAGTTGCTGGGTGAATGAAGAATGTGTATATGTTGAAGGGTGGATGGAAGGACTGTGACAAAGAGATCATATTTTATACGCCTGAATTGCCCATGAAGTATTTAAGAGATCTTGAGTCACTAATTAGAGACTGAGGTCATGATCTCAGAGAAAAGTTATAAGTGTCACTAATCTGTAGATAGCCATGAAAACCACTAGAGTAGCTGGACTCATCTAAGAAGAGTGTATGTAGATGTGGTTTGATTTTATTCTAATGAATGTTAAGAAGTAATCCAGATAAATGAATATACATGTTTTGAAAAATGTCCAAGTTAAGATTTCAGAGATCATATGAAAATGAGGAAAGGAATTTACTCTACTAGTTATCAAAATAGATTATCAGTAAACAATTTCATTGGTGTAGTTTTACAGAAAAAAAAACGTCAAATACAGAGGACTGAAAGGCAGTTGGAGATCAAGGCATATTTTACATAGTTTATAAAATCTGTCTAGTTTATTGATCAAATTTGAGGTGTTCTGTCTTTTATCACCTAAAAAGTTTCAAACACAAACTCAGCATGAAGGAAGACATTGCTTGTGGTATAAGAATAGCTATTGGGATTTTGAGTCTTTCTTCCTAACTCCTGGACTTCACTAATTTAGGAATGCTGGACAATTTAATTAGCCCTTCTGAATTTCATGTTCTCTTTAGGAGAGGATTAATTATAGTAATAAGTATCTCACAGGGCCATGGTAAAGAAAAAATGAAGTAATATATGAGAACTCACTTTAGAACTCACTCATAACTCTAAATATCATGCATATAAGATATTATCAATAACATGTGCATGTTACCCTTTAACACTAAGGTGTTTTTGATTTTTCTTTGTTTTTAATCTCTATATTGTAGTTCTTTGTTTTATGTTATTACAACAGAAGTATAAAGATTAATATTTTATTTTCATTTTTGGTCCTAATTTCTAAACAAATCCCCACATGATCAAAGGAAGGAAAATATGTCATAGCTTCAGGTAGTATTAATAATACACAAGCTGTTACTGAGGTTATGCTATTCAATGAACAGATAAAATGGATCTAACCCTTCCTTCTGGGGCTTTCCCAAATTGTTCTCAGAAATCAAACACCCAAATTAGGTACAGTTGTCTGTGGCTGGGAAGGTTGTAAGGCTCGGTAATAAGGACAGCTTTCAAATTCAGGGGAATTTGTGCAAACAGCATTGCCATTCTCCAAGGCTTCGGAGGCTGGAGTGTCTGGTGGCTTCCGTTCAACTGTCACTTGTATGTCATTGATACGTGCCCTTTCTTCTTCTTTCATGCTGATTCATTGATACACACTCTGGTTTCCCACAGGTGTTTGACTATACATATCTTTTCAAAAGTCTCTATATTAGTAAAATATGGTTCTCAACCCTACAAAACCCAAAGCTTTTTTTTTTTTATAGTACACATTTAAGCTATAATGTAATCATAATTCTATTTAAATTAGGGAATATAATTTTAAATGATAAATCAATATAATCCCTTACCTTTAAGAGGAAAAAGATAAAATAATATATATTCAATATGTAAATACTTATGCAAACTATACTAGGAGACATAGTAAATAAATCAAATGCTAATATTCCTCTGGCTTGAGTTGGTGACTAAATCACTGGGTGAGACATAGATTCTTTATAGAATCTGATAGATTCTATAAAGAAAACTGCAGTTCCTGGGGCTGGTAGCAGAGAAGCCATTGGACTTTTGAGGCCTGGAAGCCCGTGAGGAGGGTACAGATATCAGAACAACGAAGAGATAGAGAGCCGTGTAGGAGATGTCTGCCTAGAGTTAGAACTTGGATTATGGACACAACCAGCTAACAGCAATCACACTGGGGTCAGAATAAACAATGTAATCTCTCACCTCTCTCCCTTTCATTGCTTGCTTATGTTCCTCATGGGTTAAGCCAAATTAAATTCCAGTGATCAAGGAGGTCCACTGGTGCAGAGTGGCCTCTTGGGGCATAGAGAAGCTTGAAGAAAGACAATGAATGGATGAAAAGGAGCATAGGAAAGATACTCAACAAATACTTCCCAAACCCTCTTTCCACTGTTATCACCTAGCTGGAGCCAGTAATAATTGCTCTATGGTAGTGGGTCTAACATTGTTTTCAGGATAGTAGCCTTGTCATATGAGGAAATTCTTAGGAATGTAAACTCTTCAATCCTACCACAGAACTACTTAATCAGATACTCCAGAAATGAGATGCAGAAGTCAACATTTTAGCAAGCCCTCCACATGACCACAAAATGGGTTAAAGTATGATAACCCACTGCTGTAGGAAGACTGGAGTCAAATGCTGAAAGGAGTCCGGGAGAAGAACAATCAAAGAGCCTCCTTCTTAGAGAGTCCTGTGATGTATCGTGTTGAGCCTGCTCACTGCTTTGTCTATCGTTTCTGAAGTCTATTCTTATCCTAAATAACAGGAGGGAGGCAAAAGTCCTTTGCTTTATGTATTGGGTTGGCCAAAGCTTTTTTCAAATTTTTATGACATTTTATGGAAAAACCCAAATAAACTTTTTGGCCAACCCAATAGGACTCCTTAATACCTAGAACCCCCGGCTTTGGCCAATACTGCAAAAGTAACCCCCTGTCTCAGTAAAAGTAATCTCATCTAAACTTGTGAGCTACTTTGCTTAGTAAGAATCTGTTTTCTCCTTATAAATTTTATCAGAGATGACTTAGAGAAGGTTTAGCAGGGAGATTAGTATTATAACCTGTCTTTCTACAAACATATTCACTAACCTGCTTGCATCTTTTCCCATATATTTGATCTTTCCTCCCACTCCATGGGCAAAAGATGCCTACTTCTTTCTAAGGTTTCCTCTACTATATATTTTGTAATCCTCTGGCCTCCAAGTGATATTCTTGACAACTAGTAGATTTAAATTTTACAGATTTCCTTATATCTCTCCTGTATGTATGACCAATTAAACGGTCAAACTCTGAATCAAAAGTGAGGGATGTGTACTTTGCCTGCTTTACTTGGAGGCACAGTAGAGTCCCAATCATGTTCAACAATGATGAATTGAACATAATGATTTTATCCACTCAAGCTAAAATACTGCATTATAAATGGAATGGTTACAAGTTGAACAAACTGACCCAGGAGGGTCATCAGACTCAATCACAAAATCCTAATTGGCTAAACTCAACTGTTTAGTTCCTCACCCATTCTTTATTTGAGCTCTTATACACTTTTAATAGTTGACCAATCTTTATTTTTTTTGCCACACTATGCACCATATGATATTTTAGTTCCCCAACTAGGGATCAAATCCACACTCCTTTGCATTGAGAGTGCAAAGTATTAACCACTGGACCACTGGGGAAGTCCCTAGTTCACCAGTCTTAATTCTTGACAATCCCTTTCTCCAGGCATCTTGAACACCACACCTATCTAGTTTTTCTGCTTTACTTCTGGTTCTCTTTCTCAGTCTCTCTGTCCTGATGCTCATCCTTTTCTCATATCACAGTGCCCTTCTTTTCTCTACCCATATCATCTCCCTCTGTTTTCTCAGTCACATGACTTCAATAAGTAACCCAACACCTTCAAATGCTCATCTCCAGCTCCTCCTCTGTGCCCCAGGAAGATGAGCAACTGCTTACATAGCATTTCTACCTGAATGTCTAAGAATCTGACCTCTGACACAAAAAACGTTAAACTGGTTCTCCACTCAGAAACGTCCTGGGTGTCTTTCTGTCTTGGTTACTAGCACCATCATCCACTCAATGTTTCAGACCCAAATCTAGGAATCCTTGTGCCCTGTATTCTCCCTCGTCATTTCCACATCCAATTCAGTCTAAGTCCATCTCCGCTCTCTCTGTTTCCTGAACTGGATAATTTCTCATCACCTCACTGGCATCACCTCAGCCCTTTTTTCCTCTTTCTGGTGAACACTTAGCTCTAGCTTTCAGTCTTCTCTTTCCTTAGAAATACTATGTGCCTCTGGGCTTTGGGTTAAGCATAACTTTAGTCTGTAGACTATTTGTTCTCCCCTCTTCCTGGAACAGCTTCTCAGTGGCCAGCTCCATTACTACACTTAACTCATAATTCCTCAGAGATCTTCCCTGGCCATTCCAAATGAAGTAGAACCCTCTCTACTCCACTTAATATAATCACATTACTCTGCTGTACTTTCCGATTGGAACCTTTTGTTATTTTAAGTTATTGTTAATTTAATTGCTTATTGTTTTGATTATTTACCTTTTATCAACTAGAATATGAGCAAATGATGACATGATTTTACTAAAAAAAATTGTTGCCCCCCTATTATATCAGAGATTGGCAAATTATAGATGGTAAATAAATAGCTATTGAATGAATGAAATAAAAATTTGTCTTGCTATTTCAAACATCTCCACTCCTGCACGAGCACTGCATGAACTGGCCAGTATTCCAGAAAAAGAGAATAGACTAATATCTTCTCTGTCTCCCAAATGTTCTAAGCCATGTTGCTCTTTTAGGCAATTGTAAGATTGTACGTGCAATTTATAACAGTGAAATGATATAATTTCCATAGATTATCCTATAAACCCCTAGTTTTTCTAAAAAACATTTCCTGTGTTCACAAATTGCAAATTTTCAGTGTGGTAATGCATAGGCTTGAAATTTTAATTAAATGATTAAAAATTTAACAAAACAGTACTTGGCTATACAAAGCTATTTAATGTTAACTATAATCTCACAGAGTGTGAAGTTATGGGTCGGCTAAAGGCCAAATTTATTTCGGAAGTAGTGTATTGTGATTATCATGTGAATCAAATCAGCAGAGAAGAAAGGCACAGCTTGATTGTTTTATTATCAGAAAAAAATATTTAATATGTGTGGAGGTGCTGTGTCCATTAGAGACTGTGTCTGCATGTAAAAATAATAAAGGTACCATTTCTGATAAGTTAAGGATGGACAGTCAAAAACCCAAGAATTCCGAATAATAATAAACCCAGAAAAACCATCGTTTTGAACTTTTCCTTTTTTCCCACCTATTTGCACATTAAACATATCATTTGATTACTATTGTCTGGCAAAAGTGGAAACACAGATTTATTAAATACCTGTTTTGTGTCAGATTTTACAAAAATTACCATTTGAATTGCCACTATTGTATTTATCAGACTGGCACTAAGACAGGTAGCTTGCAACTTAACCGAGTCCTACTTTCAAACAGCAGCAACAAATAACAATTACAATTATTAGCATGTAACATTATGAACCTGGCACTGTGCTAAACATTTTATAGGAATCATCCAATTGAATCCTCATGATAAACACATGAGATTTTGTATTACTTTACTGAGAGTTCTATTATTTTTCAGTATTAGGTATCTCACCCAAAGTTACATAGATCCAGAATCTAAACCCAGGTGCACACTAAAACCAGAGATTGTAGTATCCTGCCTCAAGAACTTGGTGCTCTTCTTTACAATGCTGCCCTACCAAGGATATAATGAGAAACCATTGTGCACATTTGGTCATCTCCTTTCAGATCTAGTATCCAATGCTTTCTGCCTTCAGATGATCAGTGAATGAAGTGGATTTATCAAGTCACAAGAAATGGATCAGATTAAGGATCTGGAATTGGTTGGAATATTGAGAGCAAAATGAGAGGAAGCTGCTGAGAATTTACTACAACATATAATTTTAAAAAAAATGATGAGATATCAGAAATAAGAATGGCCCAGCGACTGTAAGGGGACCCAAGGGAAGGACATGGAACATGTTTTTTAAAATCTGAGCATCCACAGATACCCTGGGTTGGGACACTCTGTGTTGATGATATTAGCTCACTATGGCCCCCTTTGCTTGGTAAGTAATAAAGGTATTCCTTTCTATTTCACCCCTCCTCCCAAATAAATAAATAAATAAACAAAAATCTGAGCATAGGACATCTAAACCTCACTTTTGAATATGAGATATCAAATTTATGAAGAACAAAAAGACTTTTCCTCAATTATCCAAACAATTCAATTATGTTTACTCACAAATTCTAAGCATCCATTATAAACACATGTCCAGCATCATTTCTCCCAATCCTATGGATACGTCTGGCTGACACTGTGTACATTACAATATGCACACTTCATGGCACCATTTCCCCTGCAGTACAAGGGTAGGGTTTGGATAGACAAAGAGAAGAGGAAGAATCATTCATGAAATGATATATGAGCAATGTTTCTGAGGTGAAAAGAGCCATGGCAGACAGGAGGAAGGTATTTGAGTAGAACAGCAAGCCATAATGAAGAGGAGAAAAGATAAACATTGGTGTAATCTCTTTAACAGAGGACATTGCCACTTGGATTTTTTAAAACAGAGCTAGTATGCTTGTATCCAATTAGGAAAAAACAAAACATAAAAGGTTTGAATCCCTCTATCAGCATGATGACAAGGTAAAAGTGTGAACTGTCAAAAGAAATTCAAAAAATAATTTGAAAAAATATATACCTGTATAACTGAATCACTTTGCTGTACACCCAAACCTAACACAACATTGTATATCAACTATGCTCCAATATAAAATTATTGTTTTAATTAAAAAAAAATTTAAAGCTTCTGGAGAATGCCTAACATACTAAATGAAACAGAGACAAGCTTTAGAGAGCTTAGTCTTTTGAGGCAGGATCTAAAATTAGACATTTAAAGGCAAGAGTTAAGAAGAAGATGATAGAAGGATCAGTGGGACTGACTGGAAGATTGACTGTTTATTGAAAGAAGGAAAATTTTAAGTAAAAAGCTATTTTGAATGTAGGGATTTCAGGATAAGGGAGAATGATGTGGCCAGTAACTGAGAGGTCCTCTTCTAAGGGCAATCAGTAAACACATACTCACACACAGAGTTTATTTTCCCAGCTATAGGGGATGATCATCAGATTCAGAGAAGCAGTGAGTCAACATTGACTCAAAATTCTTGTGAAAAAATACAACCGTTTATATATACTTGAATGTTTTTTTCTTAATTTTGGAGCTGTCTTTGGTCTTAAGTGTCATGTTCTAGATGCGAGATTTAGTCTTGACTTTTGCAATACAAGCAATGTACAAGATATCAGTATAATTATTACTATAGTTTTAAATATTTTTCTTATAAATAATTGACAATTGTTGTTTATTCATCATTAAATTAGAAATTCATATTGAAGATAAGTGAGCTTCTGCAAAGAAAACTTCTATTTATTACACCAGCTGAAGATACTTGGAAAATCACAAGAGCTTGTGATTGACTGATTATCTTAATATTCATAAAATGTACAAACTGTGTTTGAGATTTTCTAGGAGATTATATTAAAAATGGAGCATAGGCAATAACAGCAACATTAATGAAGCAACTAACAAAACTCACTTTCTTGTTGGTGACAGCAGTTAAAAAAAAAAAAAAAAGAGTTACAATTAAACCTAAAAAATAAAATAAAAAACAGGATCCAAATACTTATTTCTTAATAATTACCCTTCTCAAAGTACTGTATAAATCCTGGACAAACAATTATTTGTTAGGATTTTTGCCTAAATTGCTGTCTAACTCAAAACCTATTGAATACAGGCAAACACCATAGAACACCCATTTTGTCCTCATTTTCTGTGCTTTTTAACCTCTGTCTGCTGTTGAAGAGGACAGGAAGACTTAATTTTTTTCTTCTGAACTATCTACTCATGCCAGCCACTATGTCTCCCCATGAACATACAGTTAACATACTCAGGAACACTTTATTGAGGTATCAAAGCATGGTAGCTAAAAGCATGAGCTTTGGAGTTAAAGATATACATGAAAGTACCCTGAACTTACCATTAAATTATTGAATGACTTTGAAAAAGCCATTTAAATCTCACTTCTTTCATTTACAAAATTGAGCTTATAATCGTGTCAGAGTGTTAGAGAGTTTGGAGTACAGCCAATGGTATACATATGGGAGCCCAACTCTTAGAACTATTAGTATTTATTATCATTAAGAAGGTATTTTCTGTTGTTTCTACAAATGTAAACTGCATGTTTGCTTTCTGTAAACCAAGGAATAGACGACATTTCCTTACCACATTGTTTCTGGTCTCCAGCAACAATTCACTTGGCATTCTTGACCTCCTTACTCTAATAGAAGAAAAAAATATGTGAATTTTGAGAAAAAAAGAAGATTTTAATGACTAAACTTGATTCCATACAATGAGAACTCTTCAGGGAGTGACCACTAAATTCCCTGAAGTCTGTAATTTTAGTAGAATTTTTCCATTTATTGAAGGTGGGATAGAGTGGAGGAACTCAAACTGAGAACAGAAACGTGGACTAAATACCAGGAAGTTTAACGCCATGATGTTAAACTCCCTCCGAGAGTGGGTGAAGAATTTTTGACTTAGCTATAATTTTGCTTGTTGTCGTGTTCTTTTTAGATGTACCAAAAGAGGCTACAATGAGTGAGAAATATAAGACTGCACAAGTAAAAAGCATAAAGGGTAGTGAAAAGCAGTAGTCTCCAATTTTGATGTGCGTTAATCACCAGGATGTTGGTGGCTAACGTGATGAAGTAGGAAGACTTTGTGGTCACCTCCTCCATGGGCAAATCAAAATTACATTTACAGAGCAGCTATTGATGAGAAACCTGGAAGGCTAGCAGAAAAGATCTCAACTGAAGATATAAAGACAGAACCACAATGAGATGGTAGGAGGGGTGGAAATGCCTCAAGATGGTCAACCCACAACCTGGAGAATACTTATAATGGCTGAGGCCCTCTCTAAGGAGTGAGGAATCTGAAAACCACACTGGGCTCTCCTGCTGGCAATTTTGCACTAGAAAGACAAGCCCCAGAAAGTTTACTGACTTTGAGGAGAGACAAAGGGCTGTGAAAATGGAGACTTCATGCTTAAAGTGTACACACAAAACCTCATGTGCTCTACCACCCAGACTAGAAATGATAGTCTAAAAGCAGGCCAGATAAGAACCACTTACTGGTCTTGGGAAGACTTCCAGAGAGGCAGGCCACTGCAGCTCACCATGGAGATACAGACTCTGGCAGTAGCTATGTTTAAGGCTCATTATATTAACACCATAAGGACATGGTGCTGCTTACTGCATTTTGATATTCTTCCTGTAGCTGATTAGTGCAGAGAACTGGTCCCATCCATCAACCTGTCAGAACCAGTAGGGAACATTTCAGTCCAAGCAAATAGCCTAGTGGGGATCTACCAACAAGTTGATTGCCTTAAGACCCCATGAGTCCATAGCTTCCCCAGGATTCAGCACCCACCAGAGATACTAGGACCTGGACCTACCCTCCAGAGGGTCAGTACTGGCCTTGGAAGTCTCAGTAACTTGCATCTGGAGACCCTGGGACATGGCTTGCTCTACTAGTAGATCAAGACTAACCTCAGAACTAACCTGACCAACCTGTGCAGACTCCAACCACAGGATCCCCCTGGGTACTGAATTCACCCATCAGTGGGATGACTCCGGGTCTTTTAAGGTCCTATGGTCAGACTCTGGGAACTGGCTTTGCCAACTCAGGTGGGGCGAGGTTGGGGGAGGGGTCAGAATTGCTATCAATGTGTTTTCCTGTGACTGCATTGTTTCCCAACTTGCATGTGCCCTCAAGTGAAAGACAATAATAAAAGGAAGCAAAGACCATGAACGTACACAGATGGAGAGAATAGCTGTAGGAAACTGGATGTGCAAGCCAGTAACTGAAGACAGGGCCTGGTCCAGACCCACAAGCATCTAAGGCTGCCATGGTTATTAGTGTGTTCTCCTGGGATCTTGGAGTCTCCTTCCAGGTGTGCATGCTGCAGTGGAGGCCTGTGAAGGGCTTCAGGCTAGCAGTATGCAAGTGCACAGCTGCAGGGGTCACAGTCAATCAGTACAGTTGCTCAGTTGTATCTAACTCTCTGTGACACCATGGGCTGCACCACGCCAGGCTTCCCTGTCCATCACCAACTCCCAGAGCTTACTCAAACTCATGTCCAATGACTTGGTGATGCCATCCAAACATCTCATCCTCTGTCGTCCCCTTCTCCTCCTGCTCTCAATCTTTCACAGCATCAGGGTCTTTCAAATGAGTCAGCTCTTCACATCAGGTGGCCAAAGTATTGGAGTTTCAGCTTCAACATCAGTCTTTCCAATGAACACACAGGACTGATCTCGTTTAGGATGGACTGGATGGATTTCCTTGCAGTCCAAAGGACTCTCAAGAGTCTTTTCCAACACCACAGTTCAAAAGCATCAATTCTTCTGCACTCAGCTTTCTTTATGATCCAAATTTGACATCCATATATGACCACTGGAAAAACCATAGCCTTGACTAGAAAGGCCTTTGTTGGCTAAGTAATGTCTCTGCTTCTTAATATGCTGTCTAGGTTGATCAAAACTTTCCTTCCAAGGAGTAAGCATCTTTCAATTTCATGACTGCAATCACCATCCGAAGTGATTTTGGAGCCCAGAAAGATAAAGTCAGCGACTATTTCCCCACCTATTTGCCATGAAGTGATGGGACCAGATGCCATGATCTTAGTTTCTTGAATGTTGAGTTTTAGGCTTTTCACTCTCCTCTTTCACTTTCATCAAGAGGCTCTTTGGTTCTTCTTTGCTTCCTGCCACAAGGGTGATATCATCTGCATATCTGAGGTTATTAATACTTCTCCTGGTAATGTTGATTCTAGCTAGTCCTTTATCCAGCCCAACATTTTGCATGATGTACTCTACATTTAAGTTAAATGAGCAAGGTGATAAAATACAGCCTTAATGTACTCCTTTTCCTATTTGGAACCAGTCTGTTATTCCATGTCCAATTCTAACTGTTGTTTCTTGACCTGCATACAGATTTCTTAGGAGGCAGATAGGTGGTCTGGTATTCCCATTTCTTGAAGAATTTCCTACAGTTTGTTCTGATCCACACAGTCAAAGGCCTTGGCATAGTCAATAAAGCAGAAGTAGATGTTTTTCTGGAACTCTTTTGCTGTTTTCTTGATCCAACAGATATTGGTAGTTTGATATCTGGTTCCTCTCCCTTTTCTAAATCCAACTTGAACATCTGGACGTTCATGGTTCATATACTGCTGAAATCTGGCTTGAAGAATTTTGAGCATTACTTTACTAGCATGTGAGATGAGTGCAATTGTGCAGTAGTTTGAGCGTTCTTTGGTATTACCTCTCTTTGGGATTGGAATGAAAACTGACATTTTCCAGTCCTGTGGCCACTGCTGAGTTTTCCAAATTTGCTGGTATACTGAGTGCAGCACTTTCACAGCATCATCTTTTAGAATTTGAAATAGCTAAGAGGGGTAACAGGCAGAAATGCCAGAGGTCTCCAAATGGAGGAAATAGCCTGCAAGTGACAGACATTTTTATCTCTCTTAAATGGCAAGAGAAAACAAACTTTTCCTTCTCTATACAAATTTTAAAAGAGATTTCTCTTAAAATATTGTGTTGCCATAATGACACAATGTTTCACCTGAAGCTAACTATTCTCAAACCTAGAGGTAGTCAATGCATTTCTCTTATTAAAATGTTTATCTTAAGCTATGCTAATGTACTATGCATTTATCCCAAACTGTCTTCAAGTCAGTTCTGCCTCTTGGCTCAGAACCTACTTGACAAACCCGTGTTATATTCAGACATTGTTCCCCTAATCTATGTAAGTGAAACTATTTGTATGGTGATCTGCCCTTCTTTGAGATTCAAGTTAATCAGTTTATGGCCCAGCATGAACCATTTGGAGCCAAGATGCATCTTATGGGTGAGGGGCCTGATTCCATTCTGAGTTTTAAGACATTCCTTTCTTCCATTAACAGACTGCTAATGACTATATAACATCCAGCTGAAGACTAGCAGGGGAGTACTCTTTCTACCTCCTTTTGATGCTATGTCAGAAGCTTTCTCTATCTCCTTTATACTTTAATAAAACTTTATTACACAAAAGCTCTGAGTGATCAAGCCTCGTCTCTGCCCTTGGATTAAATTCTCTTCCAGGGGCCAACAATTCCAGTGTCTTTGTGTGCTTCAACAACAACCTTCCATCTTGGAGGCTCGTCTGGGATCCTTCAGGACAAGGTAAGGATGGTTGGAGCTCTAGTTCTTTGTTCTCTTAGCAAATACGTTTTCTGCTGTGCTTTACTAACTCTACGCTGTGCTTGTGTGAATGAATGACATGCCCTGTGTGAAGCAAGTGAGGAGCCCTGCTCTGCAGTTCCATGGTGATCTCATACGGCTTATGGCAGAAACCTGCCAGGGGTTTCTGGTTTGCACCCCAGGTGACATCAGAGGCAAGCAAGGTAAATGGTGAAGAGCTGGACGTCAGGTAGAGATGCAATCAGGTCTACCCTTGGTACATCCCCACCCCGTCTTGGTGGTAGAACCGGGAGGGACGAGGACGGTGCCTGCACTGGTAAGGGGCAGACTAAGTCTGACCAGGAAGCAAACCAACCTGCCAATGTCAAGGGGCACCCAATGTCTCCTTTGGGAACCAACCAGAAATGGAAGAAGCATGTGGACCGAACTCTCCTTTCTCGGTCAAAATTTTCAGTCTTTTTGACCATTTCATAACTCCTTAGGAATTAGAAATACTAACCTAATCTATCAGATCATAGACTTTCAAGAGACTTGTGATCTATACTGTTACTGTGTACTGTGGCTTAGGTCCCAAATTTGGATTAGTAGTCAAGAAAGTGCCTAGCCTCGCTAGGAATTAAAATTTCTGAAGCTAGATGGAGCTCTAGCTTCTAGAACTTCTCTGAGGTTAAAGGTTACTCAGATTGTGACTGCAATGTGTTTTTTCCTTTGGTAACGCTGACTCTTAGTGGACCAGAGGAGGCTCTTTTACTGGTGTGGTGATGCTTGGAAGGAACATCTCAGCTTTATGTTCATATCGGTCTTATTGTGGTCAGGAATATACTCAGGGTCATGCACAGACAATCAGGTGACAAATATTTCCCCCCGCGATCTTAGCTTGGGAGGCATTCCAGAAGGTTGCTCTGATTGCACCCCGGGTGACATCACAGGCAAGCAAGGTTAATGGTGAAGAGCTGGACGTCAGATAGAGATGCTACCAGGTCTACCCTTGGTACATCCCCACCCCATCTTGGTGGTAGAACCAGGAGGGACGAGGATGGTGCCTGCGTCAGTAAAGGACAGACTAAGTCCGACCAGGAAGCAAAAGTTTTTGATCTAAAGTCTGTCTACACTCCCATCTAGAACAGGGAGAGACGCCTCCGGTAGAGAAATGGCACTGTTTTTTTTTTTTTTTTTCTTTTTTTTCTCTCTTACAGATGGGAGCTAACAATTCCAGCTTCACTCCTTTGAACTGTATCCTAAAAAACTGGGATAGATTTGATCTCCAGGGCTTAAAGAAGAAACACCTGGTCTTTCTATGTGATACTACATGGCCATGGTATCCACTGGAGGATGGCAAAAAGTGGCCAGTTAGAGGGTCTCTTAAGTATAATACTGTTTTACAATTAGACCGGTTCTGTAAGGAACAAGAAAAATGGGTAGAAGTAGCATATGTGTTGCCCTTTTTCTCTCTGCGAAATATGTCAGACTTATGTCCTAAGGGTATTAGATTTGGGCATAAAACATTCAGCTCCCTCTTGTCTTCCTATGTTGCCCCCATACCCAGGGCTCCAAGCTGAACAAACTGAAAGCCAGAGACCCCTCCCCCAACCACCACCTCAGAAGGGTTGCCTTTGTCTCAGTGGAAACCCAAATTGAGATTCAAACTGCCTTGGTCTCAGTGGAAATTCAAACTGCCCACGTGGAGGTACAAACAACTCTTGCCTCAGTACGACCTCAGACTACTCTGGTTTCAGTAGAAACTCAGACCATTGAAGTAAGAAATAGAATAGAAGAAAAGAGACAAAGGAAAAAAAAAAAAATCTCCACTCTATCCCTGGGGTCATATGCACAGAGTCACCAGAGAGACTGAGAAACAGCCACTCAAGCTGTTGCCTCCTCATGAAACACCCACCAGGAGAAACAATCAGTCTATGAGAGTTAATAAGCCTTTTTCTTATTAAAAAAAATACAAAAAATCAAGGAGGATCTGGGAGACTATTTAGAGGACGCAGAAAAATATATTAGAGCTTTTAAAGGTGTTACTCTGCTTTATGACCTTACTTGGAAAGGTGATGTATATCTTGGGACAAATGCTGACTCCCAACTCAAAGACTCGAGTTTTGGGAAAAGCAGTTGCTTATGGAGATGAATGGCTTGGTAATGAATCAGTAGGAAAGAAGGAGAATGAGATAGTGGCCCTCCCCACTGGGAATCAGGCAGTCCCAACTAGAGAATCAGACTGGGACTACAACACAGCTAGAGGAAGAGGGAATCAGAGTCACTTTGTTAGACGTGTTCTTGAAAGACTCAGGCAGGCACATTCTAAGCCTTTAAACTATGGCAATTTGCAAACATAGAACAGGAGAAGAAGGAAGCTCCTGGTAAATCCTAGATAAACTAAGAGAAGCCCTTCACAGATTCACTGAGATTGATCCTGAAAGTAAAGAGGAAAAAGTGATCTTAAAAGATAGATTTGTCATTCAGTCAGCTCCAGATATCTGCCGTAAGCTATTAAAATCTGCGTATGGACCAAATCAGTCTTTAGATACTCTTACAACTGGCTCAGACGGTTTATTATGGTAGATAATATGAAAAAAAAAAAAAAAAGGCAAAGCAAAAAAGACAAAAGAAAAGATGGAAGCCTTCGCAGTGGCTATAAAAAACCTTCTTAAACAGCCTGAGAAAGATGCCCTGAGGGACCTAGGTAAAAACGGATGGGCTTGCTATTACTGTAGAAAAGAGGGGCACCTCAAGCAGGACTGTCCTCAGGCATTAAGCCGCCCCCAGCTCCATGTCTGGTCTGCAAAGAACCACACTGGAAGAGAGACTGCCCCCAGAGGCATAGGTCTCTGGTGGGGGGGTGGGGTCAGACTCTAAAGACAATCAAGATTGAAGGTGCCCGTGGGGTCCCCACACAAACTCCTGTCTTAATTACACCTGAGGAACCTCGGGTATTAATAATTGTGGGGGGCCGATCAGTTGATTTCCTTTTAGATACTGAGACAACTTACTCTGTGCTTACTGAAGCCCCTGGCCCACTTTCTTCCCAATCTGCTTCCATAATGGGACTGTGTGGATGAGGCAAAATATATTATTTCAGTTATGATTCACCTTACAACTGGGATTCTGTGTTATTTTCACACGAGTTTCTGATCGTGCCAGAATCTCCCTCACCCCTTTTGGGGAGGGATATACTGAGCAAGGTCCATGCCTCTGTTTTCATGAATATGGAGCCCTCCCTTTCTCTCCCTTTAGTTAAACAAAATGTAAATCCTAGAGTATGGACTGATGGAAAATCTGTGGGTCTAACACAAAATGCTATTTCTGTAGCTGTCAAACTCAAAGACCCACACTCATTTCCACATAAGAAACAGTATCCACTAAAACTTGAGGTTAAAAAAGGCTTAAAACCCAACATCAAAAATTTAAAGGAAAAGAGACTATTAGTTCCCTGTAACAGTCCTTCCAACACTCCTGTTTTGGATACAAAAAAAAAAAAAATCAAATGATAAATGGAGACCGGTTCAAGATTTACATATAATAAATGAGGCTGTAATTCCTTTACACCCTGTGGTGCCTAATCCTTATACTCTCTTGTCTGAAATTCCTGAATGAGCCAAATATTTCTCAGTAATTGATTTGACAGATGCCTTCTATTCAGTGCCTTTGGCAGAGAAAAGTCAAGAAAATAGAAATTTGTGTTTAAAGACCCTACACAGCCAGCTTCTCAGTTGACCTGAACAGTTTTGCCCCAGTGATTTCATGACAGTCCTCACTTATTTGGACAAAGTTTGTCACGGGATCTACAAAACCTTAATTGCTCTGAAGTGGTGGTGTTACAATATGTAGACGATATTTTGCTCTGTGCTGAGACAGAGGAAGCTTGTTCGTGAGCCTCAAAAGATTTCTTAAACTTTTTGTAACCACTGGCAGGCTGTGGTTACAAGACATCAAGAAAAAAGGCTCAGCTTTGTCAACAATGAGTTAGATATCTGGGCCTAATCATATCAGAAGGAACTAGGGCCATAGGCCCTGAGAAAATTAAACCTATACTAAATCATCCCCTACCTATGACTTTAAGACAATTGAGAAGATTTTTGGAAATCACAGGTTACTGTCATATTTGGATTCCGGGTTATGGAGAACTTGCCTGCCTTTATATAAACTTATAGCTGAAACTCAACAGGCCCAAACTGAAAAACTGGTTTGGTCTCCAGAAACTCAAAAGGCTTTTAAGGTTCTTCAGACTGATTTCCTGCAAGCTCCAGCTCTGAGCTTACCCACAGGGTCAAAATTTACTTTGTTTGTCACTAAAAGAAAAGGTATGGCCTTGAGAGTTTTGACACAACCCCGAGGGCCTCACCAACACGTATTACTTATCTAAACAGAATATTAGATGTAATTTCACGTGGGTGGCCCCACTGCCTAAGACTAACTGGGACAGCGGCTTTATTAACTCCTGCTGCTAAGCTGCTTCAGTCGTGTCTGACTCTGTGCGACCCCATAGATGGCAGCCAACCAGGCTTTCCTGTCCTTGGGATTCTCCAGGCAAGAACACTGGGTTGCAATTTCTTTCTCCAGTGAATGAAAGTGAAAAGTGAAACTGAAGTCACTCAGTCGTGTCCGACTCTAGCGACCCCATGGACTGCAGCCTACCAGGCTCCTCTGTCCATGGGATTTTCCAGGCAAAAGTACTGGAGCGGGGAGCCATTGCCTTCTCTATTATTAACACCTAAAGCTTTAAAAATAATTAATAGACAAAACCTTACTGTACTGACTTCTCATGATGTGAGTGGAATCAAATTCTCAGGTTAATATTTAGATGACAGACAGTAGGCTTCTTAAATATCAGTCATTGTTAAAAGGACCCATAACTAAACTCAAAGTTTGTGAAAATTTAAATCCTGCCGCTTTCTTTCCTGAAGAGAAAAATAAAACACCTGATCACAATTGTTCCCAATTCCTAAATTTAAGCTATACAGCTCAGAAAAATTTAATGAATACTCCATTAGACAATCCTGACATGGAAATACTTACAGATGAAAGTTCTTTTGTTTGGGATGAAAAGTGTAAAGCAGGTTACGCCATGGTGACTGCTAAACAGGCTTTGGAAACAAAATCTCTCCCCCAGGAAACCAGTGCTCAGTTGGTGGAGCTTGTGGCTCTGACCCGAACTCTAGAGTTAAACAAAGGACAGCGGGTAAATATATACACTGATTCTAAGTATGCTTATTTGACTTTACATGCTCATACTACAACATGAAAAAAAAAAAAAAGAGTTTACAACAACAACAGGGAAACCTATTAAACATTTCAGAGAGAGCGAGAGACTTTTAACTGCTATATATTGTCTTTAAAAAATAACTGTTATACATTACAAAGGGCACAGCAGGGATGGGAGTAAAGTAGCCAAAGGTAATCAGTTGGCTGTCTGTCAAGCCAAAAAACACTACACTTTACAAAACCCCTTCACTACAGACGCCTTTGATCTAGACAGGTCCTGAAAGGGAAAAAATACAATATATTAAAGAAAAATTAGAAAGATATGAAAAGCAAGGAACAAAGATGACTGATAAAAAGATGGTTACAGCCCGAGGATGGACGATGAATAATTCCTGAAAATGCTCAGTAGAAAATTCTTAAGGATTTACATCAGAGTTTTCATTTGGATGCAGAGAGTACTTGCCAAATGGCTTCTCATTTGTTTAAAGATAAAAATGTAATAAAAACTTTAAAAAATATTATCAAAAGGTGTGAGGTTTGTTAAAAAAAAAAAAAAAAACCCAAAGACTGAAAAGCTAACAAAATCTAAATTACAACAAAATGAAAAATATCCTGGAGAAGGAAGACTGGGAAATTGATTTTACTCATATGCCAAAAGCTAATAGATATTCTTGCTTACAAGTTTGGGTAGATACTTTTACTAGATAGATTGAGGCTTTTCCCTGTCATAGTGAACAGGCTAAGGAGGTTATAAAGAATTTAATTCACGAAATTATCCCCAGGTTTGGGCTGCCACGGAGCCTTCAGAGTGACAATGGCTCATCCTTTAAAGTTGCTGTAACTCAGGGGGTATCTAAAGCTCTAATAATAAAATATCACCTACACTGTTCCTGGAGACTCCAATCCTCAGAAAAGGTTGAAAAAGCTAATGACATTATCAAAAGACATTTGCACAAATTAACTCAAGAGACACAGGACAATTGGATTAAAGTCCTACCCATAGCTTTAATGAGGGCTCGAACTGCCCCCCAAAAGGTGAAACTGTCCCCTTTTAAATATATTTATGGAAGACCTTTCTTACACACAGACATTGTTATAGACACTGAAGCATTGAAATTAATTAGTTATGTAACTCAGTTCTCAGCCTTTTCAACAGACACTAACAGAACTCCTGGAGATGACTCCTGACCTAGCCTCTGAGTCAAACAAGCCTCTATTTGAGCCAGGAACTGAGGTACTATAAAAACATTAGGATATGGGGGCTCATCCCTTCTGCCCCTCTGGGAAGGCCCTTACCAGGTTATTCTTTCTTCTCCCACAGCTGTCAAAGTGCCAGAAATTGATTCGTGGGAACACCACACTTGCGTTAAGAGATGACACCCTGACCAAAACTAAGTGACTTTATTTTATGTCTTTACTTTCTATATTCTGACTTTGTACTTTTCAGATGGGTCTGATAATCTATGTGAGACTACTTCTGCTGACTTCAAAAATCGTGAGTCTGCCGTTTGATCCTCAAGACAATGCCTCCCTGCCCTGGGCTCACTCCTACACAACATTTCATAATTGGTCTAAGTGCTGGGTCTGTGGAACACTCCCCTCTTCATCAGTAGAAGGCTTCCCATGGTGGACATCTCTGCTTCAAGAAAAAGACTTTCTCCAAGTCTGTGAATACCTTTAACAACAATCACATGCGATGCCTCTTCTTCATCTGATGACATCTACCAACCCTAAAATGGACTGGTACAACACATTGCACTTTAACTATGGACATAATGTGACTTTTAATTTTAATTATACATTGTCACAGTTCAATGACTATTTTGCTACACGTAAGACAAATAGGTCTAGACAGGTTTTTTACCTGACATTTATCAAATATGGGATGAAGTTGTATGGCTACTCCTGAAAAAAGACGTTTAATATCTATTGCTCCTATATACTGAGAACAAACAGAGCCATCCCCAAAAAGTTAGCCAACAACTTAATTACAATAATTAAAAACAACTGATATTTTTGCCTCAGAAAATATACAACATAATCATTCCCTTGTTTTCCAACCCCAGTTCAGGTCCTCCCTTTGTCTGGCCAGGCACTAATTGAGACTGGATATCTCTGTCACGCTGGCTTGCTCCAAATGGGACTTCTCAGATATGTGGTTCTTACCTACGGACATGACTTCCCTCTGGTTGGATAGGGAGATGAACCCTGGGTCTAGCCTTTCGGTTCAGTTCAGTCGCTCAGTTTTGTCTGGCTCTTTGCGACCCCATGAATCGCAGCACGCCAGGCCTCCCTGTTCATCACCTTACTCACGGCTTTATATTTTCAGAGCTTCCAGAAAAGCCTGCTAATTGATTATTTGGCTGCAGTGTTTGTTCCCTCTTTGGAAACTACAGATGTTATGCTACGAGCGGATACTTTGACTAGTTTTACTCAATAGACATTACAAGATTCTCAAAAGGCTATTTCAACTCTTAATGCTGAACAAGCACAAATTAAAAAGGTGGTTTTACAAAACAGATTGGCTTTAGATATTCTAATAGCTGAGCAAGGGGGAACATGTGCCATTGTTCATATGCAGTGCTGTACATATATACCTGATATGAATACAAATGATATTCATTTTACTAAACACATGAACAAGATGTTTGGGGCCATAGATACTCCTGAAGCCACAATTGCCTCACTTTGGAAGACGTTAAATAGTTCCCCATGGTGGACAACTATCTTAATTACAATGATTCTGATTGTTTTGTTTTTGCTGTTTGCTCCCTATATCTGTAACTGTATAACTATTTGTTTCTAGCCGCATGGAAGCTTTTAAGTTACAAATGGTTGCTGAAACTCCTGCTACTGCTGCAGCTTCCTCCAACTACTATTTGGGGCCCCTGGATCAGATATCCTCAATATGAAGATTAGGAAAATATGTTGACTCACCAATTTAGGGACAATGCCCCTTGTCAGCTCAGAAACAGTTATAGAATGAAAACGACACCCCTTTTCCCTAGGCAACATAATTCTCCTAAAAGACAAGTGGGGAATGAGAGGGTAACAGACAAAAAAGCCAGATGTCTCCAAACTGAGGAAATGGCCTGCAATTTTCAGACATTTTTGTCTCTTACGTGGCAGGAGGAAACAAACTAGTGATATTTTTTCCTTCTTTATACAAATTTAAAAGGAGGTTTCTCTTAAAATACTGTTGCCATAATGACACCTGGTTTCACCTAAAGTTAACTATTCTCAAACCTAAGATGACCAATACATTTCTCTTATAAAAATGTTTATCTTAAGCTATGCTAATGTACTATACATTTATCCCAAACTCTGTCTTCAAGTCAGTTCTGCCTCTTGGCTCAAAACTTACTTGACAAACCAGTATGTTATATTCAGATATTGTTCTCCTAATCTATGTAAATGAAACCATTTTTATGATGATCTGCCCTTCTTCAAGATTCAAGTTAATCATTTTATGGCCCAGGATATACCATTTGGTGCCAAGATACATGGGTGAGGGGCCTGGTGCCATTCTGAGTTTAAGACATTCCTTTCTTTCATTAACAGACTGCTAGTGACTATATAACATCCAGCTGAAGACTGACAGGGGGATACTCTTTCTGCCCCCTTCTGATGCCTATGTCAGAAGCTTTCTCTATCTCCTTTAAACTTTAATAAAACTTTATTACACAAAAGCTCTGAGTGATCAAGCCTCATCTCTGGCCCCTGATTAAATTCTTCTCCTCCAGAGGCCAAAAATCCCAGCATCTTTGCATGATTCAACAACAACCTTTCATAGCTGAGCAATTCCATTGCCTCCACTAGCTTTGTTTGTAGTGATGTTTCTTAAGTGATGCAGGGGTCTATGCTGGCTTTTTGTACTGATGCAGCTGCAAAAACCTGAGCTAGCTGCCAGTGTGTTTCTTGGCTCCCGTGGAGGTGGCAGAGGGAAACCCTAAGAACTCAGGGGTCTGATGTCAGTGAACACAAATACCTGTGCAGTGAAGACTGTTCTATGCAGGGCTTCAGTGTCTATACCAGCTGATAGTTTCTTCAGTGGCAAAATCTGCTGTATTTGTTTTGCAGAGTGGGTCATTATAAACTGTGACCACTCCAACTGCCTGGCTGTCCTGAATAGTCCTTTCTTTTCCTGTTCTTGGCTATCTCTATAATCTCAGCTTTGCCCATCTGGGTGTGGTGAAACTGAAATGAGACCTTCACGTGATGCACAAAATACTGGGGAATCCTATGCGTCTTTTCTCAGTGAAGTGAACTCTTTCTAGCTGCTAATTTTTTGGCACTGAACAATGGTGGCTATTGGGATGTGATGATGCATAAAACTGAAGCTATATTCTTTCTCTTCTTGTGTGGTTATTGTCATGTTTCTTGTTGTTGTTCTGCTATATTGCTGAAGCTTTTTAAGTGGTTTCAAGAGATCTCACGGAGTAGTTTTGGTTCAAAGACAGCTATCTAATTATTGATCTTTTAAGGGGTATAGTGGCTGGGGTCTGCTAAGTTGTGATTTGGGTAACATCACACCATAAAATGACTTTTAAGTTAAAACAATGATTTGATATTCAGTTCTACATTGGGTATTTATCTTATGTGAACTATGTTAGGGGGCTTCCCAGGTGGCTTAATGGTCAAGAATCCACCTGCCAGTGCAGGAGACATTAAAGACACAGATTCAATCCCTGGGTCTGGCATATCCCTGGGGGACAAAATGTAACTCATTCCAGTAATCTTGTCTGAGGAATCCTGTGGACAGGGGAGCCTGGCATGCTGCAGTCCATAGGATCACAAAGAGTTGGACATAACAGAGCATGCCCAAACTATGTTATTTCATTTTTCATAAAAAATAGGGAAATATCTGCAAGTTGCTGTGGAGGCTAATGAGATAACATATAGAGTATCCAGGAGAGTTCATGAACTTGCATTTAGTAATGGCAGCTAATGTTATTATTATTACTTTGAATTAGCCTCCTATTCATGCCATTCTTATCCTAAACTCTCATTTCACACTCTGACTCCACTGTATATATTTCTGAATTAGACTTCTGTTTGACTTCCTACTTTTAAATGTCATCTGTCTTAATTCCTAGGATAATCATTTTAAAACAGATTTGATATTAGCAGTTCTGCAATAAGGATGGAAATTGTGATGTAACTAACTTTCATGAGCAATTATACTTAAAGTCATGCTTAGCATGCTCATATAATTTCCATCATTCATTACAAGGCTAGAAAAACCAATTTCTATATTAGTAGATGAAGATACCAAAATTTAGCTAAATTAAGCTATATTCACACTACTGTGGACAAGTATGAGATAATAAAAATGCAAAATTTTATTTACAATTATAAGAAAAAACACAAATTCCCTAGGAAAACATAGATGTCTATTAACTATTAATCTGGCCCTAACTTTGCTGTTACAATCCTCTCTGATATTGATGGCCCTGGGATAAGTCCAGATGTTTCTTTGCTTTTGAAAATGCTGTTCTTCCTGTTAGTATGTCCCTCCAGCTCTTTTCTCTGAATATCTATTCATTCTTTTAAGATCCAGCTTCAAGAGAACCCACCTTGAAGT
Source organism: Procapra przewalskii (assembly GCA_006410515.1). Taxonomy (NCBI): domain Eukaryota; kingdom Metazoa; phylum Chordata; class Mammalia; order Artiodactyla; family Bovidae; genus Procapra; species Procapra przewalskii. The sequence goes on from SJYF01001326.1 coordinate 947,186, forward strand.
TTTCCTCAAATCATACAAAACTATTTGTTCTGACTTCTCACAGAAATCTATGCATATATCTCCACAATCTTTTTTACCCACATTTCTATTCTCGGTTTATGTGTTTGCCTACCCCTATGCAACTTTGTGCTTTCAGGGTCCAAACCTAAGACTTGTTTATCTTTGTGACCTCGGGGATTAAAAAAGTGACCGAGCTGAGTATAACAAAGTGTGTAAAGGAAATCCACAAATGAATACATCAAAGCTATACAAAAATAAATGAGGCACAATGTTCTACTAAGATTGACTGACTTATAAAGGAAATTTGGAATCATGTCTTTACCTGGATTTTCTAATTAAGATAGACGAATTAAAAATAATAATTAACAGGCAAACTAATTCAATGAATACAGCCATTATTTTGTTAGAGTTAGTAATATGATTTTAATTTATAGCTTCATTATGTAGTTTATCAAATACTATGATTCAAATTTCTCCAAATATTACAAAGAGACTACTTAAAAAATAATTTCACATATTCTTCAAGAAATATTTTCATGATCAGTATTTATCTACAAATGTAGAGCATAAGTAGAATTTAGATTTAACAAAACCAAAACTAAAAAATAATTCTAAGAAAAACAACTGATGAAAATAACAATATAAACTATATTCATAAATGTATGCAAAAATAAGCACAATTATTAATTGTGATTATTAAGAAGTTCATGGAGGTGGGTTCAGAGAAAGAAAAAAATTCAGAATTATGGAGTGCTGGAAAGGAAGCTCTGATAGTAGTCTTGAATTTGACACTGGAAGTCAATTCTCTTTAAATTTTTTACTGAGTTTCTAAAAAGAAACCTTCCAGTGCTTCTCTGTGGTGGGGGAGAAGAGGTTTTAATGTGAAAAATGTGGAGACTTAGAATCTGCCAACTCTGTGTTCACAAGGCCTTCCTTCACCTGATGCATATAATGTACTTGGTTAACAAACAATTTACCCAGTCTGGATGGAATAACAAGTGAATTAAGATTTCAACAAAAGCATCAGTCAAACTTTCTAGTCTGGAGGATACTGACTAGATCACACACCAAGAACAGGAATTTAATCTCTTATAGATGTCAAGGTGAGTTGGGAAAGTAAGTCTTTGTCTTTCACAAAATTTGTTTTATTTTCCTCTAATGTTATTTCTTTGGTACCTGGCAGTATATACATGTTAATAAACACACATATGCATAGATATCAATAAACAGTTTTTCAGCTGATTAATATATAGCTTCCTAGCAGTATTCTACGATTTCTAAATATCAAAGTTTAATCCATAATTTTCATTAATAAAGAGCTCATGTTTTCAAATTTAGTTCAATATGACAGCATGCCTTTATTTCAATGTATTTTTCTAATACTGAGTTCTCTCTGGAAATAATGAGACGCCTCCACATGCTAGTTTCCTGGGGAAGTGATCTGGCTCTCAGTGACAGAAAGAAAATAAATGAGCTGAGTGGATGATACAAGAAGAAGTCAAAGATTCACCTCAACAAAGGATTAATCTGAAGGGTTTTCTTTGTTTTCTCCTTATGCAAGTTTATAGTGATGACACGGTAACTGAAGTATTTTAATGGCGTCTTCTTTTTTTAAGCCTTCACTGCTCATGATGACTGCAAGCAGCATTTCCAAACAGTGTTCCTCATTATAATATGATATTTTGGTTACTGGAACTTCTTGAGTCAACAGAAAGAAATTAAATTAGGAATGCTGAAGTTGAACGAACTGAAGTAGAAAATTTAAATACTGTTGTCTTGTGCCAAGCAATGTGAAATGATGCTTTTTAAATAGAATGGTAGACATGACTGCTGCTGCTGCTAAGTCGCTTCAGTTCAGTCGCTCAGTCCTGTCCTAATCTTCGGGACCACATGAATTGCAGCCAGCCAGGCCTCCCTGTCCATCACCATCTCCCGGAGTTCACTCAGACTCACATTCATCGAGTCAGTGATGCCATCCAGTCATCTCATCCTCTGTCGCCCCCTTCTCCTCCTGCCCCCAATCCCTCCCAGCATCAGAGTCTTTTCCAATGAGTCAACTCTTCGCATGAGGTGGCCAAAGTACTGGAGTTTCAGTTTTAGCGTCATTCCTTCCAAAGAAATCCCAGGGTTGATCTCCTTCAGAATGGACTGGTTGAATCTCCTTGCAGTCCTAGGGACTCTCAAGACTCTCAAGAGTCTTCTCCAACACCACAGTTCAAAAGCATCAATTCTTTGGCACTCAGCCTTCTTCACAGTCCAACTCTCATATTCATACAGGAAAAACCATAGCCTTGACTAGACGGACCTTAGTCGGCAAAGTAATGTCTCTGATTTTGAATATACTATCTAGGTTGGTCATAACTTTTCTTCCAAGTCGTGTCCAACTCTGTGCGACCCCATAGACGGCAGCCCACCAGGCTCCTCCATCCCTGGGATTCTCAGGCAAGAACACCGGAGTGGGTTGCCATTTCCTTCTCCAATGCATGAAAGTGAAAAGGGAAAGTGAAGTCACTCAGTCATGTCCGACTCTTCGCGACCCCATGGACTTCAGCCTACCAGGCTCCTCCGTCCATGGGATTTTCCAGGCAAGAGTACTGGAGTGGGGTGCCGTTGCCTTCTCTGGGTAGACATAACTAAGGAACTATAAATAATGAGAAAGAGACTAAGAACAAAGAAGGTAATCATTTGATGTCAGTTAAAAGAAGTGAATGTGTTTCTCCCGGGTGCAGTTATACAAAATGAAGCTTGAAATAGATCATGATCCCTACAGCTAAAATTTGTATTTCTATACCCTCCTCAGCAAAAAAACACCAATCATATTTTCCATATTAGATTAAACTTAACATACATACTTTTCATTAAATTCAAATAATCAAAACTCATGTTGCAATTATTTGAGTTGGGAGCTGATGCAGATACCGGGCTTCCCAGGTGGCACTAATGGTAACGAACCCACATGCCAATGCAGGCCACATAAGAGATGCTGTTTTGAGCCCTAGATGGGGAAGATCCCCTGGAGAGGGAAATGGCAATCCACCCCAGTATTTTTGTCTAGAAAATCCTACGGACAGAGGAGCCTGGAGGGCTACAGTCCACAGAGTCTCAGAGTTGGACACGACTGAAGTGACAGCATTCACACATGATACAGATATCATTGATACTGGAGTAATTTTCTGAAAACTGATATAGAGTTTTCATGTTATGACTGCAGCAAATACTGTTAATAAGCTTAATATGTCTAAAGAAAAAGTGTTTCTGTCTGAAAACCTTAGCATTCTAAGTGTCTTATAGGTACTATGGAATTTGATGTTCATTTTCCTGGCATGATACTACCGCAATAACTAAGTTTCTAGAGCATGGTAATCCTACTTGATGCTGTCCCAATTTATCATCCATAGCCATCTACTTAAAAATAATAATTTAGGGTCTCCTCCCTGCCTTCAAGATAATGAATTAAGTGAGAAACAGGATTTCATGATTTAGATTCTTCAGCATAATCTTATGAGCCTTCTTTCACTCTATGCATACTCAACTCCTTGATTTTCCTAGTATATTCTGCAATATTTCACTTTCTCACTCTGTGTTATCAGTGTTATTTCATTATTTTTCTCTAGCACAGTTCTCAGTACTTAAATGCCTCCTCGGTTGATGTATAATCATTTACCAAACAGAGTAGCTTCTGAGCTAAACCGTGATGTTGGTATAAACTTCTCAACCCTTCCTTCATATCCTGCAAAAATACAGCTTGTCACTATTACTGTTACACATACAGTCACCTAAATTGATCAAATCCAGTTTTGCACCTGTTTGGTTCTCACATCTATTGATTAGTTCTGAAGTTCTGAAGGTAGGAAACCCAGTCTATGCTTCCAGAAGCTAGTTGATATATCAACATTCCACTTCTTGTTATCACAACCTACTTATTACTAGATTTCTCTCCACACATCTAGAAACTGACTCCAAGAATTAAAATAGAGAGACTAGAGATAAGGGGGAAACAGTGAAATAAGGAATTCAAATAATTTATAATTGTGGAAAACTGTCAAGGCATGGAAAAATTTCCAAAAGCATAAAATTAATTTTAATTTTTTTTCAGAAATGCCCTCACTTAATTTTTCTCTTTTTCTTATCAAGGTTAAGCTCTCTTCAAACTCTCAGCTCAGCTGTCTCTTCTTCTAGGAAGACTTTTTTGATTCCTCTAAATTAGGTTGGGTATCACTTCACACTCGTATGGCTTCATATTCAGCATCTATCTACTTCTATTGTAATTGCTTCCTTGTCTGACTTCCTCACTAGACTGTAAAGTCTGTGAGGGCAGGGCTATTCTCTTATTTGTCTCTGCTTTCCTCTGCCCAGCACTGAGCCTGGTTTATGGTGTGCACTCAATAAAGCCATGCGATTGAGTTAGTATTTGAAGGAGTAATAAGTACAGATAGTCTGATTGGTTAAACAGAATTTTCAGACATTTCCTAGGAAAAATAAAATTTTAATCAGGCTTGAGCCATCACTGACACACCTATCGCTCTGGGCAGAGAAAGATGGTACTAAAGAGTAATGATGTACACATCCAAAAATGTAGTTGTCTAGTAAAAACATTTCCTTTTTAGAATCTTTCTATAAGTCATTTTATATGTATCTCTAATCAAATTGCCTAATAAAAACAGATGCTTTTTGAGCTTCTGCTGTTATTTTTGCATCAGCTGCTTTAATATCTTATCTTGAGATGGCCCTCCTATTGTAATCCTAGGTAAGTTAATGATCTATTGCTTCCAGTCATAATGCTCAAATATGTAATTGCATATATTGAAAAAGATATAAAACACTGAATTCTACACTGTATTTCAAATCCCCCTGATTGTCTAATTCTAGGTATTATACTATTTAAAGATTCATAACAGTCTTCTTTTCTTCTGCTGACATCGAAAGGTCGGATTTGATTTGCACTTGTCAATGTATCAATTTATTCTGGTATTGTTTCAATAGATGTGCTCTTCTAAATTTATTTTTTGTATGTTTAAAGTGTCTGACTTGCTGTTAATATAGCATCCTTTCTCAAGCCACTTTGCTGTGTCAGAGTATAACTGAGAAATATTGAATGTGTTTCACAGGATAAACAGAAAAGAAACTACTCTTTTCATAAAACTTCATCTTATGATATAGACGTCCTGATTTTTTTTTTCTGTAGTTTTCCCCAGACTCACCTGTAAAACTTGCAAATAAAAACCCAATTAGATGGAAAATTAAAAGAATGCAAATAAGCATGTGGACTCCTGTAATAAAATGCCAGTGACTTATAAACAACAGAACTTTATTTCTCATCATTTTGAAGGCTGGAAATCCAAGATCAACGTTTAGATTGACTTGGTGTCTGATGAAGACTTGCTTTTTAATGTGTAGATGGCAGCTTTTCACTGTAACTTTACATTACTTCCCTGGTGGCTCAGATGGTAAAGAATCTGTCTGCAATGCAGGATACCAGGGTTCGATCCCTAGGCTGGGAAAATCCCCTGAAGAAGGGAATGCAACCCACTCCAGTATTCTTGTCTGGAGAATTTCACGGAGAGAGGAACCTAGTGGCTATAGTTCTTGGGGTTACAAAGAGTCCGATAGGACTGAGACTAGCACTTCCATGTGGCAAGAAGCAACAACAACAACAAAAGCTCTCTGAAGTCTCTTTTGTAAAGACACTAATCTTAATATGAGGGTTCCACTCTCATGACCTAATAAATTTCACAAGTTCTGACCTCCAAATACAGTGCCATTAGGGTTAAACATGAATTTTGAGGGGACAAAGCATTCAACCTACGGTACAAACCAATCATGGTTGTATGTTGATCCATAATCATATTTGATAAATTTTGCAAGATAATTCACATTTGGTTGTTATCATATCTTCAGTAAATTATATGCTGAAAATAATCACAAATTGATTAGACAAGAGGTGATTTTTGTTAATTTATTTAATTTTGTTTTTGTCTCACTCTGCTTTATTTGCAAATCTATATAAAACAATATACCCATTAAAAATTCATATAATAACAATGTAAGAGTCTTTCTATAAAGTACTTATAAATTTGTAACACACATTGACCATTAATGCTACATTGTCCAGTATTTCATATGTGATCTATGGCTTTTGGGGGGCTTCCCTGATGGCTCAGTGGTAAAGAATCTGCCTGCAATATAAAAGACAGAAGAGACATGGATTTAATTCTGGGTCAGTATAATACCCAACTCCAGTATTCTTACTTGGAGAAACCCATGGACAAAAGAGCCTGGCAGACTACATTCCATAAGATCACAAATACTCAGACATGACTGAAGCGACTGAGCCCAAATGCATGCATATGTGTTTTATTTACAGTTACAGTTATTTTTTAATCAACTAACTTTAACTCATAACACTTTTCACATGCCATCAAAATATTTCATTGATGTAACATTATTTGGCGTTTAGATTCTTCATAAAACGATTTGTGGTTATAAATAAATCTACATATCTATCTTTTGTTGTTGTTGTTGTTATGCTTTAGAATCTATTTCCAGGTGTGAAATTAGTGCATCACAGGTTAAGAATCCATTAAAGAGTTTTTTTGTTTGTTTGTTTGCTTGCTGTTGTTTTTGGCTGCCCCATGTCTTTGTTGTGGTGAGCAAGCAAGCTTCTCTAGTTGTGGAGCATGGGGTCTAGAGTGCACCAGTTCAGTAGTTTTGGTTCATGGGCTTAGTTGCTTTGTGGCTTGTGGGATCTTATTTTCCTGACCTGGCTTTGAACCTATGTCCTCTTATTGGAAGACAGATTCTTAACCACTGGAGCACTAGAGAAGTTCCCATTAAAGAATTTTAATACATATGGTAAATGGATTTCAAGAACTAATATGATGGGCTCTGGTAAGACTGTTTTCATTTACCTTCATGAATCACTCCTTGCCTGACCTGGACATAGTTTCTAAGGATCATGATGATTTTGATAAGAAATCATCATGGGCCACTTTTTACCCTTATTCATGTGGACTGTGTAGGATATCAGAAAGCTACTGACAATTTCCTTGGCTGGACAGAGGTTTGCAAATGCCATGTCATTCTTGGGAGGATGGCAGAGTATACTTGATATTTGTTAGGATGCAAACAGGTCAGAGATCTCATCATAGAATTATTAATGATATAACTTGTGCAAATTACTTAATTTTTCAGAAATTCATAGTCCCCATTTATAAAATGTTCATTCATTGTTCATTCACCCGTTTATTTATTCACTAATTCAATAGTGTATTCAAAAATATGTTGAGTTGCTTCTCTGCTCTAGTTATGAGTCTAGGTCACAGGGAAAAAGTATTAAACAAATACTCCCATACCTTGCCCTCATAGAGCTTACATTGCAATAGAAGAGATAGACAAAATGATAAATTCAAAAGTAATGCCATGAATAAAAATTTGAAATAATGAAGTAAAAGAAGCTTTGATGAGGGAAGGTAGTTCTGAAATTGTAAGAATTATGTGAACAAATTGAGAAATGAAGTTAAAGGCATAGCTAGGGTATTTTCCTTTTCCTGCACTGGGATTTATATTTTTTTCAATTTCAGATGTATAAGCTGGATTTAGAAAAGGCAGAGGAACCATAGATCAAATTGCCAACATTCCCTGGATCTTAAAGAAACCAAACAAATTCCAGAAAAACAACAACAACAACAACAACAACAAAACATTTGCTTCATTGACTAAACAAAAGCCTTTGACTCTGTGGATCACAACACACTGTGGAAAATTCTTAGAGAGATGGGAATACCCGACCACTTACCTATATTCTGAGAAACCTGTATGCAGGTCAAGAAACAACAGTTAGAACAGGATATGGAAAAACAGACCAGTTAAAAATTGAGAAAGGAATATGTCAAGGCTCTATATTGTCACCCTGCTTATTTACCTTCTATGCAGAGTACATCATGCAATACACCGAGCTGGATGAACCCCAAGCTGGAGTCAAGATTGCTGAGACAAATGTCAACAACCTCAGATATACAGGTGATATCAACCTAATGGCAGAAAGCAAAGAGGAACTAAAGAGCCTCTTGATAAGGGTGGAAGAGGAGAGTGAAAATGCTGGCTTAAAATTCAACATGCAGAAAACTAAGATCATGGCTTCCTGTCCCATCAGTTCAGTTCAGTCGATTAGTTGTGTCTGACTCTTTGTGACCCATGGACTGCAGCATGTCAGGCTTCCCTGTCCATCACCAGTTCCTGTAGCTTGCTCAAACTCATGTCCATTGAGCTGATGATGGGGAAAAAGTGAAAACAGTGACAGATTTTATTTTCTTGAGCTCCAAAATCCCTGCAGATGGTGACTACAGCCACAAAATTAAAAGACACTTGCTCCTTGGAAGAGAAGCTGTGATAAACTTAGTGTAATAAAAAGCAGAGGCGTCACTTTCCCCAAAACGGTCCATAAAAGTCAAAGCTATGATTTTTCCAATAGTCATGTACAGATATGAGTGTTGGAATTTAAAGAAGGCTGAGCCTCAAAGAATTTTTGCTTTTGAATTGTGGTGTTGGAAAAGACTCTTAAGAGCCCTTGAACAGCAAGAAGATCAAACCAGTCAATCCTAGAGTATATCAGCTCTAAATATTCATTGGAAGGACAGATGCTGAAAGTGAAGCTCCAACACTTTGGCCACCTGATGCTAACAGCTGACTCATTGTAAAAGTTTGTATCTTTGGGAAAGATTGAGGGCAGGAGGAGAAGGGGATATAAAAGGATGAGATAATTGGATGGCATCACTGCCTCAATGGACATGAGTCTGAGCAAATTCTGGGAGATAGTGAAGGACAGGGAAGCCTGGTGTGCTGCAGTCCATGGAACTGCAGAGTCAGATAAGACTTTGCAACTGAAAAAACTGTTTTCTGTTGCCAGTTGAAAAAGCTTTTGGACAAAAATGATATTCATTTATACTAATTAGTTTTCACTCAAGACATTTATTTTCCTTTCTCTGATAGTACTCTAGATTTATGGAAAATAAGCTAGATGAGTTAAATGGATAGTCACTAAAACTTGTCTGTCTGAATTTCAGTTGGTTCACTCTTGAGGATGTGATCTAGAGGAGTGACCTCTCTTTTTGTCATCTCATTTCTGACATCTGTATAATGCTGTCATTAACCTCCACTTTTTTATGATTGCTGTGGAGATTAAATAAAATATTAAAAGCTGTGTGTGTGTGCTCAGTTGTGTCGGACTCTGCAGTCCCATTGACTGTAGCCTGCCAGGCTCCTCTGTCCATGGGATTATTCAGGCAAGAATAGTAAAGTGGGTTACCATTTCCTCCTCCAGGGGATCCTCCTAACCCAGGAATTGAACCAGCATCTCCTGTGTCTCCTGAATTGCCAGCAGTTCTTTACCAGTGAGCCATTGATGAAGATCAAGGATTGGTAGCTATTGCTATTGTTGCTATGAATTAACTGACCCAAGCCTTTATTTCTCATTGTAACACCTCCTGTGTTCCTTTTTAGTCATGTAGAGACTGGGCTTTGAAGCCTGTACACTGTTCACTTTTGAAAAAGCTGGTTCACAGGGATATCCATGACCAGTGAAGCCTGGATGTCTCCTTCTTGATGCCACAGCTGTCTGAGACCCTCATACTCCTGGGAGCATCAATCCTTCCTACTTGTATCTTCCCTTGGCATTCCTGTCGAACAACTTTTAAACTTTTAAATCTAATTTCTAGTTAAAACTCTGGAGTTTGCATAAGCTGACAGCTTCACCTCTGCATATGCTTTCTGTCTGGATGCTTAAGAGTTTCTTTCTTGCTGACTTCTGATCCTAATTATGGCCAGCTATAAACTAATTAACCTCTCTAGGTGTCTCCCAGGAGGTTAGAGTTCTTGGCAGCCAGGGCACAACAGCACCACAGCTGGGAATAAATGATAACAAAGCATATCGATTCCCCAAGTCTGCTACCCATGTGGTAATTTCATTGCAGCCTCCTTGTTAGCAGAGATAACAAAAGCAATCAAGAGCAATGCTTTTGTGACTGTGAAGGGCTTAAATGTTCTTATTGTTTTAATTTTGTTCCATAGTTTTATTATCTAACCAGAGTAAACTACAAATTAATGAAATAATTAATTATAAATGAATGAAAGAATGGTTACATGTGAATGAATAAAGAATGCAAAGCCATGTTGTGAAATCAATTAATCTACTCAAAAGCATTTATTTTTGTTGTTATTGTTGCTGTTTACCCTATTGCAAAGGCTTTGCTCATTCCTGGGTGCTGGAAAGTAGATTTAAAAGTAAAGGACAGGATGCAATCCTTGAGGAATATAAAAACCAATTGATGGGATAAGAGAATCATTCTACTTACAAACTTCTAAACTTCTAGGACTTTGCTTTTTAAGATTTTTGCTGTTTTTCAAATTTAATGCCCAAAGCAGAGACATTACTTTGCCAACAAATATCTGTCCAGTCAAGGCTATGGTTTTTCCAGTGGTCAGGAATGGATGTGAGAGTTGGACTGTGAAGAAAGCTGAGTGCCGAAGAATTGATGTTTTTGAACTGTGGTGTTGGAGAAGACTCTTGAGAGTCCCTTAGACTGCAAGGAGATCCAACCAGTCCATTCTAAAGGAGATCAGTTCTGAATGTTCTATGGAAGGAATGATGCTAAAGCTGAAACTCCAGTACTTTGGCCACCTCATATGAAGAACTGACTCATTGGAAAAGACTTTGATGCTGTGAGGGATTGGGAGCAGGAGGAAAAGGGGACAACATAGGATGAGATGGCTGGATGGCATCACCGACTCCATGGACTTAAGTCTGAGTGAACTCCGGCAGTTGGTGATGGACAGGGAGGCCTGGCGTGCTGCAATTCATGGGGTCACAAAGCGTCGGACATGACTGAGCGACTGAACTGAACACACACACACACACACAAATATTATATACTTGTGGTGTTTTTTTTTTTTTTAATTTGGAATTTTCCCCTATCAGTTGCTTTGAGGAGAAAGTCATGCCTTCTATAAGATTGTGTATCTATCTAGTGACTTTTATTAGGACAGTTTGTTAATAGGCATATGGATTGCAGGGACTTTTTTTT